>OY292543.1:0-293930 GCA_958496365.1 Subacronicta megacephala | reverse complement strand
CAAACTTGCACTTTATTTGCCGCCTATAAGAATCTTATTCCTTTTTCCTGACGTGTCTAATCTTACCGAATCCACCTCGAAATCCAAATAATTAGGTACTTACCTCCTCGAGAGTATTCCATGAACACCAATGATATTTACTTATTAAATATATTATTATTAGCACTGCAAAGTTAACTTCCAAGTATTTGAAGCGGCGGTAGCCTATAATGGCTAGGCCGTCGGACTTGCGATCATGTGGTTGCCGGTTCGAAACTCACACATTGCACTACCGACGTGAACCCACTCGTAATACAAGCATCTTAGCACGAATGGATTACAAGAATACTATTAACGTGCGACTGACATTGCTGGTAAGCTTTTTTACAAAAAAAATCATCATTTTCCTTTTGTCGTTTATTCTATGCTAATAAAAAAAAACATTAAAAACACAATTACATACCTACATATAAAATAGACACAACATAATGTATAGCCCGGTTTCATGGACACCGTATTATGCAATTACAGAAATACAAATATTCTAATTTATTTAATAATATACCTAGTTATTCTGATAATGAATAATATAATTATTATAATAATGAATAATTATTATTGCCCGCCTTGCCCACATGGGATCCCAGTTACGGCGTGCGATGGTAAATAGCCTAGCCTGAAAGCTGTTCAGGCTAGATTTTATCGATTAAAAACAAAAACAAATCTTTATAATACCAAGTACTTAGTATAGAAGTTTAGGCAGCTACTGGATGAAAAGATCAGAGGCCTACGTCCAGCAGTATACGGGCTGATGATGATGATAGAAGTCTAGATAAACGCGCATACCGAATAAAAAATCAATTTTATTAGAGATAACAATTATAATAAAGAAATAATAATAATAAAAACCTTCGTTTTGTTTTTGTTTGCTTCTCAAGAGTCGGTGCTCTCCTTATTACCGTTTTCACTGACGACAAACCATGTTGCAGTTATCTACAGTTTGTTCGAAATAAGTAAGCCGATCGGAAGTTGTCTGCAAGTGGTTTAGAAGTGGTAAATTTTAATGAAAGAGTCGGTGTAAAGATAATTAGAGTCGTATATGTTTCACATTTATAATTATTTTGTTTACTAATTTCGATATTTATGTATTAAAACACTTAATTAAACGATTTTATCACCGCGGTAGTTCGGAACGGCTAACTTCCGATCGGCTTACTTATTTCGAACAAACTGTATCTTACTCTTTGAGAGTTATCTCGAAGAGTGAGTGAGATAGGTAGCTGTTTTCAACATGTTTTATAGTCAGTGGAAACGCAGGGTTACTATATTTTTATATTCGGCAAGTACTTATGCATAATTATCTTTTGTTTTTCCTTTCATTTTATCACCATGTAATTTATAATACAGAGTCCAGAATGCCATTCTTTTATGTAATGGACGGCTTTGAAGAGATATATTTTTGTCTATGTTTAAAAATGGCCTTCGTAATGAACCAACTGGAAGCCATTGAACGGGGGTTTCTTCTGTAATGGATGGCGTGGGGTTGCTGTGGAAAAAAATATAATTAAAGGTGATGCCGCTAAGGTTCCTTATGGCTAAAGCGTCAGGGTTGGACGCCAAATTAAATTTATTTTCGGTTTCTATCTCGTTCTAGGTAGATGGCAGTAGAAATTGCGACTTAAACGATAACTTATTCACAATTGAGTATTTACAGTTTGTTCGAAATAAGTAAGCCGATCGGAAGTTGTCTGCAAGAGGTTTAGAACATACATATAACATACATACCATCACGCCTGTATTCCCCGAAGGTTAAGGCAGAGGTGTACTAATGTACACCCACATTTTGCCGGTATGTTTTAGGTCCCATGTAATAGGGGGCGAGCCTATTGCCGGGCACAAATCCAGACTCCGAGCTGCTACTGGGAATTTCATAGAAAAACCCAATAACACTTTGCTCGACCTGGGAATCGAACCCAGGACCTCTAGCGTAGCAGTCGCGGTTGGGACCACTAGACTAACGAGGCAGTCAGTGGTTTAGAAGTGGTAAATTTTAATAGAAAGAGTCGGTGTAAAGGTAATTAGAGTCGTATACCTATGTTTCACATTTCTAATGATTTTGTTTACTCATTTCGATATTTATGTATTTATCACCGCGGTAGTTCGGAACGGCTAACTTCCGATCGGCTTACTTATTTCGAACAAACTGTGCTAAAGGTTTTTCTTAAAACCGTTATCTTAGAAGATAACATAATATACGATCACGCCAGTATTCCCTTAAGGGTTAGGTACGGGTGTACTATGTTTAGGTCCTATGTAATGGGGGCGAGCCTATTTCCAAACCGGGCTCAAATCCAAACTCCAAGCTGCTACTGAGAATTTCATAGGAAACCCCAATAACACTTTGCTCGACCCGGAGATAGAACTCAGGACCTCTAGCGTAGCAGTCGTGCTTAGGACTACTAGACTAGTGAGGCAGTAATAGCTTCGAGCAGCACGTGGTGCTCGAAGAGTAATAGTAATATATATATTTTTATTTTCCGATATTTTCTACTTACCCATATTTAGCGAAATTCGTCCACATAACTGTTATTGCATCAATGATTTTCTGATCATCTTCACTCGGCGTTTTGTTATTAAAATACATCGTATCGAATATGTATGCCAAATCATCGCCATGAGCAGCGCCATCTGCCGTCAAATTCTTCATTAATTTCATTTTGTTTCGACCTCCTTCGTAAGAAAATATATATCTGTATACCCTCGCTCCTGCATTAAGGTATCTATCTATAGTTCTTTCTACTGGATAAGCGAAAACAAAATCTGATGCGTAATCAAGAATATCACTTTTCAAATCTTCATTCAAAATTTCATCTCCTACGTAAAAATTTCTAACCACATCTACATCATTCACCTCGTGAAAATCTTTATATAATTCTTCTTCAAACTTATAATTCTTGTAGAATTCTTCGTCAGAATTTGGGTATTCAAACATAGCCTCTTTATCTGTATGGCCTATTATTATATTCATATCTTTAACTTTAGGCTGGAGATTTATTGGAAAGTTTTTCAAAAAAACCTTATCATCTCCAATGGATTTACTTATACACGGTCTTGTAATTGGATGCGTAATACCAAAATTTGGAATAGCAATATCAACAGCAGCTTGAATTACATTTATAGGATCTTTTATGCTTAAATACTGAATAGCTTCTTTGATATCTTCACCGGTATACCCAAGTTTTTCAGCGATTTTAAGAGGTATAGAGTTATTTTCTGTTACAATTACCCAAGGCGATAGTACAGGGCCACTTTGCACGATCGCTCTCTGAACTAGATTATCTGTAACTAATAATTGAATATCAAGGGTCATAGCACCAGCTGATAGCCCAAACGCTGTAACCTTAGCCGCGTCCCCACCGAAACCTTCAATATTATCTTTCACCCATTTGAGAGCCAATAACTGATCTTTTAAACCTTGGTTATTAAAACTAGATTCGCTCGAACACAGAAAACCGTACGGCCCTAGTCTGTAGTTAATCGATACAATAATAACACCATGTCTGATCAAAAATCTTGGCGAAAGGTCGCTCTTTCCTTTGTGACCATTGACGAATGCACCTCCATGTATGTAGACCATTACTGGCAAAGTATTGGTAGAGTTTGCGCTATTCGGTACATAGATGTTGAGTTGCAAGCATTGGATGGTGCCGGTAGAGATGTTGTTGACGAATTGGGGACACATGGTGCCGTCGTGGTAAGCTTCAAAGGTTTCCGTGAAGCGTCGGTGAGGTATAGCATCCTGAAAGTAAACAGGATTTTTTTATGTTTTAATTGATGATGTGCCTATTTAAATAAATAAAGGTGTCATTGTGTTTTGCTACGAAATTAGTACCAGATCGGAGTTCGAATTTGTGAAGGTTAGTCTAGTTAGAATGAAGCTAGCTAGATTGAACGAGCTACCTTAAAAAACACCTGTCATTCATAAATGTTGCCAACAATAAATACTTACAGAAAAAGGATTATTTTCGTTTACAAATGCGTAGGGTATTCCTAAAAACATTGAATAATTTCCATCGTCCGCTTGCAGTCCTCTGATTATGCCAACGGTGGTGTTTACCAAAGGATCTGGTCTCCGTATTGCAAAGATACATTTGCTCACAAGCAAAATTAAAAATATTACTCTCTTCATGCTATAAACAGTCGCTACACACAATAGTGCACAGGTCAACTAATAAACAATCTTATGCTTATGTAATTAAGTCCTTATTGCCGTATGTAGGTTCCCTTCCAATCGCCTGTTTTAATTTGACACAATTTCTGTTCCACCAAAAAAATCACTCCACGTTCCAGATTTTCACTGTAAAAAGGATAATTTACAACTTATATGCAGTTACTTTATGGGCCTTTTTTCCCGCCATCCCTTTCTAACCTATGTAAGCTGTCCGAATCAGGGTCCCAAATTAAAAAAAAAGACCAATAATTAAAAAAGAGGATCAGTCAATATTTTTGTATACCCAATATTAATTGAGTATGTTTGAACATAATAATTAATATGTTTCCTTGAATGTATTTATCCGTAGACCAACTATGTGGACCTTACATAAGTGATACTAAGCGTCCGGGTTGGGTGCGGAATTCAAAATTGCCATCGTAGGAAATTTAGGTGTAAATTGTCATTTTTCGTCGAATCTACTATTTTACACCAAAATCTTCGACGATAACGATTGTTAAGCAAAAGTTTTAATATAAATACTCAATTATGAATAAGTTATTGTTGATGTCGCAATTTCTACTGCCATGTACCTAGAATGTGTTATAGACGAAAATTTTGCGAAAAACCAAGAAAAGTTTGACTTTTGCTTAAGATCCTTAAAAATCATCTTAAAGAACATAACTTTAGGTATTGTATAATATTTGCCCACCTTGAACAAGTCGATAAAGTTCATCATTTTATAGATCTTCGTATCAGTCTGTATTATTATTGTATTTTTTCTCATCGAGTAGCGCGGAGATAAACTCATACAATATGAATAACTCTTAATTTTACAAGCAGAGGGTTCAAATTCGTTCGTTTTTAGGGAGGGTTAGGTAACAGCTAGGTATATCCATATTCACAACTAATTTTCACCCGCAGCTTCGCCCGCGTGGTTTGTTGATAATAAAGTAGCCAATATCCTTCCCCAGGCTTATGACGCTCCACTCAAGTTAATCTTATCGTGACATATTTTGAACTATTCGTTAATTACTTAGTGTAAAAGACAAAGTTTGTCTACATTGAATACTACTGAAAGCAATGTAGGTATAAATTTTTATAATTAGCTAAATTCTCTAAAAAGTGCATTGTAAAAAAGTATCAAATTTAAATCTAAGGCTTATAATTTGGGATATATTGTCTCCCACATATGAGGTAGATATTTAAGACAAACAATTCCACGATACATTATCTTCCTCAGATTAAGGAATAGAGTTATCTTTATTTAATAACTCCAACGGTTTTGGCAGCGCACGACAAGATAACTGTCAGAGGGCAGGGTTTATTCCAATTTACTTGATACTTATCGTAATATTATGGCCAAATTACACAAAATCTTTATGCATTTGTAGCCTTTAGTGTTATTCTGATGTATATGCTATATTACTGTAAAGTTTCATCAAAAGCCGTTCAGTCGTTTTTGCGTGAAGGACTAACAAACATCCTTTCATCCATCCACAAAAACTTTCGCATTTATGGGGATTCAGTATTAAAACTTTTGATCGTGGCGCTGCCGCGCGTCTTCGTCTTCGTCTTCACGCGTGAAGCCGCGTGTGCAGATAGCATAATCTCGGCTTTGATGCGTTTTTTTTTCTAAATTGTAAGTCTATAACACATTCTAGATTCATGGCGGTAGGAATTGCGACAATACCAAATATACTGTAGCAGTTTGTTCAAAATAACTCTGCTTGTCTGTCTAAAATCGTTAAATTAAGTGTTTTCATACATAAAAATCGAAATTTGTAAAGAAAAAAAGTAAAACCTTCTTCAAATAATAATTTTATTTCTAAAACAGTTTGGGAATTTGGTAGCGATAACAAAAGAACCACTCAAATAGAAGTGACCGACTTCCCAAACTGTTTTAGACAAAAATATTTGATGAAGGCGGTTTTTTTAGGTAAAGAATCTTTGTAAAAATTTCAAATCTGTATCTTGAAAAATGCCAAAGTTATGAGCTCGTTATGTCTTGGATATCGACTTCGCGTGACTGAAGGGGTTGTTTTACCCGCCGCCTCCTACCCTGCTGTGCGCACGCGCCTAGTGCCGCTATGACCGGCAGTGACATGGTGTTGTGCGCGTATAATTGCGGATAGGTACAGTTTGTTCGAAATAAGTAAGCCGATCGGAAGTTATCTGGTTTAGAAGTGGTAAATTTTAATAGAAAGAGCCGGTGTAAACATAATTAGAGTCGTATATGTTTCACATTTCTAATGATTTTGTTTACTAATTATGATATTTATGTATTAAAACACTTAATTAAACGATTTTATCACCGCGGTAGTTCGGAACGGCTAACTTCCGATCGGCTTACTTATTTCGAACAAACTGTACTTATAATTTAGGTACTTAAAAACTTTTGGGACAAAATATGACATGCTGTAAAAAATATTGGAATCGATTCAGTTACTTATTCTGAACAAACTATATTCTGATTTCGCATACCTATACTAAAAATAATGTTGTATAAGCACACCCAAAAAAATAATACATAATTACCTTGATCTGCATAAAAAATTCAGATAATTGACTATTTATTTATTGGCAATATTATTCCCAAAAATATTTAATTGTTTATTTATTAATGTGGTTCACTTATTTAGATAGCGTCGTGTCACTGCTTCGGATGCAGCTACTCTGAGATTGCAGTAGGTAATTATTGAGTTCTCGATAACAAATAAATTGTTCATCTTATTTGGAGGTCGTAGGCTCGATGTACAGATAATTGGTGAAATGAAATGAAATGATATTTATTTCTGTAAATAGATCTTTTAAGACACTTTTACAAGTCGTTTTATTTTCTTTTTTTTAACTAGATGGCGTCGGCGTTTCCTAACTGACGACCTCTGAGAAGAAACGTCGAAACAAACTCGGAGAATCATGGTCTCTTTTAAAGTCCAGACAATAGTTGTGTTATTAGATATGCGAGTTTAACAATGTAGGGCAAAATCTGAACAGGCCTTTTGAAGAAAGAGCCATATCAGCTTTGAGTTGAGCTGTCCTAACTGACGGCTCGCATACATCAGTCATCGTGTAGCTCAACCATTTTATAGGGAGCTCAACGACCCGACGCAAAACGATACCAGATCAGCAGGACATTTGTGTAGGTCATGTGAAATACTCAAAACTGTCAGAGAAGTTTATTATACATCTGATACGAGTTAATTGGTACCATTACCGTTCAACCTTGGAAGCAATTTTTTTTTGGATTTTCGCAAGTTTTCGTGTAGGTATTATACATTCTAGGTGCATGGCAGTAGAAATTGTGACATCAAAAATAACTTATACAGTTATTTGCTTAAAAATCGTTATCATCGAAGACTTTGGTGTAAGATAGTGGATTCGGCCAAGAATTTCAATTTATTCGGGCTATGACCACTAAGCCAGAAGATGCAGGATCGAAACCTGCCCGCAGTAAAAAAAAACTTTACTATAAGAACTAGATAAAATATAATTAAAACTGCTATAAATTAATTAAAATCACTTTTATTTAAATCAGATCATTATTAATACTAACATTATCAAAATTAAGTATAAAAAATTCAGTCGCTTTATTTAGTAGCAGTTTTTTCATTTTTTGCATTTGAAGTATATGAGGGGTCTATGGGGTCTTATTGGGGGGTCTTAAGGCCCCACTGGGCATGGGAAGTCGATAACCCTCCAGTATACATCCGCGAGCAACGATATTTATACACTTAGTAAAATTCAAAAGTATACCATCACGCCTGTATTCCGCGAAGGGTAAGGCAGAGGTGTACTCATGCACATCCACAGTTCGCCGGTATGTTTATGTCCCATGTAATAGGGCGAGCCTATTTCCATCAACCGGGCACATATTCAAACTCCGAGCTGCTACTGAGAATTTCATAGAAAAACCCAATAACACTGCTCGACCAGGAAACCGAACCCAAGACCTCTAGCGTATCAGCCGCGCTTAGGACCACTAGACTAATGAAGCAATTAGAAGTCAAGAATATCTCTCGAATATTTATGGTATTACGAACACAATTTTAAATGCAAAATGTTGGTATAGTGGGTTTGAATCCCAGATCGAGCAGTCTCATTAGGTTTATTATGAAAATTCCCCTTTTTTTTATATATCTCAAATTTGACTGCCTCTTTAGTCTAGTGGTTCTAAGCGCGACTGCTACGCTAGAAGCCCTAGGTTCATTTCTTAAGTCGAGCAGTATTATTGGATTTTTTATAAATTTATTTCGCCAATTAATGGCGTTAGGCTCGCCCCCTATTACATGGGACCTAAACAAACAAACTGTGGGTGTGCAATAGTATCTGCTTAACCCTTTTAGAAATACAGGCGTGATAGTATGTTTTTGCAATTTAGTTCATCTCTATTACCCCGCGTTCTCACTGACGACAAAACATGTTTCAAACATCTATCTTACTCTCAAAGAGTGGGATAGGTAGCTGTTTGCAACATGTTTTGTTACAACAAACAACATACATACATACATATTGTCACGCCTGTCTCCCATGGGGGTAGACAGAGATTATAGATTTCCACTTGCTACGATCCTGGCACACTACTTTCTCTTCATCTACATTCATTAATCTCTTCATGCATGACCGTCGGTTTAGGGTGCTCGGAACCTGGCCTTTTTTAAGAACATCCGCAATTTGGTTGCGGTTTGTTCGCCGAGGTCTTCCCCTTCCAACTCGTCCATCCGTACTCACCATATATACTTGATTCGTCAATTGAAACGCGGGGTTATAGTCAAAATAGTCTACTCGCAATTGAATTGACCCCCTGTAAGTTATTTAGACGGGAGGCAAGTTAATTGGGGTCCTTAAGGGGGTCCCGGCTGATGTATTTGCCCTAAAATAACTGGCTGACTCAAAAGAGAGGGAAGAATGTCCATCTTCTTGGATTTCTTCGACTTCTTCGGTTGGACTTTCATCTGTAAAGACAATTTTGAAGTTTGAACAAATCAACAACATTTTTTTTTACAATCTAGAAGCGGAATACTAGTAATGTGTGACCCACATTGCTAGTAAGCTTTTTTTAAATAAAAAAAAAGTCCTCTGTTGAGTAATTCATGCATTGTTGATGATATAAATGAATACCGCTACAGCTACCGATACCGCTAGCGGTGCTGTAGCGGTATGTTCGCCACAAGCTGTTACCTTGTAGTGCACCTCCCGCACGTGTCGGTAGAGGCTGGAGTACCAGCCGAAGGCGGCCGAGCACCGCTGGCACTGGTAGGGGGTCTCGCTCGTGTGCATCGCTACTATGTGGTACTTCAACTTAGCAGCGTTCTGGAACAATCGATACAAAGCCAAAGTTTGATACTATTAATGTTAAATAATGGCAAAACAATATCACTACATAGTATAAAACAAAGTCGCGTTCTCTGTCCCTATGTCCCTTTGTATGCTTAAATCTTTGAAACTACGCAACGGATTTTGATGCGGTTTTTTTTAATAGATAGAGTGATTCAAGAGGAAGGTTTATATGTATAATACATACATATTTTAGTATAGAAAAGCCGAGACCATACGCGGGCGAAGCCGTGAGCGGAAAGCTAGTCTTATATATAAAATTCTCGTGTCACAATGTTAGTTACCATACTCCTCCGAAACGGCTTGACCGATTTTTATGAAATTTTATATGCATATTTTGTAGGTCTGAGAATCGGCTTCTATCTATTTTTCATACCCCTATGTGATAAACGTATACTCCACGCGGGCGAAGCCGTGGGCGGACAGCTAGTAGTTATATATAATTTTATACATGTAAAACTACTAGGTATTTAATGTAAAACGTTTTTTAAGTTACAATAAGACGAGAGATTACGTAAACTTTAAATTAGATATAAGTATTATTTGTTGCATAATGTTGCTGGGCCCTTACGGGGTCTCATGTTGTACCTTTCCATATAAATATAACACATGAATGCAATAAATAACTTGAAACTTGTTATTTTGTTACACAGAGCGAATTTCCCCACAAATGAGACATTGTTACATCATTTGAATGCCTCCGTTAGTTCCAACATTGTAAATTTCATCGAAATTGTTAAAACTGAGTTTGAGAACGGGAATACAAATAAACATTTTTCCCTGCCTGAGGCCGAATTTTCCTTTCACTAGATAATTCATATCATTGTATAAAAAAATAAGCAACGTTTTACTAATTATTTTTTAGCATTAAATAATGCGAAATATCTATACAATTCGCATTTTCTGGTGAAAGATTAATAATAACAAAATATCATAATATAAAATCACGCCTCTACTCCCTAAAGGGTTAGGCAGAGGTGTACCAATGTACACCCACATTTCGCGTGTAAGTACGTGAATATTACCTGATAAGACTTGCCGCACACGTGGCAGAGGTTGTCCTTCTTCTCTTTGTTCCTGTGTACGTTCTGCATGTGGACGTATAGTGACGTGTGACATTTGAACGGCTGGAACAAACATCTTCATCAAATAACATTATGTATGGGAGCGTTGGCTTCTATCGTCGAAACATTGTCAAAGTAAAAGTGAAAATAATTTAAGGCGAAAGTGTCAGCCTTGGGTGCGGAATCTTTCTTGAAAATTTCAATCGTTATCGTCGAAGATTTTGATGTAACATAGTGAAATGGGCGAAACATTACAATCTACACCTAAATCTCCTAGGATAGCTATTTTTAAGCAAAAAATGAATACTCAATCATGAATAAGTTATTGTTGATGTTGCAATTTCTACTGCCATGCACCTAGAATGTGTTGGAGTCGAATAATTTGCGAAAAACCAAGAAAATTTTGAATTTCGCACCCAAGGCTGACGTTTTAGCCTTCAAGATAGTCTACTAGGTAGTACTTTTTTAACGCATTTTTTACTTAACAGAATATCTCCCAAAACGGCCGCCATTCACCGCGTCCTAGTATTTTAGCTCTTACCAACACATTTCTGTCTGTTCATTTTCTAAGGTGTTACAATTAAATGAGTATACATAATTTTAATTCTTGCTTGGAGTTCATGCATTTTACATTGCTACATATTAGCTAGCATACAGAGTATATTATTGAAGTGGCGGTAGCCTAATGGCTGGGGCGTCGGACTTGCGATCATGTGGTTACCGGTTCGAAACCCACCCATTGCACTACCGACGTGAACCCACTCGTAACACAAGCATTTAACTTAGCACGAGGGGTTAACAAGAATACTAGTAATGTGTGATCCACATTGCTAGTAAGCTAGTAAGTAAAAAAAAATATGATCATCGAAGTCAATACTCAAGCATTATTATAATGGTAGCAAGCCTACCCTTCTACAATTTTAGAAATTTATTTTTAAACTAGTTTGCGCTGGCCTCATAATGTTTGAGAAACATATACAATGCGAGATCAGCTTAAACTGGAAATGTATAGGTTGACCTGTGGCCATGTATGCGTGGTTGTGCATCGATGTCCACCCTGAATATATTTACCTTATTACAAAGTTGGCAGCGGAACTTGATTTTCTTGAGATGTTCCCAATCTATGTGGTCTCGGAGGCGCGTCTTGTTCACGAACTTTTTGCCACATTCGTTGCACATGAAGCTGTTAAAAAGGATTTACTATTGTTATTATACACTCGCCACAAACGCTTGCGCCGACCACCTTCTATTATCATAAAAAACTCCCTCAAACCATTTTTTTACGGTTGTGGTAATCATACCAGCATTACCACACTCACCAAAAAGTCTTATCTCGTCATCTACCACTTTCCATGAACATAAAAAACTAGCTCAAACCATTTTTTTACGGTTGTGGTAATCATACCAGTGTTACCACACTCACCACAAACACTTGTACTGTCATCTACTACTTTTAATGAACAGAAATGTCTCTCAAACTATTTTTTAACGGTTGTGGTAATCATACCAGCATCACCACACTCATCACAAACACTTATGCCATTATCTACGACCTTCCATGAACATAAAAATCTCTCTTTAACGGTTGTGGGAATCATACCAACATTACCACACTCACAACAAACGCTCGTACATTCATCTACCACTTTCCATGAACAGAAAAAACTAGCTCAAACCATTTTTAACGGTTGTGGTAATCATACCAACATTACCACACTTACCATAGACGCTTGTGCTGTCATTTACCACTTTCCATGAACATAAAAACTATTTCCAACAATTTTTTAACAGTTGTTGTAATCATACCAACATTACCACACTCACCACAAACACTTATACCATCATCTACCAACTTCTATGAACATAGAAGACTCACTCAAACCACTTTTTAACAGTTGTGGTAATCATACCAGCATTACCACACTCACCACAATCACTTATACCATCATCTACCAACTTCTATGAACATAAAAAACTCACTCAAACTATTTTTTATCGCTTGTGGTAATCATACCAACATTACCACATTTACCACAAACACTTGTACTGTCATCTACCACTCTCTCTGAACCTAAACCACTCATTTAAACTATTTTCTAATAGTTGTGGTAATCATACCTGAATTCGCTCTCAGGTACATGTCGTCTTGATACACGTAAATGTTGTCTGTATGTCGCGACTGACGCGAATTGTTTGTCACATGTCTCACAGTACAATTCACCTGAGTCCCGGGCCTGCAAATATAACATATCATATCATCACGCCTGTATTCCCCGAAGGGTTAGGCAGAGGTGTACTTAATGTACACCCACAGTTCGCCGGTATGTTTAGGTCCCATATAATAGGGGGCGAGCTTTTGGATCGGATTTGGATCGCCAACGGAAGATACACAATTACAAACAAGAAATCAAGTACAGAGAGAAAATAACAGTGTGCTCCACCAATTATAGGAGATCACATCATTCACTTATTATCTAGGTAACATACTAGTTCGACAAAGTCAATAACTGGATTAATATTATAAAAAGCATCAATTTTATTAAGCAAAAGTAATCAGAAATAATAAAAAATAACGTAAGTATTAAATATTGAATTATACAAAAGTAGTGATGATAATAATGGAAGGACATGCAAACAATTATCTATCAAATTTATCAAAATTATAGTACAGTTTGTTCGAAATAAGTAAGCCGATCGGAAGTTGTCTGCAAGTGGTTTAGAAGTGTGAAATATTAATAGAAAGAGTCGGTGTAAAGATAATTAGAGTCGTATATGTTTCACATTTCTAATTATTTTGTTCACCAATTTCGATATTTATGTATTGAAACACTTAATTAAACAATTTTATCACCGCTGTAGTTCGGAACGGCTAACTTCCGATCGGCTTACTTATTTCGAACAAACTGTAGGTAGTACGAAAGGCGAACAAGAATACTAGTAATGTGCGACACACATTGCTAGTAAGCTTTTAATAAAATAAAATAAACATTATTTTTCCTAAATTTATACTAATATGTATTATAAAGAGGTAACAGCTGTTCCATACACTGACTGCCTCATTAGTCTAGTGGTCCTAAGTGCGACTGCTACGCTAGAGGTCCTGGGTTCGATCCCCAGGTCGAGCAGTGTTATTGGGTTTTTCTATGAAATTCTCAGTAGCAGCTCGGAGTCTGGATTTGTGTCCGGTTAGTGGCAATAGGCTCGCCTCCTATTACATGGGACCTAAACATACCGGCGAAATGTGGGTGTACATTAGTACACCTCTGCCTAACCCTTCGGGGAATACAGGCGTGATGGTATGTAAGCTGTTCCATACATTTTGACCATGTAGGTATTTCACTTTTGTATGAAAAAGCACCCACGAAAAATATCAACTTAAGGGTGTTCAGAATCATGTACTGAATTCACAGTAAGCGGTTGTACGTCGATGTCACTTCCACTCTGTATAATAAATGACATTAATATACGCTACCTTGTGACTTCTAAGATGTCTTCCTAGGTTCGACTTCCACTGGTACACCTTGCCGCAACGAGGACAAGGATAGCGATTCTGCCCTTTATGAAGTACACTGCAGAAGAATGGTAGGAATGGTAGATCAATAATAATTAGTAATAACTGCGTCTTCCGGTCATAGAAGGGACGGTAGCCTAATGGCTAGGGTGATCATGTGGTTGCCGGTTCGAAACCCACCCATTGCACTACCGACGTGAACCCACTCGTAATACAAGCATTAAGCTTAGCACGAGTCCACATAGCTAGTAGCTTTCTTTAAGAATAAAAAGTAAGAAAAGGGTGGGGAAAGGAGAAGGAAGGGCGCAGAGGGAGGAATTGGATGTGCAGTGCTCAACACTCACCGAACAAAACGTTCTGTGGGACTGATGGCCAGTAAGCTTATAAAAAAAAAACATAACATAACATACCATCACGCCTGTATTCCCCGAAGGGTTAGGCAGAGGTGTGCTAATGTACACCCACACTTCGCCGGTACGTTTAGGTCCCATGTAATAGGGGGCGAGCCTATTGCCATTCACCGGGCACAAATCCAGACTCCGAGCTGCTACTGAGAATTTCATAGAAAAACCCAATAACACTTTGCTCGACCTGGGGATCGAACCCGAGACCTCTAGCGTAGCAGTCGCGATTGAGACCACTAGACCAACGAGGCAGTCAAAAAAAATATATTTTCTAAATATTTCAAATGAGCTATGTATTGTAATTATTGATTGAATGCGTTTTTAATATTGTTGTGTTTTTTAGTATTGTTTTTTAATATTATGAAGCTGTAAATATCGATTTGGATCCTGTAATGGTGATATAGACACTTGTACAAGTCGACTTTTTCATATTTTTTTTAAACTAGATGGCGCCGACATTTCCTTCCGAAGACCTCTGAGAAGAAATGTCGAAACAAACTCAGAGAATCATGGTCTCTTTTAAAGTCCAGACAATAGTTATATTATAAGTCAAGAGAGTTTAACTATGCAGGGCCAAATCAGAACAGGCCTTTTGAAGAAAGAGCCATAGCAGCTTTGAGTTGACCTGTCCTAACTGACGGCACGCATACAGCAGTCATCGTGTAGCTCAACCATTATTTAGGGAGCTCAACAACCCATCGCACAACGATACCAGATCAGCAAGATCAGGTAGATATGTAAGAAATTGAAGCGGCGGTAGCCTAATGGCTAGGGCGTCGGACTTGCGATCATGTGGTTGCCGGTTCAAAACCCACCCATTGCACTACCGACGTGAACCCACTCGTAACACAAGCATTTAGCTTAGCACGAGGGGTTAACAAGAATACTAGTAATGTGTGACCCACAATGCTAGTAAGCTTTTTTTTTTTTAAAAAAATGTCTTTATAAAGTTTAGTTTTTTTTGAACTTACTTTAAATGATACCTATAAGTCTTCCGCGAGCTGAAGTGCTTCCCACATTCGGCGCACTGCGGCCGCTCAGGTAGAACCTCCTTAGTGCCCGCCTCGGCTTTCACCACCTTAAACTCACCATTCAGTCTTGAAGTCTACGAGACAAACAAATCACACATACATACATACATACATCATCATCATATCAGCCAAATGAAGTTCACTGCTGAACGAAGGCCTCCCCCATAGACTTCCACAACGACCGGTTATATGCCGCCTGCATCCAACGACTCCCAGCGACCTTTACCAGGTCGTCTGTCCATCTTGTTGGAGGTCGTCCCACACTGCGTTTTCCGGTGCGTGGTCTCCACTCGAGAACATTTTTACCTAAACGGCCACTTAAGCATACTTATCCTTTGAGCTATATCTACATACATATTGTTGTATAATCGAACCCAAGACCTCTAGCGTAGCAGTCGCATTTGGGACCACTAGACTAACGAGGCAGTTTGTTTAGATACATAAAATATTCCCTATTGCACACCAAAAACGATTGCTAAGTACATGTTATAAATCATAAAATGGTACAATGGGTGGTCTTATCGCTAAAAGCGATCTCTTACGGACAACCTTTGGATGGACTCAAAAGAAAGGTAAGGCGATAACTGGGTAGTCTGGCGTACAACATAAAATAAACTGAAACACTTGAATTAAATCATTCTTAAATTAGAATGATATAAAGCCGAAAGTGTTCAGAATCAGTAACAGAATCGATCGCAATGGTTTTCACCCTATGTTATATTTTGGTCCCAGAACATGTTAAAAATTATTCAAGTTGGACACCCATTTTCATTATGAAAATCGGCGCAAGAAAAGCCGAACTTAGCTACTTCATACCCAGCCGCGCAAATTAGGCAAATTAGGACAAACTTTTGAGCTTGCCACTTGTATTTTTTTCTTACATTTCAAACCAAATTAAATTTGGGGTGTTTAGGTTACATACCATCACGCCTGTATTCCCCGAAGGGTTAGGCAGAGGTGCACTTAATGTACACCCACAGTTCGCCGGTATGTTTGGGTCCCATGTAATAGGGGGCGAGCCTATTGCCATTCACCGGGCACAAATCCAGACTCCGAGCTGCTACTGAGAATTTCATAGAAAAACTCAATAACACTTTGCTCGACCTGGGGATCGAACCCAAGACCTCTAGCGTAGCAGTCGCGATTGGGACCACTAGACCAACGAGGCAGTTTAGGGTGTTTAGGTTTTAAACAAAAATTTACGTAGTATATGTTGTATTAGCTTTCCGCCCGCAGCTTCAGCCGCCTTTTCACACCTTGGGTTATATTATTGCATTTTTATTAGGCATCCCTATTTAAAAAAAAATGTAATATAGCCTATGTCACTCAGTGAAGATGCAGCTTTCTAATGGTGAAAGAATTTTTGAAATCAGTCCAGTAGTTTGTGAGTGAAAACATTACAAACATACATACAAAAACACAAATGTTTCAAAAATTTCAAAAGTTTTAAAATATTAGTTTAGATTTAGATGTAAACTTACCTCATCCTCCAAAGGAACCTCCTTTTTAGAAACTTCCGTTTTCTCGAGATCAGTTTCACCATCTTTCTCCAGTTCATCATCATACTGTGACATATGATCATCTTCTAAATCATCATGTATTGACTCCAATGATGGAGAGTGCTTGATTTTCACTTTCACTTTTTTCTTGATTGATTTAGGTTTTAATTTTTTCTTGGCTTTTGCTTTAATAGGCTGTGGATGGATACATACATAACATATAGACTGGCTAGTGAGACACGTGATATTTGGCGATCATAATTATATGAAGAAAAAAAATTTTTAGTATGGGATTTTTTATGGAGGGCAAACAAACGAGCAGACGGATCGCCTCAATCGGAGTCACAAATGCGTTACCGGCCTTTTAAAAGGACAGAAGAAAAAAAAATTGACCACTTAATAAACTTAACCGAAAGTAAAATAACATGGACACCGTACATCAAGCTATTCAAATCCAGTTTAGACTGACCTCCCATTGTAGATGCTTTTTGCATAATTAAAGGCCAGCCTATACTGGTTTTGTATAGCTTGATGTGTAGCCGTGTGTACCTACATTAACTTAAGCTGAATCAACTTAACCTGAGACGAGGGCTCGGCTCCTGCTTGGCTCAATAAAAAAAATCTTTATTCAATGCCAAAATATTATACATAACTAAAACCTATTAGTTTTGTAGAAAACTTATAAACTTTTTGGACCAACCTTCTCAATCTTCTTAGCTTCCTTTTTTTTCTTTTTTGGTTCAACATTCAAATTATTCACAAATGTTTCGGGTTCACAATGCATTTCCTCAGTCTTAATACATTCTAGTTTATCAGTTTCCGCTGGTAATTGTATTTCGTCTAATTCGGTCTTAATGTCTGGAGGGTATGCGAGGGGTGTGTCAGGGTAGCAAAAGTTGTAGATCTGATGAATTTTTAAGTGTGGGGGCTCCGGAGTATGTCCTATATAGTTGTTCTGGAATAGACATATTGTATTAGCAATTGGAAATGAAATCATAAGTTATATTTTGAATTGAAGCGACGACAGACTAATGGCTAGAGCGTCGGACTTGCGATTATGTAGTTGCCGGTTCGAACCCACCCATTGCATTACCAACTGAACCCACTCGTAATACAAGCATTTAGCTTAGCACGAAGGGTTAACAAGAATACTAGTAATATGCTACCCACATTGCTAGTAAGCTTTAAAAAAAATTTATATATACTATCACGCCTGAATGCCGCAAAGGGATAGCAGCATTGTGACATCATATGCATTTGCCATACTAACACATGTTGTGTGGGAAAGAGACAAAGCATTCCCTTTCGATCCACCCCAAAAACTCTAAGAGGTTATGTCTTGTAACTTTGACAAAAAAAATTGACATGTTTTTTTTTAAAGCTTAACCCCTCACACTAAGGTAAATGCTTGTGTTACGAGTGGGTTTCGAACTGGCAACCACAAGATCCCAAGTCCGACGCCCTTGCCATTAGACTACCGCCACTTGTATTATTTTTTTCAGTAAGACTGTTATCCCTGCTAATATTATAAATGCGAAAGTAACTCTGTCTGTCTGTCTGTTACGGTTTCACGCCTAAACCACTCAACCGATTTTGATGAAATTTGGTACTGAGATAGACTAAAGCTTGAGAAAGGACATAGGCTATATATTATCCTGTAAAATTAAAAGAAAGGTATAGTCCATGCGGACGAAGCTGAGGGCGGGAAGCTAGTTATTAATAAATTTAAACAACCATATTGTCCCTTTCAAAATCAACAATAACCAGTGCCACTACGTAATCATCACTGATGTCACTTACCTGTTGTATATATTGCAACTGTGTGTAGGAATCTTTGACCTGCTGTTTGAAGCGCTGCCATTTCCGCAGCGACGCCAGGCACTCCCAACATACTCTTACGTATAGAAGAGATGTATCATAAATCTGTAAGTAATTATCTTTTAGTATTTTTAAAGCATTTTCCATGCAAAGATTATTAAGTTATTTTAGTGAAGGTAAAATATGACCGGAGGTAGGATTCGAACCAGCGTCTTCTGGTGGCTTAGCGGTCATAACATCTGTTGTACTTAACCAGAAGACGCAGGTTTGAATCCTGCCTGCGGTCGTATTTTTCCTTCACTAAAATAACTGTTTGAGTAATTTTTTATAGGGTAACTCGGCAAAGGAGCAGGCAAGCCACCTTATGGTAAGTAGTGATCAGATGCATTGCCAACCCTATTAAACCGTCAAGCACCATATTGTAGACACAATGCAAAATCTATTGTTTTGCCCTCACGAGGCAACTACATGCATCAGTGAATTGAGGAAAAGGAAGGGGAAAAGAAGAAGGCAGGGGACTATGGGAGGAATAGGAATTGGGCCTCCAGCACTCTAGCCACACCATACAAAATGTAACATATGCATACTGCTACTTGATGTTGATATTCTGTAGGAGATGCTAGATACACTATTACTACCCTTTTTTTTTAACAAAAAATCGATTAATAAAATCGATTTTTATTTTTCTCAAAAAAATCTATTTTTAATAAGATAATAATCGATTTTTTTGACAATGCAATGTATTTTATCTACTTTTAGCAATACGGACAGGGAGAAGCCATCCGTTAGCAGCGCTGTGCAAGACTTGTTGGTATTGTTTAATTTTGTATGTGTTAGTGTCGTCCATAAAAAATGGCAGAACTATTTGGTCAGTAATATATAGCTAAGGCTACTCCCTACCATGTTGCTCGAGGGTTATCTATGAACAATTTGCAAAATAATAACAACACCCCCCAACCCTCAAATGGATAGCGGGTAGCAGTATTTTTATGTAATTTTTAATAGATGCCAGTAGAAAAAACGAAAACGAGGATGCTTAAAATAAAAAAATCTATCTATCTATCATAAAAAAACGATTTTTATGAAATAATAATAGATTCCTTAAATAATCGATTATTTTTTAACATCCCTACATGACACTGTCTCACATCTTTCTAGGACTTTTATAGTAAAGTGTTATCCATTCGGCAAGTTTCATCAAAGCAGTTCAAATGTTTATTTGTGGAGAAAAGACAAATACAGTGACTATTAATCTCTTTTAAGATATAAGTGTTGATTAGTTGATGGTTGTGCTGTAGCTGTAGCTACAGCATTTATTTTAGTTATTTTTCAAAAATTTTACAAAATAATATGTCAACATTGTGTTTCTTTGTAGACTTTTATTTATTACCGAATTAAAGATGCCAACTAGCCAATTTTATGCAGCAAAGCTCTATAAATTAACAACACAGTCCTCTAAAATATATATAAACATAAAAATAGCAATACTTACTTGCATTTCATTCAAAATTTGAAGATACAAGTAGTGGAAGCCAGTTTCCCCAATACAATACAAATTCCTCCCCGAACACATGCATGCTGTGCATAAATCCCCCATGTTTCATTCGTACATATATTGCACAAGTTGAATAATTGTCACTTTATTAAATTATAATGTAAAATAAAAATTATTGATTGTTTTATTTACAGAAGAGCGTCAGCATCAAGCGTCGGTTTCTTGACTTGACACTTTTTTGACACAATGACAGTCAGTATTGACAATTTGACAGTTTATTGTTGCTTTTAAAAAAAAAATTACGGCCCTGGATACATGTCGTTAAAGCTTATATTGTTGCCAGCATATATAGATGCCAGCCTTCCTGTTATACCACACACCCCTTGGCCACATCCAACAACAAATTGAAGAGCTAAACTTTTTGAAGGCTCCTTTCTGAACCAGTCTTCGCTCAGTTTGCAATACTTTGACGCCTAGTCACGGCCCACTGTTTTTTTTTTGTTCTTTGTTGGTTTTTAATTTTATATTTCTTTGTTTCTTTTCTTTTGAAATAATGTACATATAATTAGAATTAGATCATGCATAAATTAATTGACTAAAAATGCATTTACTTACACTATTTATATATTTTACAAAAAAAAGAAATACAAAAGCAGTGGGCGCGACTAGGCGTCAAAGTTCTCCTCGGCATCGTGCCCAGAAGACTGGCAGCATTGCCACGTTGAATGGCAATGCTTATACGCTCCCCTAGGAATAAGCCAGCCCTCTGATCACGCGAGGCTTCGACCAGTCTTCTAGATATTTTCTTGTAGAGAAGACGGGCACTCGGACCCCATGACCCTGGTCTGGTCTCTCCCATCATCACGCAGCAAGCCATTAGGTTCTAAAACAGCTGGTACGCCGGCGGTGGCAAGAGCACGACGGAGGATGTCGTTAATGCTGGCATGTCGTGCAATACGGCCTGCCATCCTGCAACATGACAGGCCATGATATCCGAGGCTGTCGACAGCCTCGCCTCAATGACAGTGATGCGGAGCAACACAAGGAGTGCCAAGGCGCAGGCAAGTAGCAAGCCGAAACGTTGTATCATCCAACAAGGGTCCTATGTTGGATGAAGGAAGTGCCCGAAGCCAGAGACCTGATTCCCATTCACCCACAGCCATGAGACGAGCACGCTCCGCAGTATCGACTGACGTATTTAGAAGTTCTTTCCGTGTTAAACTGCAAAGCGGCGCATCCCATAGTCTCTGGGAAGATGGGACTAAAAATTGAATTAATAACAGCAGCTCTACCACTCTATCTACATTTGTCAAAATCAAAGTCAAATGACACAAGTAGAGCGAATTGTCAAACTCAATATGTCAATATTTATTGTGGTTGTGGTACCTATTATTTCGAAAAGATTGACGACTGTTTCGCATTTTTGTTTTCCGATTAATTTCTACTTCAAGAGGACACTTAGTATGATTTTGCTAATCATAAAGATATCAATGAACTTGTATTCCATGTGAGTTGTGAACAAACGAATACCCAACATGAATAGAATTGACTACAACTCGTCGATGGCACCTATTTTGGATAGCCTTTTCGACAGATTCTCGAAAACTGGAACCCTGAACTACTGTATAATATGCTTGCGAACTGAGCGAAGACTGGTTCAGAACAGAGCCTTCAAAAAGTTTACTTCATCAATGAAATTAGATAAGAAACGTTGGCAGGTACGAAACAGTATTTTATTTTAAATTTGTTTTTGGTTTTCGAGCAGCATTTTATGAGTCAAAGACCATTGTAGGTGGCTGGCAGCGGATGGATACGAGCTGCCCAAGACCGGGATGGTTGGCGCTCTTTGGGGGAGGCCTACGTTCAGCAGTGGACGGCGATAGGCTGATATGATGATGATGATGATGAAAGGTCATTAGTGATCTTTATATTCTTGAATAAAATACACTCTTTTTGAACATAATTATCAGCCCTTAATAACATCATTTGATTAAACGTTTGAAATAGAATAAGTATTATGTAAACAAACAATTTGAAGTGGTGGTGGCCTAATGGCCCGGCCTTGCGAACATGTGGTTACCGGTACGAAACCCACCCATTGCACTACCTATGTGAACCCACTCGTAACACAAGCATTTAGCTTAGCACGAGGGGTTAACAAGAATACTGATAATGTGCAACCAGCATTGCTAGTAAGCTTTAAAAAAAAAACATACAATAGGGCATACATTATTTCATGTAAAACATATAATAGGAGGGGGTAATCCTATTGGCATTATTCTTCTCTGAGTATAACTCAGTATTGCTCAACTCAGGTATCAAACCCTCTCCCTCCCCATGAGACCTATGGGGTTACAATATTATATAGTTTTGCAAATAAATGTTTTGATACATACTATCATGCCTGTATTCCCTGAAGGATTTGACAGATGTATACAAATGTACACCCACACTGCGCCGGTATGTTCAGGTCCCATGTAATAAGGGATGAGCCTATTGCCATTCAGAGAAAAACCCAATAATGCTGCATGGAATCAAACCTGGGGATCTAACCCAAGACCTAGCGTAGCTTTTTAGAACCACTAGAATAATGAGACAGTAAATACAATCTATACTTTGTCCATTATGTGAACCATTTTTTAACAGATGCCTTTGACTGCCTTAGAGCGTAGGTGTTCCAGATTACGTAAAAGTTAACTTTGAAATGCGTAACAAAATAAATGTATTATCTACCTTATGTTATTCAATTATCTTAATTATGATTCCTTGCAGACATTATAATTCCATAAATGTAACGGATTTTCAAAAAAAATTATTATTGTTAAGCGTATTAAATTTAGTTCTACCCATTCTACCGTGTCTAGTGATGCAATCGAATGTATTCGCTGCAATCATTTTGAACAATGACATTAAATCAGTATCGGAAAATGGCATCCACTCTAATATCAATAAAATATAAATTAAACAATATTTTTGAAAAGAAATGGATGGAAAATGAATATTATATAAAATTTATACAATCAGATGATATTATACATATTTATTTATTATTGGTCGTCATTGCACCATTTTCGATTCGACAACCAAACAATTGATAATCAGTACTAGACAGTAATCAAAGTGTCAATAATCGGATCGATAATCGCAATACTAAGTTCCTGCAATCACTAGTTCCATCTGTCAAAAAACGGTTCACATAATGGACAAGGTATAATATACAACATTTTCATCATACACCCAATATTATCACCTACCTACCTACCTACCTACCTACCTACCTACCTACCTACCTACCTACCTACCTGAAACAAGTGGTAAAAAGGTGACCTATGTATGAGTCAGCCACTAGTTTGTTCAGTTGAGCAACTGGTTCAACACTGCCAACTTACTAGACAATTGGGCCACCTTCTGCGTCCGGCCAGGGGCCTCCGTTGAACCACAAAATAAATATGTAGTTGAACCTACAGGGAGTACCTATATCTGCAGAGGTGATAACAGATGCTTAATGCTATCCCCATTAGCTACAAATGTTGTGTGCCTTCGCTGATGAGCCAAATATTGTATATTTTTTGTTAATATAATCTTATATTGGCCAGCGCATCAGGTTATACAAAACTGTCAAATTTCTCCAAAGGATTTTAAACCTTAAGATGTTGAATATTGAGTTCAAAATCAACTGAGTAAATTTGACTTTTGGTGGTAACTTGATGTGCTAGCCACCGTACATCGTTTCATTTAAATCTGTTCTGTAAGGTGAGATAAGGCAGAGGTTACACGAGAAAATGATTTTTTTCAGCATCATCAAATATGCTACATGTGTGAGCGGCAAGCTACTAACGCCCTCAAGTTCTTGAATGCGGCAACATTTGCTGCAGCCATAGACACAATCTTCTCTGAGATTATTCAAGAAAAGAGAAAAAATAACGTCAATGTGTTTCAAGACGACATATTTAACGCCATTTTGAATAAATTCGGCTTGGTAAGATCTTTTTACACTGTTACCACTTTTATTAAACTACTGTGCAATAATAATAATAATATTATTCTAGCCCATTTCGTCCCACTGCTGGACAAAGGCCTCTATAATATCTTGTAGTCGCCAGCACTTCAGGTTATACAAAACTGACAAATTTCTCCGAATGATTTTAAACCTTAATATGTCGATTGTTGAATTTGACATTTTGTGGTAATTTGATGTGCTGACTACCGTACAAGTCAATGTTTTAAGTTAAGTTTTTTTTTTTTAGATAAGTATGATTATGTTTAGGTTACAATGGGGCTGACATGGTCTGTTATGTGACAACAAGCCCCTAAATAAAATAAGATTTAAAAAAAAAAGTTTTTTTTAATTATAGCTGGCATTTTCTATCCGACGACCTCTGCGAAGTAACGCCGAAACAAACTCAGAGAATCATGGTCTCTTTTAAAGTCCAGACAGAAGTAGTATTATCAGATATGCGATAACATGGCAAAATATGAACAGGCCCTTAGAAGAAAGAGCCATAGCAACTTTGAGTTGACCTGTCCTAACTGACGGCACGCATACAGCAGTCATTGTGTAGCTCAACCACATCGATCAATTTATGATACCAGATCACAAAGACATGATTTTCGTTACAGGATAGATACAAGATGTCACCTCTTGAATGGGATCTGGACTTGGAAGCAATACGGAAGTCATCCCAACTCATAGAAACACAACCACTAGTTATTGATAATCTTAACAATAATACGGTGAGTCAATTCACTCATTCATTCATTTTAGAAGTCATTCAGTCGTTCTAAAGTGGTTTTTAATTTTTTGTGGGATAACTCTGCAAATGAGAAGACAAGCTACCTGATGGTAAGTAGTCATCGCCGCCCATGGAGTTGCAGAGGCGTTGCTGAGCTCATTTAAGGAAAACGGAGGGGAAGCAAAATCGGAAAGGAATGGGACTAAGGGAGGAATTAGGCCTCCGGCGCTCCACACTCGCTGAATGAGACCAGTATGCACACATACTGGTACTTGATGTCGATATTCTGTGGGAGGGAAGTACTTCCCTGGTCGTGACGACACATTCATGCTGGCATCTAGACATACCAGCGAGTTATTACTTCTACGATCGTCGTATCCGATTGGATCATTTAGGCTTTTTTGCCATAAATCATCAATCAAATCAAATTCGGTACGAATGAAACTAGTTGACTATACTCCATTTGGTTAGGTACTTAACTAAAGGTAAACAAATCATAAAAAAGGTTCTTATAAAGGGCCATTCTTCATCTTGAAACAAAACGTAACCAAAATAAATTATTTAATAATTCAAAATAATTTTCCTTTTCTATACTAGCATATTTTACTACTTTGTTTAATATTAAATGGTAATTATTAATTCTTAAGCTTGCGATCAATAAATAAATCAAATCTGATAATTATGTCATAAAGTATTGCAATGTGCCTACTAGAAAGAATCTAAAAAGACAGGAAATCAAAACATTTTTCTACATAATAGACTTTTGATAACTCGAAAAAATTCAGAAGTAGTAGCGCGAGGAAGCGCGGCAAAATAATTAACCGATATTATACTTAGTCGGGTAACCAGACGCCATTCGCAACAGTTTGTACTTTCGTTCGTTTTTGTACTTTTTGTGTTTCTTTTGCCGTAAATTGTATTAATTAGTTATTGTTTTGTTTGTTCGTTGTTTTTATTGATTGTTCGTTGTGTTGTTATTAATTTCACTCCCAATTCATACGATACCATTGTAATAAAGGTTGAAGAGCCCTGAACGCCGCCATTTTTATTGTTTACCTTTAGTTAAGTACCTAACCAAATGGAGTATAGGCGCAGAACATTCGTCGATCGACGATATGGTCTCGATCGTAAGCGCCGACAGCGTCGCCGCATCCGTTCGTATCCTTTCGAATCCGATGCAATGTAAGCCTTTTGGTTTACAAAAAAGTAAAACTGCCTTCAAAAGTAATTTTATGAAAACAATTTCGGGAGTCCGTGACTTTCATTTGAATGGTTTCTTTGTTATCGCCTATATTTTTTGTTAAAAGGTATTTTTTATTTCTTTGTGGCAAGTTTTGTTTATATAATATAAGTAGGCCAACTAAACGCACTGTTCCAATCAGACAGTCAGGTTTCCCAGTAAACGATATTATTGTCAATGTATATATTTTTTTGATATTTGATGATTTTTTTGGAACCGCTATGCTCTAAAGTATCATATCACCAAACAAAAAAAAAATTTAAATCAATTCGTAATTGGCACCACCGTTTAACAAACAATAAAAAAAAACAGTCGAATTTAGAACCTCCACCTTTTTGAAGTCGGTTGAAAATAATACGTCGTTGGCAGCTCAAAACTGTCTCCGTCCAACATCCTGCTGCTCCCGAGGAGTTGTACGTGATACCTGACGACCCTCCGGCCTCGCTGGGCCACGTCACAGGCCTGGCCAGCCGCTGTCCAGCCGAAACGCACCAAGACAAGCAGGATACGATGCAAAATATACTTAGGAGCCCAACGCCGAATGTTGACAACACCAATGATGATACTTTCATGCTAGGGTATGTTGTTTGTCTTTTTTGTGATGAGCAGGCGAGCTACCTGATGGTAAGTAGTCATCGCCGCCCATGGACATCTGAATTACCAAAGAAGTTGCAGATGCGTTGCCGAGCCTATTCAAGGAGAAGGAAAGGGAAAGTGACAGGAGAAGGGAAGGGAAGGTGGAAGGAGAAGGGAAGGGAAGGTGAAAGGATAAGGGACGGGAAGGTAAAAGGACAAGGAAGGGGTCTGAGGGAGGGATTGGGCCTCCGGCACTCCACATTCACCATACGAACCGCAATACTATACATACTGCTACTTGACGTCGAAATTCTGTGGGAGGGTAGTTCTTCCCCGGTCGTTCATACTGGCACGTAGACATGCCAGCGAGACACTACTATCGAGAAAACTGTGCCATTCACTTTATTTTCCCGCCTTCACTCTCCCTCGAACTTCCCAAATTAACAAAGCTGTGGTTACAATTATAGTTTATTTTTTCACAGATCATCAGACCCCAATATATCAGAAACACTAGTAATACTCGACGACGATGAAGAGAAAGACCCCCTTCAGATACGGATAAACAATGTAGTCTCAACCGCTGTCCCCCAACCTCCATCCACGCCTTTCTTTATGAACATGCTACCAACACCTAACGAAGCCCCAACCCTGGCCGCCCCACCCAAACTTCCAATCCTAGTACCACTAGAATCTTTACTAGAAAAACCGAAGGAAATCTATACTGGTGATGGTTTATTAATTGGTAACCCAGGAGGGAATTACACTTTACATCCTATAGCGATCAAAGAAGGAGTTACTACTGTGCCATCGCTTGAAGCCAAATTAATTAACGGACAATTAGTTTATGATAAATTACCATATCTACCATTAATAGTTAATCAGTTAAATAATTCCATAGACAATTCTCCTAAAGATGTATTACCTAAAATTGATGATGTCAGCACGCTTCAAACTAATTCGGAAGATAATTCAAAAACTACCAAAAGAGATTCCCCTGATGTTG
Source organism: Subacronicta megacephala (assembly GCA_958496365.1). NCBI lineage: Eukaryota > Metazoa > Arthropoda > Insecta > Lepidoptera > Noctuidae > Subacronicta > Subacronicta megacephala. The sequence goes on along the minus strand of OY292543.1, from coordinate 266,030 downwards.
CAAAGTGTGCAACACCGAACAAAATGGCTAAGGGGTTGCCAGTTGAAGAAAAATCTGACTCGGATAAAAGTAGAATTGATTGGGAAGATAAAATTCCTATGGATGTCATTTCTTATGTGGTAAGTTTTTATTTATTTAATTCTAATACTTACTTCCTCATTAGTCTAGAGGTCCTGGGTTTGATTCCCAGGTCGAGCAGTGTTATTGGGTTTTTCTATGAAATTCTCAGTAGCAGCTCGGAGTCTGGATTTGTGACCAGTTAATTGCAATAGGCTCACCCACTATTAAATGGGACCTAAACACACGGGCGAAGTGTGGATGTACATTAGTACACCTCTGCCCGTTTGTGATATACGAGAAACATTCGCCCCCTAAGAAGTCATTTTTTTTACAGGATGCCCTAGACCCCAACCGAGATCCTAGAATGTGCGCTAATAGAGGCCGCGGTAGACAGCGGGGGCGTGGTTCATCCTATATTGTACAAACAACTACTAATAGCCCGTGTCCCTCTGACGTCATCGATTTATGTTAATGTTAAATGACGTGGTAAAGTTCCAGTGTTGCCAGATGCGGCGGAATATCTGTATTTTACATGAAGTAACATCTAGCATATATTACATTAAGCTACGCGCCGCGGTTTTACCCGCTTTGCTCCGCTTCTAAGGGTCGTGGCGTTATGTTAAATAGCCTTGCTCAAGAATAAAAAAAAAACAGTTGTAACCTGTTTTTTTTTTCGTTCAAACAAACACAGTGTTTGTGGTCGCAAACCTCCGAAACGGCTCGACCGATTTCTATGAATTGTTTTTTGTATATTTGGTAGGTAAGAGAATAGATCGTGAAGTATTTTTCACCCTCTTACCCCCACCTTTCATTTATTAATCGTTATTTTTGTGTTTTTTTATGAACATTATCCAAATAACTTAACGGTCGTTCTTTGACGTGAAGTCATTTACATGCCATTGAAATACCAAAGTGACGCACTGTGGTATTTCATTCTGAATTTGTCGCGTCACTTTGACATTTCATTCTGAATTTGTCGCGTCACTTTGACATTTTATTCTGCATTTGTCGCGTTACTTTGACATTTCATTCTGCATTTGTCGCGTCACTTTGACATTTCATCCTGAATTTGTCGCGTCACTTTGACATTTTATTCTGCATATGTCGCGTCACTTTGACATTTTATTCTGCATTTGTCGCGTCACTTTAACATTTTATTCTGCATTTGTCGCGTCTTTTTGACATTTTATTCTGCATTTGTCGAGTCACATTGACATTTCATTGTGTATTTGTCGCGTCACTTTAACATTTCATTTGCCGGGTCAGCTGGATTTATAGTGTAGCATTGATAACTTGGTACATAGTAGAACCCGCGGTGTGCCTTTTAATCTGTGCTTCCCGCTGTCTGGTAATGGATGGGTTTGTTGCAAATAAGCAGCACTTCATCTACAATTCTAGTATTTAGCCGAATCTAGTAACACTGGAAGAATAATGGACTGTTAAATAAATACAGTTTGTTCGAAATAACTGCGCGTCTAAAGTTGTCTGCAAGTGCACAAAATTAAACTTTTTATATAAACACTCCTTGTGAAGACAATAATAAAATTGTGGTCGGAAATGTTTCGTGTTCATGATTATTTTCCTTACTAATTTCGTAAAGCAATTTTACCTGCGTGGTAGTTCGGAACGGATAACTTCAGACGTGAAGAGTTATTTCGAACAAACTGTATGTAAGTAATAGGTTTTATTTCACATTATAAGAATATCGTTGATCAAGCTTAAGTGCTCTTTACAATTTATCTAGGTTTATTGGTAAAACACTAGTGACCTCTGAAGATTATATTAATAATTAACAATAATGACTTTTTACAAATTACAAATATACCAAAAAAAAACAGTACAGTAGTTTCTCGATGGCATGTCTACATGCCAGCATGAATGGGTCAGACTGTTGCGCTTTCGTACGTGAGTTAGGAACGCCGGAGGCACAATTCCTTAAAAAATCCCAGCAATACATCTGCAATACGGTATTGCAGATGTCCATGGGCGGCGATGACTACTTACCATCAGGTAGCTCGCCTGCTCGTTTGCCGAGTTATCCATAAAAAAACAAAAACTCGAGATTTCGTTGTTCTATCCGAAACATTTGAGAATTTGACCGTGTGAGAATTTGATATCGCAAGTAAAGTCGCCAGCACTACAGGTTATACACGGTTACGTTCAAAATCGACTGAGTAAATTTGTCATTTTGTAGTAACCTGATGTGCTGGCGACCGTACAAGTATTTCATCATTCATCTGCATCATTTAATTACGAGCATTTGATAGCGAGCATGTGTTAGTGAGCATTTGCTGGTGCGCATTTAGCAAGCATTTTATAATGAAAACATTTGATTTTGAGCTGTAGGCATTTATCCGCAGTTTTAAAGAGCACTTAAGCTGTATTTTCATATTTGCTTAGTTTGTAATAGCTGCCTCGTTAGGGGCTATGAAATGTAAATTAATATGGTTCGATTAAGAAATTATATTCATTTCGGTACGATGTAATCGTTTAAACTGTGAAACAGGTTTTATATTATGTTGATTTAGATTATTGTGCGAAATGTATGTTCTCATTATTCTTTATAATTTCAACTAACATTGTCGTGTTCAGAGACGTCTATTAACGTAGCTATGGAGAGTACACACGGCTACAGGTCAACCTATACAAAACCGGTTTAAGCTGATCTCGCATTGTATAGGCTTCCTATAAAATAAAAGACCAGCGTAAACTGGTTTTGTATAGCTTGATGTATAGCCGTGCGTACACGTCTGCTATTGTTCTGTATCCAAATCGTCATTCGACTTAAGCATTTTTCAGTGCCAAAGTCAATGATAAATCATCCAGTAGATTTGCTACAGTTTGTTCGAAATAAGTGTGCTTGTCCGAAGTTAGCCGTTCAGAACTATCACACTCGTAAAATCTTTTAATTGAGTATTTTTATACAAATATTGAAATTTGTAAAAATACATTTTAACTTTGAAAAAACCGGCTATTGCTTTATATCTCGACAATAACATCCATAAATAATAACAATCCAAATCAGTTCATCCGTTCGGGAGCTATGATGCCACAGACACACACACACACACACACACGCGCGCGCGCACACACACACACACACACACACACACACACACACACAGACACGTCAAACTTATAACACCCCGTCGTTTTTGCGTCGGGGGTTAAAAATTATCAGAAATGTGAAACATATGATCACAATATTGTCTTTACACCGACTATTTCTATTACAATTTAACACTGCTAAACGAAATTGCGGATAACTTCAGACAGGCTTAGTTTTTTCGAACTTACCTGAACAAATTGTAACTATAAGTTCGTTTCAAAATCTCTGAGACCGAATTGACGCAAGACATGCTAAATGTCAAATTTACAAATACTGCTAACCAGAATAGCCTCAATCGGCTCAATTGCCACAAAAAAAAAACATTATTTGTAAATTTGACATTTAGCATGTGTCAATTCGGTCTCAGAGATTTTGAAACGGACTATAGAGATAGAATTTTGACATGTGCTGACACAAGTACACACGGCTACACATCAGTCATATAAATCTACTGCATAAGCATAATCGGCCGGCAATGTTCCCACTGCTGGGACACAGGCCTCCTCTCGGTGAGAGGGAGTGGGCCGTTATCCACCACGCGGGCCCAGTGTAGGTTGGTAGATGTCACACGTCTTCGAATTTTTGGTTCTAAGATATGCCGTTTTACGGCTTTACTGTTTTGAGAGTAGTGGTGATGAAATAATTTACACAAAGTAAAGCACCTGTCTGGGTTTTGTACAAGTTTGTACTTTAAGGGTATCATCAAGACGTCAGCCTTGGGTTTGACAAATAATATATGATCAAACGAACTTCTAAAGTGAAGTTCGATCGATATAATATGAGTGGTTTCATTTGAAGATATAAATCAACAGGTAGTCCTTTGACCTACAAGGCAACACTCGCACGCTTTAAAAGTTTTATTTTAATTTTAAATTCGTTCTTTAATCGATTTTTCGTTTTTATTTTTAAATCGATTAAAGTATCGATTCTGTCTACCCCACCCTACACTAGACAGTGACAGCTCATTCTTTTTAGAGTTGTGACTTGAGTTCAAGTCTTCTCGTGTCAGAGTAACAAAACTGGGTTTCGGGAGGGATGGGTGCTTTATATCTTCAAATGAAACCACTCATATTATATCGATCGAACTTCACTTTAGAAGTTCGTTTGATCATATATAATATTTCGTGGTTTCATTTTCGATATAAATCAACAGGTAGATGTTCAGAGATTAAGTTTTGTTACTTATCATTGTAGGAAACGACATAGTAATGAAACACGAGAATATATAAATCATACATATTATTATCTTAAATTGTATTTTGATACAAATTAACAAATTTCTGTAAGTATGAATATGTAATTATGGTAGGTACCTACACTTAATCAACAAGTGGTAAACAAACAGATTTTGCAAAGTTTGATTCTTCTATAATAGGCCGATGATAATATTTAGCAAAACTTTGGGAGGACGCGGTCCAGCCAGCAGTTTTTCGGATGAGATCAAGACTTACACCGGTCGCGCGCGCCGCTGACGTGGCAGCGTGGCGAGCGCTATGTGCGCTGTAAACAGTCACGTCAACGCCGCTCGCGCTCAACGTTTGCTTAATCCACCTGCTTATTGTCTGTGCTGTCGCGTTCTTGTAAGGACGCTTCACAGTTATTAAGAGGTGGTCGGTGTCTGAAGGACGTAAGTCCTTTGTTGCAGACATATAATCGATTAACGTTGTAGCCGGACAAATAGACAGATTTTCTTGAAAATAGGGTAAATATAATATTGGCTGATCCCGTCCTATCCCTGATGTTTTAATAATATCCGTGATAACAATGTGAATACCATTTGTTTTAATTTTAATATTATGGGTTTTGATTAAAGATAAAGTTTGTACCCTATGTGCAGTACACAAAGCTAGTAAAATGACAAGCTTTTTGGTTAATTTATCCAAATTAAGTTGACTATGTGGTACCCATTCTGAAATATGATTTAACACTATCTGAGGGTCCCAGGTACTTGAGTACTTAGGTAAACATGGTCGTGACTTGAATACCCCTTTCAGTAGACGTTTGACACTCTCGTCTGCACCTAAATTATTTCCTATAAGTAAAGATAAGGCGGAACGGTGACTGTTAAGCGTGCCATAAGAAGCGCCTTTTTCATATTGTTCAGTTAGAAAGGATATAATATGCACGATGGGACTTTCGAACACATTACAATTATTGTTTTGGCAGTACTGCCACCATAATTTGTAACAAACTCCATATTGATTTAAAGTACTTGTGGATAGAGAGGCGAGCATCAAACGTAGTGCGGCTGGTGGCGTACCACGTCGGGAGAACGCGAGCCTGAGAGCATCGCTGCTCCCAGGGTAAGCGTCTTGTGGAGCGGGTGTTGTTGTCTGAAATGCGACAATACTAAATTGGGGTGTGGTTTTAAAACAGCAATGTCATCGACTAATAAATCTATTAGTTGCGGATACCAGGCCTGTGAAGGCCACATAGGAAAAACTAAGATACCAGTAGCTTCATCGGAAATAATCTTTTGTATGCAATTTAATATCAATGAAAATGGTGGAAAGGCATAAAAAAATTTTGGGTACCAATTAATTGTGAATGCGTCGATGCTTATGGCATCTGGGTCCTGTTTCCAGGACACATATTCGTGGCACTTGGCATTGATGCGAGAAGCGAATAAATCAATCTCCGGCTGACCAAACCTTTTAACGATGTAACTAAATGCAGAGGGTGATAACTCCCACTCCACGTCAGGGTTAACCTTACGTGACTCTTCGTCAGCCTCGATATTGTCTTTCGTGTTTATATACGAAGCAAACAACCATAATTTACGTATCTCGCACCACTGCCAAATGTCACGAGAAAGTGTGTTTAAATGCGGGAACTGAATACCGCCCATACGATTAATATAACTTATCGCCGTAGTGTTATCTACGCGGAGCAGTATGGAGCATTCAGTTTGTTCCCGAACAAAACATTTAAGGGCGAAAAATATAGCCAATAATTCCAGATAATTAATATGGAATCTAGTCTCGCTATCCTTCCAAGTACCATTGACTCTAGACCCATTGCAAAATGCACCCCAGCCGGTGCGTGATGCGTCAGTGTAAATTTCAAGCGCATAATTGGGCGATTTTATTGGATTATTTACTACGTAAATATTTTCCCACCACCAACTTAGGTCTTTTAGAATAATACGGGGAAGTTTAACCTTTACGTCAAAAGAGCCATACTGCTGTAAAAACAAATATTTTTCTCTTTCTAATATTTTGGTGTACAACCAACCGTAGCGCACCGCTGGGCATGCTGACACCAGTACTCCTATTAGCTGAGAATAATTTCTAATTGAGACTGTGGGTAGTTTTGAATACTTTTGAACTAAAAGGGATATCTTATTGCGTTTATCTATGGGTAAAGATAATGTCATATCAGTGGTGTCGTAAATAAAACCTAAAAATTTGCAAGATTTTTGAGGTTGTAAGTTACTTTTTTCGTAATTTATTACGAATCCTAAACATTCTAATAACTTCACAGTTTCTTTAACGTTACGAAGACATTCTTCGTAACTACTACCTAAACAAAGCAAATCGTCTAAATAAGATACGGATTTTAACCCACGGCGACGTAAAAAACCTACAACCTCTCGGACAATTTTAGTAAAACACCTAGGGGCTATGGCTAGCCCGTAAGGTAACGCACTAAACTCGTATGTAATTATTTCACACGAGGATGGTGCAATATAATTAAATCGGAGGTATTTACGATATTCGCTGTGGATTGGTATAAGTAGATATGATTCCTTCATATCTATATTTGCCATAAACCAGTTGTTTTGTAATAACTTACAGGCAGTCCTACTATCCTCCATTTTAAAATGCATTTTAGGTATAAACCGGTTTAAGGATTTTAAATTTAGAATGAATCTGTTACCGCCATTAGGCTTTGGAGCTAGAAACGTACTTGAAATAAACTGATCTAAACTTGGCACGACCTGAGCAATGGCACCTAGCTCAAGGAGGTTGTCGATAGCTGATGACATATCACGCTGTTCATCTAATGACCACGTGATTCGAGGGACATGAGTTTGAAATGGTGTCCGTGTAAAAGGAATAGGTATCCCATTCCTGACCCAATTAAGAATGGTGAAATTATCGGTTATACAAGTCCAACAATTATAGAAAAAGTGAACCCTGCCTGCGTGTACCTGCGTTACTGTCGAGCTGGGGCACGTGATCGGCTCTGGCTCGGTTTGGCTTGTGATGTCGCGGTGGTTGTTGGTGCTGATCGACGCGTTGGTGCAGGGAACCTCCTCTGACCCCCTCGCCCCCCCCTGCTCATCGGGTAACGAGGAGGTCCAGTCCAGTTTCCCTGGAACTGTTGACGCACCGTAGGCAATATGTTTTGAGGCTGGGCAAGAGTATTAGATCTAGGTGGTTGCACCGGCTTTTTTATTTGCAGCCCCTGTTTTTCAATGGTTTTTGACGCTTTTATTTTTTCGGGTAGATTGACACCGAACAATGTCTCATCCCGCTCACTATCTTGTATAACATTAAGAAAAGGTTTCGCCAATCCAGGGGTTATCATCTTAATTCGGGCCTGAGTCTCAGAGTGATGTAGGTCACATAAAATGCGACAGCCATCACTGAGGATTTTTATCGCTTCAAGCTTGTTGTCGTTGACTAACAATGACGTCATCGCTCTGCTAACAGCTGTAATGCCGATGCCCAGTTGTTGTTGAGACGTCTCAACTTTTTTATCTCGTAACCTTACCATTTCTGCAACTGCGGCTGATATTTCAATATTCAACTTTGGTGCTTGAAGTAAGTTACAATTATTAGGTATCAGATACTGTTTTAATATTTTATCTCGGACCTCCTTATTCATTCCTTTTTTGAGTAATGGTTGCCATAATTGTGTTAGATTATTATGGATATCTTGGCCCCACATCGGTCCTTGATCGGTCGCCTCGCCGAGAGCTGATAGAACCTCCGGATCCAATGGTGGTTCGAGGGGTAGTGGCGCCGGTGCCGGCGCCTGTATCGGCGTCTCGGCCTGTAGTTGTGGCGAATTATTTTGTTGGGTAGTGGTATACTCCAACAATATTTCCGGCTGAGATTTGTCAGGGTTTGGTAAAATAAGTGCTTCGTCCGAGCAGGGTTGTGTTTCACATTCGGCTAGTGGATCTGATACATCCCACATTACTGTTTCGCCTCCTAATGGAGAGAAATAACAACCTTAAAAATGTAGGTATTTTAAATAGTAATGGTTCGTAATTCGAATCCGTTACTAATTTTAAATTCAAACGCCTCGTTCGCTTAGGAATCTATGGCGGGTAGATATTTGCCGCGTTCAGATTTGAATCTATGGCAAAATACCGCATCAAGACTTTCACTTTGAACAGTACTTGTACGGTAATAAAGATATATTACTAACCTTCATTATCCTGATCGAATGACGACTCGGAATTGTCTCGACGTCGTCGTTTACAACGGTGTTTATCCTTTAACTTCTCCATTTTCCGCATATAATACTCAATCTTTTCTTCATAAGATCTTTTAGGCATTGTACGGTAAATACAAATGTAATAGATTTTTAATTTGAACGATCGCAGAGAGGAACGCGTGCATTCGTTGCCCCGCACGGAAAAAGAATGAGCTGTCACTGTCTAGTGTAGGGTGGGGTAGACAGAATCGATACTTTAATCGATTTAAAAATAAAAACGAAAAATCGATTAAAGAACGAATTTAAAATTAAAATAAAACTTTTACGGCCCTATTAATAAAAACCGCTTATTCCAAACATAGTCCAAAGTAAGTCACAGACTTGTTAATCGCAGACTGAACTCGTATTATCTTGGTAATAACAATATTATTAATAAACATGGAGTAACCTCGGACTAACAATACATTCCTTACACCAGGATTAACGTGTGCGTTATGGCAACCCACTTGTTTTAAAAGTAAAAAGAGTGAACCAGAGAATGAACTAAACACTCATTTATGACATTACTGACAATGACAGACAATATTTTGAGCTTGACATTTAGGCAGATCGCCGTTTATTTTTGTATGTAATATGTATGGTGTATGTTTGTATGGTATTTTCTTGCCTTTCGGTGGAAAATAAAAATATTTGGATTAAATTAAGTTATTTAGATTAGTTAAGTATAAGTTAAAGACCTTATATCAAAATGAATCAAAATCGCAGTCGCTCTCTGAACTGGGATGAAGAAGATAGTAGATCATGGAAAGTAAATCATGCCGACAGTTATTGCGTGGTCTTTATTTGTGGGAATCGTGGTTGTTTTTAATACATATCTTTACTGTTTCAGCAATTATTACGCTTAATGCTAAAATAATAGGCGCAAGTTATTGAAAACAAATCCCTAGATCCGAATAGAAGCAGGATAAAATGAAACCGTTATCAATAAATAGATATTTAATAGTTTTATTTCCCTCTCCACGGGCCCATGTTCGGATTGCAAGACTTTAAGGTGGGGTTGTATAAAGCCACCCCTTGCGTCACGAGCTAAAGCATTTTTTACCATGTACCTAAAATCAATAAAATAATCTATATCCATTCAATTTATAAAATAAATATAATATAAAATCTTGTGTCACAGTGTTTGTTGTCGAACTCCTCCGAAATGGCTTGACCGATTTTTATGATTTTTTTCGTAAATTTGGTAGGTCTGAGAATAAGTCTTAGGCAATTTTTTATACCTCTTCCCTCGCCCTTCATTTTTATCGCGATTTTAGTATGGCACAACATCATTTGCCTGGTCAGCTAGTATAACAAGTAACAGCAAAGACGCGGGATACACGAATAGAGGTAACAAATTGTTTTACACGAAATGTAAAACGCACACTATACTATCCTTAGTCAGTCGCTAAACTATGTCCCAACTAGGATTAACTTTTACTCCGAGACTAGGATCGGATTACTGTATTCCTACCTTACTCCATGTTTATTAATACTACATTTAAGTTTAAACTTAGACTAAAGTTAATCCCTTTCTAGTCTACGTTTATAAATAAGAGTGTTAAAGCGTGCGAGTGTTGCCTTGTAGGTCAAAGGACTACCTGTTGATTTATATCGAAAATGAAACCACGAAATATTATTCAGCTATTTAAAACACATTCTAGCTACATGGCAGTATCGCATATCGTTATCGTAAGAGAGTTAGGTATAAAATCTACAGTAACTATTTTTAAGCAAGTTTTAATATCAATTGCGAATATGTTATTGTTGATGTCGCAATTTCTACTGCTATGTACCTACCCAGAATGTGTTCTAGCTGAAAATATTGCGAATAAAAAATAAAAGAAGAATTTGGCTTCCAAAGCTGAACGTTTAGCCTTAAACGTCAAAATCATAACCTTAACATGAAGTCAAGATATGATACGAGCGTGACAGTGACAGCCGCCTCCAATTTTTATCTGTCAGTAGATACACAGCCCATAGGTACAAAATTCTATCTTTAGTAAGATCTATTGAAAACGGTCGTAAGTGGACGAAATTTAACATAATGTGAAGGCAATTTAGATATAAGCGCTATGTAATTGACACCATATTTATTTTATTAAGTACAACATTTATTGAGATGGTGTTATACGAAGCATGATGTATGTATGATAAGTGGTATGAATGTGTGAAGAGGCGTGCAGGAGTTGTGGCAAGTGGCGGACCGTAGTTTCTGCCTTCCCCGATAAATAAAGCATGAGTGTATGAAAGCAATACAACGCGATTTTCCAATAATTTAAGTAGAGTAGAAAACTCAGTATTTTTATTTGAAAAGGTAATTAAAATTGCCGGAAATATTTGAATAAAAATTTTTTTATAATACTGTCGTTTTCATATTATGAAAAAAAAGGATTATACATTTAATTATTTATTAAATTAAACGTATAATCCTTTTTTTGTTGAATGATTGACCTTAAATTTTATCCAGTAGTGAAAATAAAGTGGTGTTTTATTTTATTTAGTTTTTCCATTTTGTCGTCGGTATTATAATGTTAAAACATTAGCTTGTAAGATTTTTTAATTAGTTCTAAATAATTAATATTATACGCAGGTATTACCCGTATGAATATGTATAATAAAGTTGTATATACAAATAATATGTTGTTTTATTTAATATTAGCTTTCAGCCCGCAGCTTCTAGGGTATATGTGTTCTGTGTTCGCCCGCGTGGACAACACGATTTTCACTGTTTAGATTTTTCCAATTCTGGCGGGAAATTGCAAATTATCTTTACATATCTTTCCGTCGGCTTCTTTGCTCGGGTAGAGCATAAAATTTGTCCAACTTTATTATTTACCGACACAAAGGTAGAAATTTCAAAAACCCTAATCATAATTATATTTATTTATTCCTTAACAAGTGCCTAAATACAAACTCCCATACAATTTTTCATCCCTTAATTTCCTTTTTTGCACCCCTTTTTTACAACAAAACGTAGCATATATCCTTTCCCAAGGTCTAATCTATTTTCGTACCAAATTTCATCAAAATCGGTTCCGGGGTTATACTTGAAAGCGTGACTTTGTTTGGACATCTATAAACGAACTTTCATCGCCTATTTCATCCCCACACAGGTGGAAATTTCAAAAACGCTAGAACAAATATTAATTTATTCCTTATCAAATGCCTTAATATAAAGTTTCATGGTTTAATCTTGAAAAATGACGAACTCCCATACAAACTTTCACCCCCTATTTCAACCCCTTCAAAACTATTTTTTGCAATAAAAGGTAGCCTATGTCCTTTCTCAAGCTTTAGTCTATCCCAGTACCAAATTTCATAAAAATCGGTTGACTGGTTTAGGCATGAAAGCGTAACAGACAGACAGAGTTACTTTCGCATTTATAATATTAGTAGGGATTGTACGCGAGGCTAGGCAGGCTAGGCTACACATCAAGCTATTGTAGCATTGCAACAAGTATTTTTTTTTTGACGTAAGACGATTTTGGGGCGGAAAGACAATGTATTATTAATTAGGAATATGCATGCGTTTTTTTTATTTTTTCTATTAATTCTATACATCATAACAACACAATAAAAGATATAATTATTCCTGGGAAGGTTCAATTTTTTTAAAAAAATCTTATTTAACATACATATCCAAAATTGAGCTGTTTGAACGCCGCCATTTTTCGCGCGCTTAGATGATGACGTCACGGGCCGCGAAAATCGCACGAAGTGTTTGTTTATTACAGGTGTTTTGGTAAATTCTTAAAGATTTTACCATGGAAGAAGCTAAAAAACCTTTCTATCGGTATTGCATAGTACCAAAATGCAAAAATACTATCAGAACTACTCCCGATAAAGTATTTTTTGCTGTTCCAAGAGATGAACATATACGTAAACAATGGTGTAAGGTTATGAGAAGAGGTATGGTATCTTCAACATCATGTTTGCATTGTTGTGAAGATCATTTTAATGTAAGTACGATAAATAAAATAGCTAGCTTGATGTAGATTAGTCAGAAATTAAGTTGTATACCTGTTCACTGTTGCAGAAACTTACTTTAATGACTTTGTCTTTACAGCATAGTTTTACTAATTCTTTATCTATTTCAGGTCGAGGAGGATACATCGAATTATATAAAATACAAATTAATGAAACAACAAGGGAAAAAAGTTACACTATTGTTAAAGAAAGGAGTTGTGCCGCATATATTCAAGTGCCAGAAAAGAAATATCTCACCACCAGTAAAAAGGATGGGTGCGATTAAAAGACAAAGATTAGCACTAGTAAACGAAGCTCTTACTGAAGTTTCTGTCAAAGAGAGTTCAGAAATTTATGAACCTCCACAAGCAGGGCTAAGCACTTCCTATACTGAAGTCAGTGATTATCAAGTGATGCCCAGTACTTCCCATAATCAAACTCCACAAGCGGGGCCAAGTACTTCCTATACTGAAGTCAGTGATTATCAAGTGATGCCCAGTACTTCCCATAATCAAACTCCACAAGCGGGGCCAAGTACTTCCTATACTGAAGTCAGTGATTATCAAGTGATGCCCAGTACTTCCCATAATCAAACTCCACAAGCGGGGCCAAGTACTTCCTATACTGAAGTCAGTGGTTACCAAACAATGCCCTATACTTCTAACATTAATTCTCCACAAACTCCACAAGCAGGGCCAAGAACTTCCTATACTGACATCAGTAATAATCAAGTGATGTGCAAAGATAAGTCAGTGCAAGTAAATATTAAAATGAGCTACAGAAGTAAAGGTGTTAATGTAAATTTGAAAATAGATAAAAGTAATGTAGCCCTGTCTCCACTTTCATTGTCAACAAAAAATATGGCCACTTCTCCAATAAAATCTATCCCAAAAAAGAAGTTATTTGCAGAAAACCCAGTCGATGTTACATCTATTTCTTCTATATCTTCAGTGGTTTCCCATGATTATGAACCAAGTACTTCATCTGATGTAAGCTGGGTGCAAGATGATTCAGATGAAGAAAAACAATTTAAAAATACAATGCGAAGTGGCATGTTAGTTGCTCTAGAGAAAGAGCCAAAAATGTTGTTAGGAATACCTAAAAATTCTTATCATTTAATAAAACTTTTGAGTGAAAATATCCCACTTCCTACTATAGATATACTAATAACATTAAAGAAAATTAAATTAAATGACTCTTTCAGCATATTAGCTCTACATTTTGGATATACACAGAGCACTGTTAGTAGAATTTTCTCTAAAAGTGTACCACTTATTGCAGCAAAAATGAAAGATTTGATTGTATGGCCAACACTGCAAGAGATTTACAAAGAATTACCCATACCATTTAGAGCTAGGTATGCAAATGTTATTTCTATTATTGATTGTTTAGAAATTCAGATTGAGAAGCCCTCAGATGCAGTCCACCAATCACTTACCTGGTCGCAGTACAAAAAATGTAACACCTTGAAATATTTAATATCATGTACACCTGATGGATTGATCAATTTTATTTCTGATGGATATGGTGGAAGGGCTACCGATGTTATAATAGTTCAAGATTGTGGTTACTTGGAATGTTTACCTTCCAACAAAGCAGTAATGGCCGACAGAGGGTTCAAAGACCTGTCCTGTATGCTAGAAGCAAAAAAATGTACCCTTATAAGGCCACCTTCTGTTTCAAAGAACACCCCCAGCACCAAAGATGAAGTAAAGCAATCGAAACGGATAGCAGCATTGAGAATACATGTTGAAAGAGTTATTGGCAGGCTAAGAGAATTTCACATGTTGCTTCCTCATGCATGTGTAGACCATAATTTAATTCCTGTTATAGATGAGGTAATAACCATAGCATGTGGTTTGGTAAACATACAGGATGTTTTAATAAAAAAATAAATTCCAATATACCTTTGTTTTATTTAATATGACATTTTTACTTAGGTACTTAATTTAGGAAAGATAGCATTGTTCCAGAACACAGTGCATTTTTCCAACAAATTTTCACAATGTTGTCTATTATAATCAACCTCAATGATGGTAACTTTGTTAGTACTTTCAAAGTCATTGTGAGCAACACAAAAGAGGGCCTTAGGCTTGTTGAAAAAATGCATCTGTAGTTGCACTTGTGCCATATATTTGGAAGTCACTTGGTTTCCCGATGCACCAATATATCGAGCCATGGCTTTCTCTGATGTTGGGCATTTTATTTCTATGCTGTAGATACTGCTTTCACCATCTGGAGAAGCACCCATAATAGGAATTGCAGCATTTAATTTTAATCCGCATTGGTTTATTTTTATTTTCTTAAATTTTTCTACTTCCTTTATTACTTTAATTTCCAATAATCTTCCTCTTTTCATGGCCTCAGTGTCCCTCAATTTTCTAGACCCCAATATACTCTCAGTTAAAGACCCATCAAGAACTTTGCAGTGTGCAGCATCATACGCTTTCGATGCTGTGATTCTTCCATATCTTAGTTCATGCCACAATGGACAGTTGTTTTGATCCCGAGTTGCTAGTGCAGCTTCTTCGCATACATTTGCAGACATTGCTAGTCTACAGTACTCAATAAAATCAAGCGGATTTGTGCTTTTGCTTGAATTCAATAAATAATGGATCGATAATTTTTCTATGTTGCTCAGCTCTTTATAAAATTTCATTAAATGATTGTTTGTATCACCAACCAGATTACAATGATTTTTTACCACTGTTAGGAATCCTTCAGTGGTAGTTTTTGGCACAGGATTTCGCTTAGACACACCGCAAATATCTTTAGCTTTAATAAATTTCAAGCTGGTACCTATTGTTGATAATTTGGATTTTTTCCAATAGCACTCAGTGCTGGTTGTTGGTGGATCTTCACTACGACGGTGAAGCCACGCCAAAAAAGCAATTGCATGCTTACATCCCCCTGTAACAATACAAATGTATTTGATTGTGTGCTAGCTAATAAATGCTCATTTAAAATATACAATTCTTATACATTAAAAGCTGCAATGAGGATTTTGTCTACCTATGTATAACTGTCGAATGTGATTGTAAATAGACCATAATCATGTTGAGCCCTGAATCCTGTGCCATACCATCTGATTATTGGCGAGGGCATGTATTGGTATATTTAATTGGTTTTCAAACCTATGTAGAACTCCATTTTTCGTTTCAATCGTCAGCTGGACAGTGCAACACCCATGAAACAAGCAATGTTGTTCTACATGGGTATACAGATGATTACTAATAAAACGAGTAAGTGAAAAAAGTGAGATAATTTTATGAAGAAAAGAAAAACCTACCTAAGTGTGCCGAACAATCTTCACATTGAACAGAGCTTATAGTTTCTTCTCTTTCATTGCAGACTAAACTTACACCATAGTATTTTTGTCTAACATTGTGTTCTGGAGTAATACGACCTTTTACAATACATATGTCTCCATCTCGTTTTACTTGCACATATCCTATGGCCGAATCACCATAGGATTCTCGTTCAGATCTGAAACAATTAAGCACTTGTTGAAAGCTTGTAGATATCTCTACTCAGAGGAGATTTTTCATCTAAATACATAACTATCTATCATAAATCTGAATGAATAGGCACGCATTTAAAAGGATAACAGAAACTTATCATTATTTTATAGGTTATGTTTTAGTTTTATTTATTATAGGTACTGCTAGGCACATTTAGGATTTTATGCTCCTGATTAGAATTTACTATTATTATTTATAATTAGTAAGTATTACCTTAGAGCTTTGACTCCTTTAACCTCGGCGGTCGTAAAATCTGGATTTGATGCAAAATACGATGTCATCATAAATGCATCTATTCTGGGCAGATTGTCGGATTGCCCTTTTACAAATCCGCTTTCAGTCATCGCATATAGTCTCACCACTGACGAAAATCACTCAATACACACAAATTAAAATATATTTCCAAGATAATTCCTCTTCTAGCAGCTTTCGACTATGTGAATAAATTCAATATCGTGGCCCGTGACGTTTCATTTCGTTCGACCAATGACAGCGCGTTTTGCAAATTTGAATTTCGCTCGCATTTTCAGCACTTTTTAATTATTATTTTAAACAAATAAATAACAATTATATAACAAAATGTTGTTACAATAATACTTTATGTATGTTAAAGATTCCGGAAAAAAATATATTAGGCAAATTTAAACTTCATGCATATTCCTAATTATTTTAAGGGGTCAGGCATGAATGATGATCTCAAAAATGCGAGAAGTTAAAATTTCATTTTTACACACTACACAAAAGGGCAGGGGGTTGGCAGATTCTTATATTTTCTTACTTAAGGGGTCAAAAAGTGGCAAATTCGTCTTACGTAGTAAAACTAACAAATTTCAATAAAGTAGAATAAATATAATTATGATAAATACTTCACCTATTTTAAGGATCCCACCAATAAGGTTAACTTCTACAGCCTCCTTCCGTCTAGAAAAAAAGCACATTGACAGTACTATCAGGTGTCAATTTAGAAGATAAACACAGTAATTTCTAATATTACTCATAAGTCAACGCTATGTTTAAATTATATGAAAACGAAGACAGAAATTACTTCCTTCAATGAAATTGCAGAATGCGAATTTGGTAGAGAAACCCCAGTAATGTGAGTTACTAAATTACGTTAACTAATAAAGTGCCCGTCTCGTCTAGGCAGCAGTAGAAATTTTTGCAAGACCCCCAATTTACTTGTATTACCTGGAACCTAGAATGTGTTATAGAGAAATAATGTTTACAAAACAAAAAAAACTAATTTGGCGCCTAAGGTGAGACGATCCTCCTTGAGCCATTGTCTCAGCATAAGATACACAAGATAAATTTAAAAAAACTACCTACTAAACGAATTATTAACTACCTCTGTAAGTAAACAAGATTTTAACGTTTGATAGAATTCATTATAAAACAGTTTTTATTAAAATAATTTCCGGTACATTTGAAGAGAAACTTTATTTTTAAAAATCAACGTTTTGTGAATTTTGCAAAATGACTTCGAACTAAAAAAAAGTTTCGTTTAAATTTTCCCGCCAAACATTAGGTAAAGTCCAATGATAGTTAAATACCGCCCATAAGTAGTGTTGAGAACTAGTGGGTATTTATTATAAAATTATGTTTTTAATACTAGGTAAAAATAGAATTTGGTAAATTTCAAAGCTTAAGTAAAATATCCAATTCTTTTAAAAATAGCTGAAATGAGACGGTGAATTTTATTTTCTAGATATTTAAAATGCCGTGCAAACAGGAATGTGGTTGCAATTGTAAGTACATATCTATATTTATTTTATTTTAGTATATTATTATGATAATAGTTGAATAGGAGATGAGTTGTAGATTGCTATTAAGTAATGAATTGCTTCAAAATTACTAAAAATTTTTTGCATAAATAAATTTTATTATTCCTCCTATTTAAGAAATTGGAGCCAAATAGCTTTGAAATGTGAGGAATGGAAGGAGGGTAGGGAGGCCTTTGACCGACAGTGGGACCAACCGGGCTGAATGAAATTAAAAATATTTTATCATTATCAACATTATCAGTCTGCATTAGCCTCTGCCGGACGTAGGCCCTCCCTAATGTGTGCCGTTAGGGAGGGTACACATCACATCTGTATTTTCTTTTCGCCCAGTTCCACCGTCTGAGCTTTCGAATCGCGATAAGTTGTTACGATAAATTTAGTTTGGTCGTTGTGGCCACTGGCCGATATCGTCCTCACGTAGTGCCCTCAGATCATATAAAAAGTTAATATGTAACTTTGCGAAAAAAGAAGTAAGGCTGGCTAAAACTACGTCTAACGGTGTACAACACACAATTACACGCACATATGTATTAGTTAACTACGCCTTATAATGTCAGTTGAGCTTTCGATACCTAGATAGCTCGACTGACAAGATAAGGCGTAGTTTCGGTATACGTGTGTGCGTGTAATTGTGTGTTGTACGTACACCGTTAGGCGTAGTTTTAGCCGGCCTCACTTCCATCTTAACTTTTCATTTGATCTATGGAGGGTAGAAGAAAGGAGGACCGACTTGTATGGGGGATTAGTCGAAAAAGTGTCCACTTGTATACAGCAAATTATAGTTTGAACACTCACCGAACTAGCGCTAGTGTAGCAAGTGGAAATGATATGAATGTAGCAGTTGTAAGCAGAGCGAAGTGTGCTGAGTTGAAAAATTTAACATTTCTCTTGACTTCTGTAGTTAAGAAATATGCAGTATTTAAAATCGCAAACTAAACTGTAATTTAGTAAATAATAACCTATGAAACTCCTGAGATAAAAATAAATATTTTTTTTAAATTCTTCCACTTGCTACTACAGCGCTACCTTTAATTTGCTCCCTTTCAATGGACACTTTCTAATACACTGAGATGGTCCTCCTTTTAATCTACGCTCCATAATTTGATCTCAGGTAGTGCCACAGACTAATAAAAGAACAAAAGTTTGCAGTGCCCGACATCCCCTATATCTTGGGCCACAATATACATGACCTAATTATCGAATTTGCCAGTACTTTCATGCATCAACAAAATTAACAAATTTTTAATTATTTCTAGTTATGCTACGTGAACCTTTATCAATCAATGTGTTGAGTTTCTACCCTGAAAATGACAAGAAAAAATCGCTGTATGTGATGGGCTGTATGGCTATATTCGTAACTTTATTAACTTTCATCGTGCTTGTTGCTGTTTTTATTAGGAACGCTAAAACTTAGGACACTGACGGCTATTGTTAACTCTGCTGTCTATTTATACACCGCGCCATTTTAGTTGTCTAACCCCGCGTTCCCAATGACGACAAAACATGTTGCAAACATTTCTATATAACTCTCAAAGAGTGAGTGAGATAGGTAGCTGTTTGCAACATGTTTTGTTGTCAGTGGAAACGCGGGGTTATTACACCCGAAAGGGCTCCTCTTAATCATCAGCATGAATAATTTTCACTAGATGACCAACCCTAAAATAGCGAAAAATAACAGCGATTCTCTACATTTTCTTTTGTCGAAGAACACTTTTCTATGAAACTGCTAAATTTTTTTCACGATATCAGGGTTGGTCCGATGGTGAAAATTGATCGTTATTATGAATATGGGGAAGCCCTTTCGCGTGCAAAACAATAAATTTCAAACATATTGCTGATCTTCTTTTGTTATAAACATATTTATTCTTAATTATATTGTAACACAATTTAAATTGGTTTTAATTAACACTCATTTTACGAACAACACCTAGGTATTTAGTACTTAAAGGTTTTATGAAGCATTCGAGGCGGGCCAAGGCAATGCGTCGTTTGAAATGCAAGTTGTGGACACCAGTGTGTTATGTCATATTAGGTACACACGGCTACACATCAAGCAATACAAATCCAGTATAAACTGGCCTATCATTGTGCGGAAAGCGTTTTCAATGCGAGGTCAGTCGATACTGGATTTGTGTAGCTCGATGTGTAGCCGTGCGTACATACCTTCTCCTCAAAAAGAATAAATTCTCTAAAGCAGTTTGTCGCTATATTAACGCATATCAGTGGACAATGAAATAAATTAGCATAAGAAATACATTCGGTTGATTAAAAAAAGATATTCAATGTAAGGGTCAATTCGAACTTATGCAGATTGAAAACGCATCGCAGGGATATGAATTTATTTTACATAGTATTTTGATCCTCATCCTTAAAAAAATGCGCTTTCGCGCAACTACCTACCGAAGAATTTTCCGCTATGCTCTAGAGATATTTTAATGTAACCCACGTTTCGACTGACGATAAAACATGTTGCAAACAACTACTTATCCCACTCATTCTTTGAGATATGGGTAGATGTTTGCAACATGTTTTGTCGTCGTGAAAACGTGGGATACAGCTACACATCCCTTCAATGTCTTTACCCTCACATGAAAAAGAGGTATACGAGTATAGATGCAAATCGCAATACACAATGGTCCTAGTTATTGGTTGCTCAGTTCGGAAGTGAGATGCACCCAAACGGTTGGATTTGTTGGCCAACTAGTGCATAAACAACGCGAACGCACGACGCAGCGGACGTGTCGCTTCCTATAGAGCACGCTCGCCCAAATGCCAGCACTCAGATCAATTACCAGATTAGTTGTGTAGCGGCTTCATGGAAAAGCAAGCTAAGGAAGCAAAGAAACAGTCGCAGCTTCCAGTTTATCCAGGGTATACGTCATCGCATCAGCATCGGAGGGCAAATCATAAACCCGAACTCGTTTCTGGGCAAGAACCTAAGATGGATCTTTATCATTGGGCTAATAGTACTCCTTGGTACGGGTTGTGCGTTGCTCCTGTTAGTGGTATTAAAAGAAACTGATGTTGTTGATTAAATTATTTATCTGTTTCTTTGCGGTTTCTTTTATTGTGACTTTTAATAATAAATCAACCCATGCTGTCTCACTACTAAGCACAGACTTCCTCTCATGCAAGGTATTTTTTCTAAAACAGCCTATGTTACACAGTTAAAGTTATCAAGATAAAAAGTCTGTGTCGGGTCTATACAGTGTATCGTTTCCACCGCTGTGACTTAAAAAGATGGCCCCAAGTTTGCGGTATCTAAAGATGCGGCCACAGTTCAACCGAGGTGGTATTGCGTACGAGATCCCTTACTCATATGACCAATGATGCAAAGCTAGCAATTCATCAGCCTTAAGAGCAGTGTCCCTCGTGAATGCAACAATGTTGCATTGTTGTCGCCATCTCTATCGCTCACGATGCGAACGCGTGCTCGAGAGGTGAAACAACAATACATTTGCAACATTTCCGCGCGTATTTCTTAGCGACGAAATGTTCGCAACCAGAATTAGTCGTTACTTAGGGAAAAAGTTTGAGTGAATGACATCGCTGTAGTTTCATTAGATATTTTTATTACTGCGCAAAGTATCAGAAATCCTATACCGTAGGTATGACAAAAACATCAATGATTGTTCGCAGACAATGGAGCAGCAAAAGCCACCAATGTACGGAGCACCGGAACCACCAAGGCAGCCATTAAATGGACCAGAACCTCAGAGGCCACCATTGTATGGACCGAGTCCACCGCCAGCGCCGTATGGTCCAGCTTATGGAAATGCCTTCAGAGTCCAGCGGCCATTGCGCGGCCAAAACATGTGCCTCCCGCAATACAGACGTATTTGGATTGCAGTCATTATAGTCTTGGCAATTCTGGCCCTGATTTTCGTAGGCGTTGGAATTTGGAGATCTTATGATACAGACGATGACATGGACAAATAAATGTTTATTCCTTCAGATTTCTTTTATTTCAAGTATTATTTCACTATAAATTAACCTTTACATAGAGCTAGATATCAATCGTTTTGTCGGGACACGAATTTGGACGTGATTCGGATGTTGCTCTTACCCCGCGTTTCCACTGACAACTAAACATGTTGCAAGTAGCAAACAGCTACCTATCCCACTCACTCTTTGAGTTAGATAGACGTTTGCAACATGTTTTGTCGTCAGTGTGAACGCGGGGTTACGATTCACAATTTATCGTCAGTAAACAAACCAAAAAAAAAACAATAAAAATTGATGGTAATTTTATTGGTTACTCCGCAAAATTGTTCATCTTTATCACATTTTATGTAATATAGCAGTAGAAATTGACATCAGCAATAACTTATTCACTACTTTTAGTGTCAAATATAAATAAATAATAATGTTAACAATTTACACCAAAATCTTCTGCGATAACAATTTTTGAGCATTTTAATACCAAATTGTGAATAGATTAATGTCGCAATTTCTACTGAAATGTACCTAAAATATGCTATAGACGAACAATTTGCGCAAATTCGAAAAAAAATCCTGCCCAAAGCTGAACGTTTAGCCAGAATATAATTATTAGTGTTTTACAGATAACACCTAGATAACACTGTTAAAATCCCTGCAAGAACCGAATACGTGTTAAATGTTTGACAGACCGTTGAAGTGAAATGTTAGATTAAACTGATAGACAAGGTTAGACTCCGAGGGTCGATTGTGGCATTTGCGGGACAGGTATCTCGGATCGCACCTCACCCCGCGGTTTCACTAAATGACTAAACATGTTGCAAATAATAGCTTCCTATCCCACTCACTCTTTGAGAGTATGAAAGAGTTAGACAGATGTTTGCAACTTGTTTTGTCGTCAGTGGAAACGCAGGTATAGACAAACGTAGTATCTATTAGTCTGGGTCTGTGGGTCATAGGTTATGCTCTTAAGCTAATTTCGAGCAACACGGAAAGGTGGAAATCCGTGTTGCATGACGAGTGTTAAAAACGTTTGCACAGACTACAAAGAGGTTGTTTTGTTTTTTTTTTTGCTAATGGCATTAGAATCTAATTTCATATTATTTATTTTAATTTGTTAAAATTATTGAACCTCTGTCATGTTACACCAAAAAGCTGTCAAATATGTACTGTTTGTTGCTTTTCCAAATTAAATGGTCTTTCTTTCTTTTTCTTTAAGGTAATGGTATGTGTTGCATTTGTTTTATTTCTTTATTATCTTTGCTTTTAGGGATGGGGGTTGTGTTAATGTTATTGGTTGACGATTTGAATAAATCGTTTTTAAATTTATATTTCCACTTTAACTTGAGACGTAACTTGTCTTATATGTACACACAGCTACACATCAAGCTATACAAAACCAGTTTACGTTGGGATTTTATAATATGGGTAGCCTATATAATGCCAGATCAGCTTAAACTGGATTTGTTTAGGTTGACCTGAAGCCGTGTGTATGTACTTATACGTAATAACAGTATTCAGATCAGTAGGTAGCAATGCGATACTTAAGCGATTTTATTTATAATAATGGTAAATTATTGAAAACAAACTTAATTGGCTCGTTTACAAAACACTAGTTTAGCGTTATAAGTTCATTCTGTGAATGTTGCTCCTTATTTATTTATTTATGCACACAACAGAGAAAAAGGAAACAAAAAACACAGGACTATAAAGTAACAAAGGTAAAGGTACAGCTTATTTAAAAAAAATCTCTTCCGGCAGACTTGATTCTGGCCTGAGACAAATTATTAATTTAAATTGCCTTAAATTATTTATTCTGCAAAATCTAAAATAATTGTTCCCAGGATACAACGAGAATACAAGGCGGAGGTGACTTTATGGAGCAGAGGCCCGTTGGCCCAGTCTACGGGCCAGCATACCGATGTGCTTTCAGGTTCCGAGGACGAGTGTACGGAGAAGATACTTGTATTGGAAGAAATATAGCTCTCATCTGGTGCTGGTGGTGGTGGTTGTTATTGCTTTATTGATCGTATTACTTTTGAGGCGTTATGACCTTTACTAATAAATTGAATTTTGTTTATCTTTTTATTTAGATTTGGCATTTGATGGCTAATTGGCTCCTTGGGTGCCATAATCAATTTTTTTTTCGCAATTATTCGTCTATACCACATTCTAAGTTCACGGCAGGAATTACGACGTACGACTATAGTGTATGTGAATACACTAAAATCTAAAACTGGTTGAAAATCGTTATTGTTGATATAAAATACCTAATACTTCTGCTACGGTAAAAAAAATCGCATAAATTTTAGTACTCAGTTTTGAATAAATTATTGTTGAAGACGCAATTACATATTGCATTTTTTCCTTTTTCCTCAAGTGTCGTGGCTATATAGCACAAATAATCAAAATTGCCATATTGAATAGCATTTTCCGAATTCGAAGGACACAGTTACAGATGACAATCGATGTCGATGATTTACTTTACTACCACTGCGACTATTGTTTAGTAACAATTTTTTATTATTTTTAAATAATTATTAGAATATAATAGTTCGAGGTGGCGCAGGAAAGGAGTACCTCGAAGGAATTGGAAGAGGCCTTTCCAAAGAGTATAATAATAATATGGAGGGGCCTTTCCTAGCAGTGGGACAGTAATGGCTACAAAAAAAAGATAGCATTAAATATAGGTATAAACAATTTTCACCATCTTATTATATTTTGGGAACGGCTGAGTATCATTTGTTTTTTGTTGTGCTTGCGCTATTCAGTTAATTGCTTGTGAATTATTTCCGTATTAAATATTACAGGGGATATTTTGAAAAAGTCCTGGTAACTGGAAACAGGCAGCAAAAAAAAGAAAAGGAGCCCCCCCGCCCCCCACCCTCCTCATTCCTCAATCAATGGCGGACGCGAAAGCGTGTTGTGTGTGAATCGTTCATCTATGAATTTAGTGTGATTTTACTGAAAAAACAATTGAAATTATCATTATTAAGTGTTTAATCGATAAATTATGATATAAAATTGCTTTAAGGATATGTAATGTGTGTTTTAAGTGTGTATTACGGTGTAAAATAGATGAACAATAGTGGCTTGGCAAGATGACGCAGTTTTTGCCACCGAATTTATTAGCATTATTTGCGGCCAGGGATCCTATCCCTTATCTACCACCTGCCGCGAAGCTTCCTCATGAGAAGAAGCAAAAAGGTTACGATGGTGTCGGAGCTTTTCTTAACATTTTTGAGGTTAGTTATTTATAAGCCAAAAAAACTTGTTTGCCAAAATTTGCATGCAAAAATTATTTGATTTAAATTTTATGTGGACAATATGGTGCCACGTAACGTGAATATAAACGATTTAGACTATTCTTGCCGTTGCAGTGTGTAAGAAAAATAAAAGATTGTACTCATTTTTCGCTCTGGCCAAGAAAATAATAAATCCTTACGAAGTTTTAAATTAATTAGTAGAGTGCCATTCGTCCTGTATGAGTTTTTAGGGGCAGGGCACTGTAAATTGTTTTTAAACCTGAGACACATTGATTGATTTAATTTCCTGTAAATTAACTATAGAATTGACTTGAACTTTGCATCATATTCAATTCATACTGCAGTAGTCCATTCCATATGCCAACATCGGTCGATTGAGGTACATAACCCTGCATTTCCATTGATGGCAAAACATGTTGCAAACATCTATCCAACTCTTAAAAAGTGAGTGGGATAGGTAGCTGTTTGCAACATGTTTTGTCTCAGTGGAAACGCAGGGTAATGCTGATACTGCACTACTTATGCTAAAAAAAATAACCAAACTTGTAATTTCTCCGACAGCATCCCTCAGAGACTCCTCCGCCGACCCGTGTTGAGACGAGAGAGGAGCGCCTGGAGAGGAGAAGGAGGGAGAGAGCAGAGCAGACAGCCTACAAGCTAGAGCAAGAGATTGCGCTATGGGACCCCACAACCAACGGGAGGGCCACTATGGACCCTTTCAAGACACTGTTTGTGGCTAGGATTGTGAGTATAACTTATTGGACGTAGGGAGCAGCATGTTATACCTGAAATTGGTTGAGTTCAAGTAATCTAAAGCTGGGTACTTCCTAGCGAGTGGTATCCGTGACTTTTGAATGTACTGATCACATAGTTTGTACATGGTTTGCACTTGCAGCTAGCAAAAAGAAATTTGACAGTTTCGTATAACCTGATGTGCTTGGCGATCATACAATAAAGGTGGCCTATCTATCTACCAGTGTGACATTTAAGGTTGTTTATGAGTGGTGTTGAAATGGCCGACTCACCCTAATTCTATTGACCACATATGTGGTTGGTTGTCGTCAGGGTAATCAGGAAGAGGCTTAAATATACTGCAACCTGGATCTGAATCAGCTTTATTTAATAGTACAACAATAATTAATACAACAGAGCACACTCTCGTTCACTGTCAAAGCACAGAAAGGGCAGAGTCCGTGTTGCCATTACTTAAAGTATTTTTTTAATTATTTTTTTTAAAAAAAGGTTACTAGCAATGTGGGTCACACATTACTAGTAATCTTGTTAATCTCTCGTGCTAAGCTAAATGCTTGTATTATGAGTGGGTTCACGTCGGTAGTGCAATGGGTGAGTTTCGAACCGGCAACCACATGATCACAAGTCCGACGCCCTAGCCATTAGGCTACCGCCGCTTAAAGTAATATAATTATTATAATTAAGTTAGTTGGTGTTGCCAAAAAGTGGTTATTTTGTATGTTAGCTAGTTTGTTTGTTAGTTATTTGATATATAGGGCTGCAAGAAGGTAGCTTTCCAACTTGCTGCTGTAAAGGAAACATACAAATATTCATCATATTTAGATTATATAAATTTGCTTTACCTATATTGCCCTGCCTTCCATTGATAAAATAAATACTTAATTATTGTATTTATTTCTGTAAATATACCAAAGACAGTCTGTAAGTCAATGTTTTGAATATTTAAGTACGACAGTACAGATACGACTGAGAAGAAAATCCAAAAGAAACTCAAAGAATCATGGTATCTTTTAAAGTACAGGTATAATGGAATGAAAGTATTTGCCAAGATGCAGGACAATGTCTGAAATGGCCTTTGAATAAAGAGCCATAGGGGCTTTCAGAAGTAAAATTTGATTCAAATTCAAAATTATTGATTAATCTCAGTTTTACTTTATTTTTGTTCACAGAATTATGACACATCAGAATCTAAACTAAGGAGAGAGTTTGAAGGGTATGGGGCAATAAAAAAAGTAAGTTGATATTCAAACCATTCAAACCTGTGTTTGTCAAAGGGTTAGGCTTTGACTTGGCAGTCCATCACTAGGTTATCACTGCACTTGAATACATAAGGCGTTTTACCATCAATCCACCAAGGCTGTATTCCCCGAAGGGTAAGGCAGAAGTGCCCTCATGTATACCCACACTTCGAATTCGACTCCGAGCTGATACTGAGAATTTCATCTTAAAAAATCCAATAACACTTTGCTTGACCTGGGGATTGAACCCAGCGCCTCTAGCGTAGCAGTCGTGCTGAGGACCACAAGACTAATGAGGCAGTCATATACAACATTATTTTTAGTATATGCGAAACCAGAATTTAAGTAGTTTGTTCAGAATAAGTAACTGAATCGATTCCAACATTTTTTACAGCATGTCATATTTTGTACCAAAAATTTGAACTACCTATACTAAGTACCTATCTGCAATCATACGCGCACATCACAGGTCACTGCCGGTCATAGCGGCACTAGGCGCTGGCGCACAGCAGGGCGGGGGTATAAAACAACCCCTTCAGTCGCCCGAACTTGATGTCACAGATTGATGTGACAGACAACCAGATAACATAACAAGCTTATAACTTTGACATTTTTCCAGATACAGTTTTGAAATTTCGTATGTCGATAACATAGATTCTTTACCTAAATATACTAGACACGTGTTGCGCATATACAAAAATTTACCTTGTATATTATTTTGTCAACAGATATGCATGATATTCAACAAGGATACTAACAAGCCGCGCGGTTACGCCTTTATAGAGTATGAACACGAGCGGGACATGCACTGTGAGTACTGAACAGTATGCGCGCGCCGCACCAACTGGTGTAATGGTGTCATTGATGTGATCACTGCTCATTTAACTTTACTTTAAAGTTGACTTATGGGGACTTTAAATAGGACTTGTAAGATTTTAAAGGGGATTGCGGGATTTTAAAGTTGACTTATAGATTTTTTAAGTGGACTTATTGAACTTAAGTGGACTCATAGAACTTTAAAGAGAATCCAAAGTAATTTAAAGGAGACTCAAGTTACTTTAAAGAAGACTCAAAGAATTTTAAAGTGGACTCATAGAACTTTAAATTAGACTTACGTTATTTTAAAGTGAACTTATAGAACTTTAAAGTGGACTCATTCAATTTTAAAGTGGACTCATAGAATTTTAAAGTTGGCACATGTAACATTAAAGTTGACTCATAGAATTTTAAAGAGCTGACAGGTTTTTAAAGTGGACTTAGAGCCCGTATGCGTCTTAAATACCGAAATTATAGATTTTGCATAGTGTCTATAATATAAGACTTGAATGATTTAAGACCAATAAAATGTATTTAAATTCTAAAATGTTGGGGTGCGACCATTTCAGTGCAGACGATGTCAACAATCGAATTACCTAATTGAATTAGACTCATTGGAATTGGGTTTTGTTGTATTAGTAAATGTTTATACATAATATCACATTAAATATATTTTTAAAAGTAGTTATCGCATCAAAATACACCAATACACCAACAAGTGTTTTTCTGTATGTAATTATATTTTTTATATATCACCATTATAAATGTAATTACCATATAAAAATAATCTTCAATTTTTGGTAAATTTTAAAATATTTCCCGTTTTTTTTTTATAATGGTGATAGCTCCAAGCACTTACTTATGGTGCGCAGGAGTTTGAGACATTCTCGGAGGAGATTGTCTCTGGATTTTTTGTCACTTTTTTAAATTATTGAACTTTTTCTAATCATGACTAGACAGTGAGTACTGATTCTGTTGAATGTCACACTTAACTAATTAGTATATTATTATTATTATTTTTTGTAAGTTTACGAAAATAGTTAATGAAATAAAGCAATTTACTAATTTCATAAGACTATTTCTAATAATCTTTTTAAGAAAAATATGTATATTTCGTGTATTGTATTGTGTTTTCTGAAGTTACCTTTTGCTAAAAGCCGGTACATTCGCGTCGAAATATGTTAGTGTCGTGTAAAATAATTAGGAGTGCGAAACATTTATGCTACGGACTGTCTTCTGCAACGAGTGAGTGAGATATGCTGGAGCCTTAGAGGGTGAGTGAGATAGCATCATGCAGGTACAGTTGCGTAAACAAGTTTATCATAGGGTAGTTGATTGGTTTTTGATTTATTAAAAATGATAGTGCTTAATGAAAAAAAATAATTAAATATAATATGTATTCTGGAAAAATAATTTAAATCGGCTAAAAAAGGTTCCAAGATTAATTTTTTTGGCGTGGATCGGAGGGACGGGATTTGGTCAAAGACGAAAAATAAAGACAGCGCATTCCGATTATTATATTTTTTAAAGAAGATTTTCTCCACAACTTATCGAGGCTGAATCGGCTTGTGTTTAATCACCACGCTGCTGGGGAAAGGCCTTCGGACCTGCCGACGGCAAGCTTCCTTGCTCCATCAAGAATAAAACCAACTTAAGCCTATTCCGCATCGATAAATGTGGGAAAACATCAAATTTAGTTCAGTGTATGTTCAACAGAATAATCCACAGATTGGTCAATGAATGCATTTTTTCAGTAAAATTTAAAATTTAAAAAGAATTTACTATATTTCAATATATCCACGAATATCTTTTTTTAGCTATTTTTTATTTTTCACTGCCTACCAAGATTGCCCAAGATTTATTATCTTATAAAATTAAACTTTATGTATGAAATACCCATTTTTTATATTCGATTGCATAAGGCCATTTCCGGAGCAATTTGATTGCCTGATCAAATATACGATAAATTGATTCATTAATGAAGTTGTTTTAATTTGAACATCATTTTTATGTTTGGATTTATTTTATAATACAGGCAGTTTAAATTGATCTGTGTCAATTTTAAATTAAAATTGTGGCCATTAAAAAAATGTAAACGCAGATTTTTTTTGAACAAGGTCACAATGTTGTCATCTTACAAAATACTTCAACTGTCTCCTCCGAGAATGTTTGACATAAAGGCGCGTCCACAATTGCGGTATACATAAAACCTAGTGTACATCATTAACGAGTAATTTTTCTTTCCGGACCAGACTTGCCGTAGACCCTACAATTCGAGCTAACTCCTATAGGTTTGTATGTGGTAAGATGCCAACATACATAAAAAATATTTAGGCAACATTGGCCCATTGTGCACGGATGGGCCATTGAGGTGTCGGGCGTGAACTTACTGCTACGCTAAGTTCCATTTTTGAAAATAACTGCCCAATTGTAGTTGTCGATGTTTTTAGTTCTTTTTAATTTTAAATGACCGTCGATTAAAGTAGATTTACATCAAAATAAGTGTTTTAGTATTATAATTATTTGCGCATCGGATAAAGTAAGTAAAGCGCACCAGGTAATGTGTACAATCGCCGTATTACGGATAATAACCGCGGGGTTTCGTAAGTAAAGTGGTTGATTTTCAAACGGTAGGTAAAAACATGGTGGGTATGATTTTTTGATATTCTAGAGTTTTCTATAAACGTTGGTCACTCGGCTTGGTCGGTACTCGGTAGGTATACACAAAGTAGGTATACAAAACTTTTTTATTATTATTTAATTTGGCCGTCAATTTTCCGAAATTACCGGTCAATGTTGGTACCATGGACCGGATGTTTAATTGTGGACTGGGTAATACTTAACAGGTTGTATTTATTTATTACATATCGGCATTATATGACGGCTTGTTTCACAATTGTCTTGTTAGTCTTATTTGAAAGATAAATATGGATTCTTGTATCAAATAAGATCAACCCGACAATTGCAAAACAGTGTCTAAAAATATATTTTATCAAATTAAAAAGAAGGTTTTATGCAAGAAAAAGTTCTCGTTATAAAAAAAAATTGAACTCAACTTGGACACGAACATTTAAAACTATGTTTATTATGGTTTTAACATGGAAAAACCACATCCCTCATGATATAGGTAATGAAAATCATAACTATAACAAAATATATTATATACTAATATCACATTCTTTGGTGCACATCTCTGACGGTGAATATTTAAAGTGGACATTATGCGAAATAGCTGATGTGTTGTGTGGTTGATCTGCACAGTTTTGTCACAAGCGCTAGAGTAAGCACCTGTTTAACTATGGGTAAATCGTATTTGATATCAGAATGATATATTAAAATTAATTCATCAGATAAAATTTACCCATATAGTGTTAATAATTGTCCACAGGTTAATATTACATTTTTAAAATAACTTTTTGAATTGTAAATATAATGTGAAACCATAATGCCATAGAACCAAAGTTAATTTTTAATTGTTTTTTAAAGACATGCGTTTTGAGATTTGCACTAAAGAATAAAATATATACATTGACAGATTCACGTGGTTTTTTAATAATAAAAATTAAGTTGTCGCCTTTTAGGATATTAACTTCTTTATGTCAAACTTATTTTGTTTAAATATAATATCTTATCATACATAAATTACTCGATATTAATTAAATTAATTATTGATTGCAATTGTTTACATTTTGTGACATAAATGTGTTATTACATTATTGACGAATTCTGAACGATTTCTCAAATTTTTTTTAGCAAACGAAATACTTATCCATTCAATGCTACGCAAATGACACATTAAGATCTCAAGGTTTATCTGTTAAACAAACTAAGTCAAACTCCGTCGAAACAATTTTCGCTATAAATATCTTAAAAGACGCAACTTGCAAAAACCACGTGCGTCCGTCCCCCCCGTTCCTCGCTACAGCGGTGTGTTGCTTGCAGCCGCGTACAAGCACGCCGACGGCAAGAAGATCGACGGCAAGCGAGTACTCGTCGACGTGGAGCGCGCTCGCACTGTCAAGGGCTGGTTGCCCCGGAGACTAGGTGAGTTCATATAATAAATATTTTAAATAAAATAATTATCAGCATGTTTATCTATCTGACTGCCTCATAAGTCCTGTGGTACTGTGGTCCTGGGTTTGATCCCCAGGTCGAGCAAAGTGTTATTGGGTTTTTGTATGAAATTCTCAGTAGCAGCTAGGAGTCTTAGATTTGTGCCCGATTAATAGCAATAGGCTCGGCTCCCTATTACATGGGACTTAAACATACCGGCAAAGTGTGGGTGTACATTAGTACACCTCTGTCTAATCCTTCGGGGAATACAGGCGTGATGGTATGTTATGGATGCTTTAGTACAAATGGGTTTAAAATAATCCGTAGTACTCATTTTACATCCTTTTAAACCATAAAATTTTTTAAGTTCATATTTTATGTACCCTAATTGTATTTTTTTTTTCAATTTATTATTATAATTAAGTTGTGTAATAACCTTATGCAAGCTGTGGTCTCTTGTAATGAGGGAGTACACTTATTGCCTAAAACTGTTTTTTCTTAGTCTTTAAGTCATCACGTGTATATCTTCCGTTGGAGATCCTAAATAAATAAATAAAAAGGGTTCTGTGTAGAATAAGACATTTCCCATCAGGCGGAGGGTTGGGAGGCACGCGGCGCGGCGGCGCTGACGTCAACATCAAGCACTCCGGCCGCGAGGACAACGAGCGCGAGCGCGAGAGGTACCGCCTCGAGCAGCGCGAGCGGGACGACCGGCCGCGGCACGAGGCCAGGCCCGACAGACCCGGTCAGTACCGCTCATACGTCACCCTTCTAGCCTATTCCCAACTATACAAGGTCAATTTTAGTATATGCGAAACACGGAACACTTGTCTAGTATTTTTAGGTAAAGAATCTATATACAAAATTTCAAAAACGAATATCGGTATTTTAAATGAGGCGCGGGCAAAGGGTTCTTAAGTGAAAATGCAGCGTAGGATGGCCTTCAATGAGATTGGACAGCCTCATTGAAGTTTTTGTTCAATAGTAGACGTATTTAAGCTTAAATGATGGTGACATCGAGTGACTTATGAATTCAATTCAATTTTATTCCAATAATTTAGATTAGATTTTTTGGTCGAAGGTTTGCAAGCTTGGTTGTTGAATTTGTTGAACAGTACCGAAGCGTTGTATTACAACTTGTGATGTGATGTTTGTTAGCGGGCGCGCGGCGTCGGTCTCGGTCTCGGTCGCGGCGGCGCTCAGGCTCGCGCACGCGCCGCCGCGAGCGGGAGCGGGAGCGGGAGCGGGACCGGGACGCCAGGGAACGAGACCCCGAGGATGCAGAGCGGTCAGTTACAATCTTGAATCTCGTTTTTGTGCATGTGTATTTGTTCAAATGTTCAGAGCACCCAGATTGTTTTCATTTGTTAGTACGCCTACTCACTGTGTTTTCTTTCTCCCAGTCCATCCAAAGGTTGCCTGGAAGATATCGCCTTGCGCGATAAGACTGCCCATTGTACATTAACTGAAATTTTTATTCTCTCCCGTAATTATGTTATTGGTATGCAATAAAGCGTATATAAATAAACTAAATTTATTGTATCATGGCATATATGCTCTTTAAGGCAAAAATTAATGTAACACACTGTTAACTAAGTAATGGGTGATTCACTTATTAAAACCCCATTTTACTAAGTGTATATTTTTGTCAAGCAGTAGTGCTACGCGTCGTCGTCGCTCCCGCTCCCGCTCGGAGCGGCGCCGGGAGCGACGCGACCGCGACAAGGACCGCGAGCGCGACCGCGACAAGAAGAGATCCCGCCGGGACAAGGAACGGAAGGAGCCCAAGGTCAAACCGGAGGATATCAAGATCAAGGAAGAGCCTATGGACGGTAAGTGACACAACAATCACAACTTTAACCACTTTGACCAGTCATTTCGCACTTTAACCAGTCATTTCCCACTTTGACCGCGGCCGGATAGAATCAAGAATCAAGATTGCCGACTTTAAGGAGTACATCGATGGTGAGTTTCCCACTTTGACCGGTCAGAAATGTGGTTTAATTATTTCGTACTTTGACCGGTCAAGTTGGTGATGGCATGTTATTAGTCGTCTAGACAGCATGCTGTATTTATATCGAGGAAAAAATCATGATTTAATAGTTATACAGGCTGGAGACGAAAATATTACAAAAAAACTAATGAGACTATTATATAAATCATGCAATGATCTCAGTCTATAAAAGTCTAAGTAAGCACGTAAAAATGGCTAATGGAAATCCAGCTTTGATGTTTAGTAGTAGTAGTATCTTTAGCTGGCATGTCTACATGCCGCATGTTCGTTTGCCCCCTCTGTTATAATACTACTTTCAACAAAGTAGTAAAACCGCCTTCAAGAAAATTATAAAATTATTTTGTCTAAAACAGTTTGGGAAGTGACTTCAATTTGAGTGGTCCTTTTGTTTTCGCTACCGACGTGTAAACGATAATATCATCGATGTAAACAATTATTAGATTTTTGTTGATTGTTAAAAACTGCTCAACCGATTTCGATGAAATTTGAACGGGACCATCTCTGAAGTATGTGAAACATCCTAGGTT
Source organism: Subacronicta megacephala (assembly GCA_958496365.1). NCBI lineage: Eukaryota > Metazoa > Arthropoda > Insecta > Lepidoptera > Noctuidae > Subacronicta > Subacronicta megacephala. The sequence continues at coordinate 231,554 of OY292543.1, read as the reverse complement.
CAAATAAGGCGAAAGCGCTGTGGGGCTGGACGTGAAATTCATTTTTTTTTGGTATTTCGCAATTTTTTCGACCATAACACATTCTAGGTACATGGCAGTAGAAATTGCGACAAAAAAGAATAACTAATTCACGATTTAGTATTAAAACTTTTGCTGATGCTGATAGTGATTTTGGAGATAGTGGATTCGGCCAAAAATGACAATTTACACCTAAATCTCCTACGATAGCGATTTTTAAGCAAAGATTTAATTCTCAATCGTGAATAAGTTATTGTTGATGTCGCAATGTCTACTGCCATGTACCTAGAATGTGTTATAGCCGAAATATTTGCGAAAAAACTTGAATTTTGCTCCCAACCCTGACGCTTGAGCAATAAACACAACATCATGAAGCGGCGGTAGCCTAATTGCTAGGGCGTTGGACTTGCGATCATGTGGTTGCCGGCTCGAAACTCACCCATTGCACTACCGACGTGAACCCACTCGTAATACAAGCATTTAGCTTAGTACGAGGGGTTAACAAGATTACTAGTAATGTGTGACCCACATTGTTAGTAATTAATTATAAAATAAAAACATGTCAAAGACGTAAATTAAAAATTTTATGGCTATTGCGGGTGGGACTCGCGTTGGCTTAGCGGTCATAGCGTCTGGTATACCTAACCAGAAGGTTCGAATCCTGCCCGCGGTCGTATCTTTCCTTCACTTAATAACTCGAAAGAAAAAGCATCTTCAGTTGTCCTGGGCATTACTCAAATTACCCGGTAATTTCGCAGATTATCCAGAGTTCAGCATGGCTCCGTTGGACGTTCAGATCAAACAAGAGCCCAATGAAGACGAGAACAAATACAACCCAGAAGACACAAACGGTGACGATTATAATTATTAAGTATTTAGTGTCGGCAACGCATCTGCAACTCCTTTGGTGTTGCAGATGTCCATGGGCGGCGATGACTACTTAGGGGCCAAAGTTCGTCACACGAATTTCATGAATATTTGACCCCTCCCCCCGTCCTTGTCCTCCCTAGTGTGACGTCACATATATTGTAATTTTACACATACCATCACGCCTGTATTCCCCGAAGGGTTAGGCAGAGGTGTACTCTAGTACACCCACATTTCGCCGGTATGTTTAGGTCCTATGTAATAGGGGGCGAGCCTATTGCCGTTAACCGGGCACAAATCCAGACTCCGAGTTGCTACTGAGAATGTCATAGGAAAACCCAATAACACTTTGCTCGACCTGGGGATCGAACCCAGGACCTCTAGCGTAGCAGTCGCGCTTAGGACCACTACACTAATGACGCAGTCAATTTTACATTAGTACCTAAATTATTAAATTCCGAAGCAGTTCCGAAATTCGTTTTATTTCTTATTTAATTGGTTTTTAATATAATCACTGCCTGCCTCGTTTGTCTAGTGGTCCCAATCGCGACTGCTACGCTAGAGGTCTTGGGTTCGATCCCCAGGTCGAGCAAAGTGTTATTGAGTTTTTCTATGAAATTCTCAGTAGCAGCTCGGAGTCTGGATTTGTGCCCGGTGAATGGCAATAGGCTCGCCCCCTATTACATGGGACCCAAACATACCGGCGAACTGTGGGTGTACATTAAGTACACCTCTGCCTAACCCTTCGGGGAATACAGGCGTGATGGTATGTGTTAATATAATCAAACATTTCAAATTTGCTTTATTAGATGTACCTATTAGATTTTGAAATGTGACGTCATGAAACGTGTGACGTAATGGAAGGTCCCTTACCATCAGGTAGCTCGCCTGCTCGTTAGCCGAGTTATACCATAAAAAAAAATATGATACTGTAAGAGGGAGAGGGCGGAGGCACTACAATGTACTCTTAGAAATTAATACGGGGCGTGATTCTTTGAATAAAATGAATAATACTGTGAACAGTGGCTAGTACACACAGCTATACAAATCCAGTATATGCTGGCCTACCATTGTGCGGAAAGCGCTTACAATGGGGGGGTCAGTCTAAACTGGTTTCTTATAGTTTGATGTGTAGCCGTGCGTACAATGAAAAGTACTGTGCCGTGTTATCCATTTTAAAAAATGAAAAAAAAAACGTAATAATAAGAATAAAAAACTATATTGTACCTTTTTGAACGTGCACTTCATTGAGCTTTGAGTTATCTGTTGGCGAGTCATAGCAGGAACGCGTAGTAAAATAAACCGACAGCTCTCTCTTATGACTCAAAGTGAGCTGAAATGCTCAGTTGAGCCGCGAGCTGATCAGCAGCTCAAGGTTTCTCGATATACCCAAGCTTAGGACTAACACAGCACTTTTTGTTCAGATTGGACTCAATTTTGAAGCCCGAGCCGACGAAGTGGCGGACAGAAGTTAGTACACAATAATTATCCAAAGAAGACAGTTTGTTTTTTATTGGACTACCTAGTAGAGAAGTTTTTTTGCTCAATAGTAATTTGACGTGCGACAACGAATAATTAATATAAGCCATTTGTCAGTGCCGTTAGGGAAGTACGGGGCCCGTAACATTTTCCCTTTATATAATACAACAAAAATCAATACATTCATGTATTTGATATGGAATAATCCACTTTGCCTGCCTGACTGCCTCATTAGTTAGTGGTCCTGCGCGACTGCTACGCTAGAGGTCCTGGGTTCAATCCCCAGGTCGAGCAGTGTTATTAGGTTTCTCTATGAAATTCTCAGTAGCGGAGAGTGAATTTGTGCCCGATTAATGGCAATAGGCTCGCACCCCGACCTAGAATGTGCTAAAGACGTTACAATTTGAAAAAAAAAAAACTTATTTGGCGCCCAAAGTGAAACAATCAGCCTTGACCTTTTGAACGCCACGCCTTAACGTCATCTCCGTGCCTTGTACGCCTAAAAATCGATATAAATATTTACGTAAAAAATAGGGTACATACTATAGGTACATAACAGTAATTATTTAATATGTTCATTTTGTATTTTTCTGTAACCCGTTTACTGTCGAGTATGAACGACATTGGCGTTCAAAAGGTTAATGTAGTGATGACAATTAGAATTCTCGTGGAGGAAATTAATATCAACATCAGTCACACCTATTATTATTATAATCGCGCAATATGTGGTGCCTCTGCCTATCCCTCTATCAGTAATCAACCGTATTTATATATATATTTAGATATATAATGTGTCGTCCATGTTTGTCTGATTGTAAGAACGTCCGATGACCGCGTGAAGAATGCCACGTATGTTTAGAGTAAGATATATTGAATAAATATAAAATATCATAGCTTTTGTGTTTTATTTTATTAGTGTTACTAGCCTTGTTAATAGAAATATAAAACGTCTTTCAAGTTTAATTAGCCCCCGACGCAAAAAGGACGGGGTGTTATAAGTTTGACGTGTCTGTGTCTGTCTGTGGCATCGTAGCTCCCGAACGGATGAAAAGATTTTGATTTAGTTTTTTTTTGTTTGAAAGGTGAATTAGTCGGGAGTGTTCTTAGCTATGTTTGATAAAAATCGGTTGAGATATATTGCGATTGTCGAGGGTTTATAAATTTATATAAATAAGCTTTTATAAACGTTATTGAATCTAGTTATACGGTTCCAAAAAGTTGATCCTATGGAGAAGAATCCGGCAAGAAACTCCATGTACACTCTTTTAAAATAGTCGGATTTTAATCGTCCGATTTTCATCAAACATACCTTAGAACACGCCCGACTAATTCACCTTTCAAACAAAAAAACTAAATCAAAATTGGTTCATCCGTTCGGGAGCTACGATGCCACAGACACACACACATTGTTCACACAGTACCTGTGAATAATGTTACACCTTTAATTTACCGCTTGCAACACAGTCCTTTTTCCCGCCCAATTCCCTATAACTGTCAACGCGAACCGAGCGGTCGCCATTACTGAGCACCCACAATAAATTCATTTTCTCTGAACTTACGGTGAACTATCTAGTGTGAACACTTAACTCCAACACTGCAGTGTACCGAACATTAATTAAACCATCAGTATATATCATTGGGCGTGGGTACAGTTTGTTCGAAATAAGTAAACCGATCGGAAGTTAGCCGTTCCGAACTATCGCGGTGATAAAATCGTTTAATTAAGTGTTTTAATACATAAATATCGAAATTAGTAAACAAAATAACTAGAAATGTGAAACATATACGACTCTAATTATCTTTACACCGACTCTTTCTATTAAAATTTACAACTTCTAGACGGCTCGGATCGGCTTACTTATTTTGAACAATCTGTACTTCCACCCAAACCAACGGATCAGTCGCCGGCGGTGAGTACCTACCGATCTTCCAATGGAGAATGTTACTAGGTATGCTAAATCGCTTGAAATGTTGTCTCCGTAAAGCCTGTATGTATACAAATACACTAGTTTTTGTTGTAGTCAAAAATACCTAGTAGTTTTGATTTTATTGGCATTCAAAGTTTCGAAAAATATCGAGTCCCGCTAACAGTCACGTGACCGCTTGTGACGTCATGTTACAACGCGCCGCGCGGGCCGCGGCCCGCTTACTATCAACATAGTGTAATGAAATCTTATTACACTATAGTATCAAGTCGCCAGCGGTTATAGTAGTAGGTGTAATAGCTTGCGCAGTATTTTGTTGTGTTTTTGTCCGCGTATTAAATTAATAATCTAATAATAGTAAATATTATTCGATTAATAAAATGGATTAAGGATTCGAAAAAGGGCAATCGGATAATCTACCCAAAATAGATGGATTAATGGTTACGCATTATTTATCAACAAAATATAGTCATTTCGTTGCCGCCGAAATGCGAGGAATAAAAACGAAAGTCAAAATGGTCTTCACAACAAGAAACTGTACTTCTATCTCCAAATGGATCTAACCTCTTTATAATAAATAGTAGGAAATCGTGTGTTGTGCCTAAATATAAAAATACAACTACTAATTCGCCGGAAAAGTTATTTTTAGGGTTCCGTAGCCAAATGGCAAAAAACGGAACCCTTATTGATTCGTCATGTCTGTCTGTCTGTCCGTCCGTATGTCACAGCTACTTTTCTCATAAACTATAAGAACTATGCTGTTGAAACTTGGTAAGTAGATAGTATTCTGTGAACCGCATTAAGATTTTCACACAAAAATAGAAAAAAACACCGGCCAAATGCGAGTCGGACTCGCGCACGGAGGGTTCCGTACCATTACAATTTATGACGTATTAAGAAGTATGTGTGGTGTGACGCTAAAAGATAGAGTGGGAAACAGTGTGATAAGGAAGCGTTGTGGAATGAAAGAAGATGTAGTAACAAGGATTGAGAAAGGTATGTTAAGATGGTTTGGTCATGTAGAGAGAATCGATGAACGTAGATTGACGAAACAAGTATATATGGCGAGTATGGATGGACGAGTTGGAAGGGGAAGACCTCGGCGAACGTTCCGCAACCAAATTGCGGATGTTCTTAAAAAAGGCCAGGTTCCGAGCACCCTAAACCGACTGTCATGCATGAAGAGATTAATGAATGTAGATGAAGCGAAAGTAGTGTGCCAGGATCGTAGCAAGTGGAAATCTATAGTCTCTGCCTACCCCCATGGGAGACAGGCGTGACAATATGTATGTATGTATGTATGTACGTATTAAAAGAAACTACTTACTAGATCTCGTTCAAACCAATTTTCGGTGGAAGTTTACATGGTAATGTAAATCATATATTTTTTTAGTTTTATCATTCTTTTATTTTAGAAGTTACAGGGGGGGGGGCACATTTTACCACTTTGGGAGTGTCTCTCGCGCAAACTATTCAGTTTAGAAAAAAGTGATATTAAAAACCTCAATATCATTTTTGTATACCTATCCATAGATACCCCACACGTATGGGTTTGATGAAAAAAAAAACTGAGTTTTAGTTCTAAGTTCTAAAATCTTAATGCGGTTCACAGAATACATCTATTTACCAAGTTTCAACAGCATAGTTCTTATAGTTTCGGAAAAAAGTGGCTGTGACATACGGACGGACAGACAAACATGACGAATCTATAAAGGTTTCGTTTTTTGCCATTTGGCTAGGAAACCCTAAAAAACAGAAAAATTTGGGAGTTCCTCATACTTAGAACTGAAATTAATTATTTTTTTACATCAAACTCATACGTGTGGGGTATCTATGAATAGGTCTTCAAAAATGATATTGAGGTTTCTGATATTTTTTTTTCTAAACTAAATAGTTTGCGCCTGAGAATCTTCCAAAGTGGTAAAATGTGTGTGTGTGTGTCCAGTAACTTCTGAAATAAGAGAATAATAAAACTAAAACAAATATATGATGTACATTTCTTCCATGTAAACTTCTAACGAAAATTTGTTCGAACGAGATCTCAGTCAGTCAGTAGATTATTTTAATACGTCATAAATCGTAATGGTACGGAACCCTCCGTGCGCGAGTCCGACTCGCACTTGGCCGGTTTTTTTATAGTTCTAAAAGACGTTAAAATGCAAAAAACATGGATTAAAGCTATTTATTTATTTAGTGCCATAATAAAAATAAATAAATAAATAGCTTTTATCCATTTTTTTCGCATTTTAACGTCTTTTGGAACTATAAAAAACTACTTTTTAGATGTATTTTTACATTTAGGCACAACACACGATTTCCTAGTATTTGGATTGGACATTTTTAAAAGAATTTAGGTATAATTTCGACGGCACAGACGCGCGACTGCGAGCGGACTGAGTGAGCCAGACTGAGCGCGTTGTCCTATGACGTCACACCGTAACCGGCGGCCCGCGTCGTTCGGTCACAACTTGTTTTACTTCTAAAACGGAAACTAATTGACTTATCGAAGTAATTCTTTCACTAGTATTTTTTATTTTTAACAGAGAATATGGAGTGCTAATAATCAAAATTCGTTAACATTCTTCATTCCCATCGTTTAGGTATGTAAAGAAATAATCGATTATTAAAAAATCTATTATATCATAAAAAAACGAGATTATTATTCATAGATTTTTTTAATGAGAGATTATTATAAAAAAACGATTATTAATTAATCGAAAAATAATAACGAAACGCACCCCCCCCCCCCCTCAAGCCGTCCGTAGTGTTGCCAGCTGTAGGTGCCAGTCTACGAATAAATAATATACCAGTAGAAAAAAAAACGAAAAAGCGGACGCTTATAACCAAAGAGTAGAATAATATACTAGGAACTTATAACTCTACGGACGGCTTGACCTTGGGTGCGTTTCGTTATTATTTTGCAAATTGTTCGTAGATAACATACATTGCATTATCAAAAAAATCTATTGTTATCAGAAAAATAGATTTTTTATTTAATCGATTTTTAAATAATCGATTTTTTTACCGTAAAGTCACATTCCTTACTATGTGTAGGTCGCCTGCTCGTTTGCTGAGTTATCCCAAAAAAAAAAAAACAAATCATCAAGGTAACAAAAATTACTGTTTATTTATTATGAAAAATCACAGAGAAAAATACATTATATTGCTATAGTTTATATTGCAACATTATAATCAAATATTGTGTCAAACATTTCGATAGTACCAAGAACAAACTCGTATGGTAAAATGATCTAGTTGCAGTGCGAAACTCAAAAGGGGGGGTACATGGGACCTAAACATACCGGCAAAGTGACCCCATCAGGTTTTACAAAACTGACAATTTATTCCAAATGATTTTCAACCTTAAAGAGTTGATTATTATGTTCAAAATCAACTGAGAAAATCTTAGTACACCGCTGCTTAACCCTTCGAGGAATACAGGCGTGATGGTATGTTATATATTAAAATAAAACAAGTTTAAGTTACGTACTACAACTAGATAATTTTTCAGAGAAGAGAAGACTTAGTTTTTGGGCCGTAGGCAAGATTGTTGAAGGCACAATTTTTACATCAGTCATATTTATAGACTTATGATTTAGCCAACGATAAATTTCCATACTGGTTTCTAACACTTACGCGAATAGACATTGAAATTAAACTATTTTTTACGGATTTTATCGCGTTAAATTTCAATAGAGAAGATGGCTGGGTCTTACCATCAGGTTGGAACCCCATCATAGATTCCATTAAATCCAAGCACAAGACTGCGAGTCCTAAGGATTCGGTGAGCTCATTCTGCGTGACCGGATCAAATAATGAGTAAATGAATGTAGGGTAGCTGTTGATAATTTTGACATTAGGACGACCAACACCTCAGTCCACCCGTGACCATGGATGCTGTAAAGGATCCGAAACGTCGGGAATTTAAAATAATCAATATAACGCGATAAAATCCGTAAAAAGTAGTTTTATTTCAATAAATTTCCATGTTAGGCCATGGTAAACGTCCAATATAAGATGATCTCGCATTGTACAAGGCTTTCGGCAAACCTGACCTTTTATAGTATCAAAGGTCAGGTTATACTTGAAGCTATGTCTGTTAATCATCAAGCCATTTTAACACCTCAGAGCTACACGAGGACGCAGCTTCGAGTCCTGCTTGCGGTAAATTTTTAAGCAAATATGTGCGCAAATGCGATAAAAACGAATGATCGTGATATTATTTACATTACTAGGTAAGTATATTATATAATATTTGAAGCGTATAACAAGTCTATTATGTATATAAGGCAATTAAATATGTCTTTATTTCTTACAAAAACAGATTATAAATTATTTAACAACCAAAAATTATAACATCAAAAGACAATACAAAATATTGCTATCTCTTTCTCGCAAAACAAAAAGGAAGAGATAAAACATAATAAATTTTGACGCCTATGTGTAGGTAGCAGTTAAGCTTCGCCACTAACGTAGTGCGAGTTCGATTCCCACCCGAGGCAAATCTTTTTTTTTTTAGAAATTGGGTGTAATTTGTCAATGGTTTTTCCCAAAGTGCGGGACGTGTCTTATTACCCGACTACAAAAAAAGAAGGGTAATGATATTTGAAGACAAATTTAATCTCTTTCAGCGTTGCTTCACTAAAGCTTATCATCTCAAGAATCGTATTCTAACCAATAAGCGACTTTATTGTAAAGAACATAGAGTTCAATCTCATGTGATCCTACATGCATCGTTAGCTGTTTCACCTATTTTTGGTTTTTCTTGAGTTGTTTCTGCGGTCTGAAAGGAAAATTATATTTATTTATGTAAATAGATCTTTTAGATTACACTCGTACAAGTCATCTTATTTAACCCCCGACGCAAAAACGACGGGTGATATAAGTTTGACGTGTCTGTGTGTGTGCGTCTGTGGCATCGTAACTCTCGAACGGATAAACCGATTTTGATGTTGTTTTGTTTGAAAGGTGAATTAGTCGGGAGTGTTCTTAGCTATGCCTAGCTGTTCCTAGACTGCCTCGTTGGTCTAGTGGTCCCAATCGCGACTGCTACGCTAGAGGTCTTGGGTTCGATCCCCAGGTCGAGCAAAGTGTTATTGAGTTGTTCTATGAAATTCTCAGTAGCAGCTCGGAGTCTGGATTTGTGCCCAGTGAATGGCAATAGGCTCGCCCCCTATTACATGGGACCCAAACATACCCGCGAACTGTGGGTGTACATTAAGTACACCTCTGCCCAACCCTTCGGGGAATACAGGCGTGATGGTATGTTATGTTATGTAAGTGGCCACGTGTCTAGTAATATATACATTAAATACTTACAATGCTCGAGTCTTTGGTGTCCAGGTAAGGAATGGAGGCTTGTCTACCGAACAGTCGCTTGAAGCCGAACCGGGAGGGAGGCCGGGAGGGCGCCGGCCCTCCGCCAGGGGGCGCCGCCCTCTGTACACAAATACTAAAGTTTAAATGTTTTTATCGGCGAAGCGTGGATGTACACACGGCTACACATCAAGCTATACAAAACCAATTTAGACTGACCTCCCATTGTAAACGTTTTCCGTAAATTCAAGTCCAGCCTATACTGGTTTTGTATAGCTTAATGTGTAGCCGTGCGAACACACTGCTACAGGTCAACCTATACAAAACCAGTCTAAGCTGATCTCACAATGTGCAAGCTTCCCATTCAATAAGAGGCCAGCGTAAGCTGAATTCGTATGGCTTGATGTGTAGCCGTGCGTACGTTAGTACAACTCTGCCTAATCCTTCGGGGAATATAGGCGTGATGTTATGTAAATGTTTTTGTTTCAAAGTAGCCGTTGCTCAAGTTCCAAAAAGATTTACTTATTATAAACTATACTCCATATGGTTAGGTACTTAACTAAAGGTAAACAATAAAAATGGCGACGTTCAGGGCTCTTCAACCTTTATTACAATGGTATCTTATGTATTGGGAGTGAAATTAATAACAACACAACCAACAATCAATAAAACCAACGAACAAACAGAACAATAACTATCTAACACCATTTGCGGCAAAAGAAACACAAAAACGAACGAAAGTAAAGTAAATACAAACTGTTACGTATGGCGTCTGGTTACCCGACTAAGTATAATATCGGTTAATTATTTTGCCGCGCTTCCTCGCGCTACTACTTCTGAATTTTTTCGAGTTATCAAGAGTCTATTATGTAGAAAAATGTTTTGATTTCCTGTCTTTTTAGATTCTTTCTATTAGGCACATTGCAATACTTTATGACATAATTATCAGATTTGATTTATTTATTGGTCGCAAGCTTAAGAATTTATAATTACCATTTAATATTAAACAAATTAGTAAAATATGCTAGTATAGAAAAGGAAAATTATTTTGAATGATTAAATAATTTATTTTGGTTACGTTTTGTTTCAAGATGAAAAATGGCCCTATAAAAGAACCTTTTTTATGATTTGTTTACCTTTAGTTAAGTACCTAACCAAATGGAGTATAGGCTATTAGGTGTATCAACATGAAACAAGCATCAGATTTAAATAAGACCTCCAGCAATATAACTGTGAGAACGTCATCCAATTTCGTGCAGTAGTTCTTGCGCTATGCGCTCAGATCAAATAAAAAGTTAAGATGGAACTTTGCGAACAACGAAGTGAGGCCGGCTAAAACTACGCCGAGCCGTTTACAAACTCAATTTTACACTATATAACAATACCGAAACTACGCCTTATCTTGTCAGTCGAGATATCAAGCTATCGAAAGCTCGACTGACAAGATAAGGCGTAGTTTACAATCATACAGACAAACAAAAACTCCAAAAATTCTAAACGTTAACGTTTTAGCTTCTGGGGGCCTAGACAATGTCACATCGTTATCATCAATAACGAAGTTTGATATCAGAAATGTGTGGAATTGGCATAACCTTTCGATATGTCACGTGATGAAATTATGTCAAATCCATAGATTTCGGAAATCTAACTTCGTTATCGATAATGAAGATGTGACATTGTCTAGGGGCCCTGTTCCTCTATTTAAGATTAATATCTATAATCTACAGACATTATATGTAAGTTTCTCTGTGTCTTCAGTTATTGAAAGTGGTCTGTACCGTCTTAATTGAAGTAAAAATAAATAAATAAATGTATATTTTTAATTAAGAATTCCATGGCCAACAAAGAACGTGAAAACTGCTATGGATCAAGCTATACAAATCCAATATAAGCTGATCTCGCATTGTATAGACTTTCCATAACAATAAGAGGTCAGCGTAAATTGGTTTTGTATAGCTTGATGTGTACATCGATTATACTTACATGTTCTACAACATTCTCTGGCTTGTCGTCTTCAGTGTAGTTCCGTCCACAGCCGCAGGTGGCGGCGCTAGTGTTGCTCTGAGTTGCGCACGCGCAAGGATTGCAAACAGCGGGCGTTTCACCTGCTAACAGTATCAATACACGTCAGGAAAGGCATAATGACTACTTAAATACTAAGTGGGCGACAGACTGTGGGCGACTACGAATATTAAAAACTGTGATGTTTTTTTTTCTTACAAAACATGAACACGATTTGATTCTGGTTGTTTCATTGTGTGATAAAAGTACCTATGTATTTAGAATTTTGGCGTTAATTTTTTTTTTATTTACTAGTGTTTCGTGATTATAGTATCACCACGACCGTAGTCGGTCTACTGTGATCGCCACTTGGTGAATTCAAGTTCAACGCTAAACCCTGCGTCTACTATAAACTCCAGGATTTCGGCGACGCTCAATTAGTAATTTAGATTATTATATCATAATATACCATCGTGTAATGTAATGTACCATCCATGCGTGTTGCCTACTACGACCTGCGCAGCAGAGACCTGGACCCTTACAAAGCATACTGCACACCAACTGCAGGTTGCCCAGAGATCTATGGAGAGAGTGATGCTCGGCATTTTCCTTAAGAGGAGTGTCCCTCGCGAACGCAACAATGTTGCACAGTTGTCGCTGTCTCTATCCCTCGCGATGCGAACGCGTGCCCGAGAGGAGAAACAACAATACATTTGCAACATTTTCACGCGTATTTCATATGTTCCGAATTTTGGAGATTACTCCTATAATATTGTTAATACGTAAAAAAAATCTTGTAAAAAATATATTCACTATATTATCTGGGTTTCTTTTGAATCAGAATGTTTCTGTATTGATACATTGTCGAGAAATACTAGCATAAAGTTGGGCCGTTTTTCAACGAAAATTGCCAATCTTTGAGCTCGTGTAACTTTTTAACCGTATATTGAAATGAAATTGTATACTACAGGAACACGTATTTTAATGATAAGATTGTTACTGCAAAATTCCAAAGACTTTCATTTGTTAATATTCAAGGTAAGACCAAACTACGTTTGTATGGAGCGGGGAGCGGATACTATCCTCTTAAGGATCGGGTGACTAACGCGGAGATCCGAAGGCGAACTAAAGTAACCGATATCACTCGTAGAACCGCTACTCTCAAGTGGAGATGGGCGGGTCACGTATGTCGTAGAGAGGACGGAAGATGAGTCGGAAGATCCTCGATTGGCAACCGAGGACCGGTCGTAGAAGTGTCGGTCGACCCCCGGCTAGATGGAGCGATGACATAGTGAAGGCAGCGGGAAAGGAATGGTCTAGAGTAGCCCAGAGCAGAAACGAATGGAAGATGCATGAGAGGCCTTGGTCCAGCAGTGGACAGCATCGGGCTGATGATGATGATGATGATATACCATCACGCCTGTATTCCCCAAGAGTAGGCAGAGGTGTACTTATGTACACCTCGGATTTATGCCCGTTGTGGCCAGCTTTACATGGGACCTGAACATACCGGCACACTATGGGTGTAACCTACATTAGTACACCTCTGCTTAACCATTAGGTGAATACAGGCGTGATGGTATGTCGAAAAACACCAGTGTATACTAACCAGTAGAATAATGACAGTTGTTGTCGGCTGTGTTGACGCTAGCACTACCGTTTGTGTTCCGTGGGTCGCGGGGCAGGCTGCCCGTCTTCAAGTACAGCTTCAATTCCTCGGCGCGTTCCATGTACCTGAGAGAATAACATTACAGAACGTGAGTACATACTAATTTAATCGAAGCGGCGCGGCGGTATCCGTATGGCTAGGGCGTCGGACTTGCGATCTTGTGGTTGCCGGTTCGAACCCCACTCATTGCACTACCGACGTGAACCCACTCGTAACACAAGCATTTATCTTTTAATCATGATATAATTTTATTATATAATACATAACTTTATGACCTAAGATTTCCTTTTATTTCTTTTTTTTTAAAGAAAGGAATGAAAAACATCTTACAGTATCATCTGCAGTAAACATTGCGTACATTTTGATTGATATTTAAATTATTTTAATTGATATACACACATATCATCATCATCATCATCAACCCATTACATTGTCCCACTGCTGGGCACGGGTCTCCTCTCAGTACGAGAGGGATTAGGCTATAGTCCACCACGCTAGCCTACTGCGGGTTGGCAGACTTCACACGCCGTCAAGAAAATCTCTCAGGCATGCAGGTTTCCTCACGATGTTCGAAAAGACAGAGGTACGTGCCTTGGATTGGAACTCGAGACCTTTGACTTGGCAGTCCAATGGTCATATCACCAGGCTATCACTGCACTTAAGACACATATAAAAACCTTTAATCAAATGCATGATTGGAAAACAATATGCATATGTACTGTTGATGTAACTTATAAATAAACAAGCTTTTGCCCGCGACTTCGTCCGCGTGGAATAAATTTTTCCCAATCCTGTGGGAATTTCCCAAAATATCGTTATAAATTAAAGCCAGTTTAATCAAAAGAGTAACAAACACCCATCCATCCTCACAAACTTTCACATTTATAATATTATATTATAGTAGGATGAATACATAAACGAGTTTGCATCTCCAACTATGTTATGTAGAGTGACGTCACGTGTTGACCCATCCATTTCGCGGCCTCACCTGCTGAGCTTGCCGGCGAGCGCGGCTCTCCTCAGCGAGTCCGCCTCGCAGCCCACACACGGCACCAGGTACAGCAAGCTGTCTCGATACAGGGTGAATGCTTCCTGCAGCTGACCAGCAGAATCCAGTTCTATGGCTCTCTTTATCAACGTCACTGCCTGTGAGAAAAAAACATACAATCATATACAGGGTATCCCAAAAATAGCCCTAGGTCTATTCCACAGAAATAAAATAGCTGAAGAAAAGTGTCATGGAATTTATTCGACACGATTTTTTCGTTTTGTGTAACAATATTGTCACAAATACCTACTTAACTTTTTTTTACCTGAACTATTAACTAATAGTTGTTTGAGTAAAGTAAATCGTTTGAGTCAATCGTCAATCAAAGTGAAATTAAAAATATTGTTACAACTCGAAATCCACGAGACTTTTCTTTCAGCCATTTTTTTTTGTGGAGTGGAATCTAGGGCTGGCCTATTTCCAGTGTCGCTGTGGCGTGGCTATTTTCGGGTCACTCTGTATATTCAAAGTCAAAAACCGTTTATTTGTGTTTAATTCATAATAATGTTACGCCGAGTAACTAATAGAAAAACGTGGAGGCCACGAAGGTTCTAAATCCGTCACAGAAGCACGTCGAAACACAAAATAATGTACCCGACTGCACCCCTCGCAAATAATAACAGTTCAAGGCCAAGGTCACGGGTCAACGCCCGGAAACAATAGGCGGTTAGGTACCTACACGATTTTTATCGACTAATCGCGACCATTCGACTCTGGAATCTTCATCGCGCGTATAAATACCGGTCGTGAGGGCTAGGCAGAGTAGTCTTGTGTTGGAAGCGAACAAGTGAAGATCGAAGTGAGTTAACAAGTGATTAATTGTGCGATATTGTTGAGTGTAGTGTACAACTATAGTGACGTTGTGGTGATTTCTGTTGTGTTTTAGTAAAATTAATTAAAGTGTTTATTTGTTTATTAGTAAATTGGTGTTAGTTAATTTATCCCGAACCCCAGCTCGTAACAATAAGGTTCAGTATTGGACAAGTATCACAATTAACAGACGCGTTCTCTTTCCGACGTTTTTTGTGATACTAGTTTGTTCACAGACATTCAACAGATGGCTTTCCAATCGCGTCTTCGCTTTAACGCGTAACCAGGTATGTAATGCGTGACGTACCTTCTCATAGTTTTCCTTGGAAGGCATATGGTCCAGGTCCAGGTATTCATGGGCGAAGAACTCGTCGTAGGTGATGCGGCGCGCGGGGTCGTGCTGCAGCAGGCGCGTGAGGAGGTCGCGGCAACCGGGGGAGATCGACGAGTTCGCGGGGATCTGACGGTTACAATTCGGATAATGTCTGCTACAGCAGTTATTATTTTTCTATACAAATAAATAAAATTTAAGTGTCTGTTTGCAATGTCAAAATAATAGTTTTGGAACGAAGTTCCTTATCGCGCGTTGCGAAAGGGGGCTAGACGGAAAAAATTAAGACGAAAAGTTGTAACGACACTTTTTGCTATAGTAGCTATTGTAAGCTGTGCGGCGTGCGCATGTTTCTCTGTCTCTCTCTCTCTTATAGAAAGCAAGCCAGATATATATATATTACTATTATAAATATATTATGAAAGTATATACGGTACTTATAACAAGAAAACAATATGTAAAATTGTTGCCCGTCTCTCTGTTTATTCCAGCTAATCTCCAAAAGTGCTAGAATTTTTTTGCCAAACCATTCGCGTTGTATTTTCTAACATCATTATTAAATTTGATAAAAAAATATTATAATATGTTACAAAATACATCGCGAGTGGTTTGGCTAAAAAATTCTAACAAATTCAAATTGCTCAAAATGATCTCAGCAACTAAACTTAATCTCAACGACACAAAGGATACTTTGGAATGAACAACGTACACGATAGCTGTCATTAGGACGTGTATTTTATCCCATTGAGATAAAGTGTAATTTCCCTAGTTGCTCAGATAATTATGAACAGTCGCTCGCTTCGATTTATTTGATGGCGACCGTACGTACGTATGTACAGTGGGTTATAGCTGTTACCTGACCCACTTAGACGCCGCCGGCCCATCTTGGGTGGGTCAGGTAACAGCTATAGCCCACTGTACGTGTGTACTGACCTCGATGGGCGCCTGCCTGTGGATCTTGTCGACGAGCTCCTTGAACGTGTTGGACGAGTACGGCGCGCGACCGAACAGACACTCGTACATTATCACACCTGTACGGACACGGACATCACTTAGATACACATAGTATATACACTATACAGGGTGACCAAGTGAAAGAGTTTGGGGTGACATCGAAAGGAGAGTGAGTGCTGGTAACCAGGTGAATGGGGCGCTACACACCTTCATGAATAGTCGGAAAGTGTCCGAAAAGGCACGGCTGGCTGTGATTGGAGGAGTGTTGGCGCCGACACTAATGTATGTATATAGATAGAGTGAGAAACAGTGTGATAAAGAAGCGTTGTGGAGTGAATAAGATGGTTTGGTCATGTAGAGAGAAAGGATGAACGGAGATTGGACGAAACAAGTATATATGGCGAGTACGGATAGACGAGTTGGAAGGGGAAGACCTCGGCGAACGTACCGCAACCAAATTGCGGACGTCCTTAAAAAAGAGCGAGCGAACACCCTAAACCGACGGTCATGCATGAAGAGATTAATGAATGTAGATGAAGCGAAAACAGTGTGCCAGGGAGACAGGCGTGACAATATGTATGTATGTATAATGTATATTAAAATTATAAAAAATAAAAATGATTTTATTGTATCTAATACATTGTTGTTCATTACAAAAAAATATACAGGGTGACCGGTGAGCCACTAACAATATTAAAGGAGCGAGCGACCTTTGGCGAGTGTACGTCACTAAAGGTCAAGTGAGATTACGTACCGACGCTCCAGAGGTCGACGCGGGCGTCGTAGTCGCCGCCCAGCATCTCCGGCGCCATGTACAGCGGGGAGCCGCGCACCGAGCGAGACACCGAGGAGGTCAGGTGCTGGGCAAACCTACCAGTATATTGTCATACTTATTATAGTAGATTTTACGCAATCTATAATACATGACAATCATATTTAGTTACGGTGATAGAGTGTGTGTGTGGGAGAGGGCGGGAGAGAGGGGGAGGGGCAGAGTAAGAGAAAGAGAGGGGGAAGGAACATAAGAGTGGGACAGAGAGAGAATATTATGTGTGTGTGAGTACGAATGAGAGTGTATGTGTGTGATTTAAAATGAGTGTGTTTGGAATAATTGTCATAATCAGTTCTTTGTAAATTTAATATAATATTTAAGGTAAAGATAAAGATAATTCTATTATATAAAACATGAGTGGTACAGTACAAAACAAAATAAATTATTTGCATGCATGATCTTTTTACAAAACTCAGTTAAAGTAGCTACATGTTTTGCCATTAATGGCGTACATAAATGTTTAGAGGCCGGTAACCTGAATAAGTTATTTATTATAATTATAAAACTCTAATATTTAAAAACATAAAAAAAGCAAATATATAAAAACACATTAACATTACCTATTATACAGGGTTATTTGTAAAACACCGGTAACCTCTCAGGACTATGTTACTAACATCATAATCAACAACTTTTGTTCTATGACTTTTAAAAATTCATCATATTTTAATTCATCAGATTTTCATACAAAAATAAAAATATCAAAATTAAACGCTCGAAATGTTACGAAGTCTATGCGAAGCAAAAGAAAGCGATAGTACCGACAATAGCGAGGGGAGCGGTGCGTGGCAATGAAGGTACAACAAAATACAGAGTTGAAATGTGTTAGATAGGACAACGAAATATTGGAGGTTTGTTTTTGGTGTAAATGTATTGTGTTGAAAAAAGTCGTAGAACAAAAGTTGTTGTTTTTGATGTTAGTAACATAGTCCTGAGAGGTTACCGGTGTTTTACAAATAACCCTGTATAAACAGAATTTTGCATACTGCTACAGGGGCGTTCTTGAATAGAATCTGTAGTTTGAGTTTGAGTCGAAATGTACACACGGCTACACATCAAACTATATAAATCCAGAATAGACTGGCCTTAAATTTTCCGGAAAGCCTTTACAAAGGGAGCTTAGTCTAAACATGAGGGCTACAATAAAAAAAATACACTCATATTTGATAAAACAGTGTATCATCTATTTTTTTTCTTCATATTTTATGTATCTTTTATTAATATTTTTTTCTCTAAGTTTAATTAGAAAGTTAGTAATTGGTATTTTTACCTTTGTTTATTTTTTTGTACCCAGGTATTTTGTTTTCTCATTTTAACCCGAAGGTTGACTGGTAGAGAATGCCTCACGGCATTAAGTCCGCCTTATGTACCAATGTGCATAAATGTATAAATATTTATATAATTATATTATTTATATAATTATTTATAATTAATTGGATTTGTATAGCTTGACGTGAAGCCGTGCGTACTAATTACTAGGCTAGGGATACTTTGTATTTCAGGACCATCCAGTATAGGATGACCTCGCACTGTAAAGGCTTTGTATATAATTCGAAGGTCAGCTTATACTGGACTTTTATACTTAGCTTGTTATGTCATATACAATGTACGGCGGCCAGCACATCGTTACCACAAAATGTCAAATTTTCTCAGTTGATTTTGAACTTTACACTCAACAATTTAAAGTTTAAAATCATTTCGAGAAATTTGACAGTTTTGTATACCTTAACCTGCTTGCGACTGTACGTATAGTATGTTATCTAGATGCTTACCCAAAATCAGCAACTTTCAGCATGTACTTGCCGTCAGATCCTTTGTGTAGGAGGAGATTGTGAGGTTTCAAGTCCATGTGTACCACGCCTAAACAACAAATATATACACATGTCATTACGCCTGTATCCCCGAAGGGTTAGGCAGAGGTGTACTAATGTACACCAACATTTCGCCGGTATGTTAAGCTCCCATGTAATAGGGGGCAAGCCTATTACCATTAACCGGTCGCAAATCCAGACTCCGAGCTGCTACTGAGAAAAAACCCAATAACACTGCTCGACCTGGGGATCGAATCCAGGAAATCTAACGTTGCAGTCGCGCTTAGGACCACTCGACTAATGAGGCAGTCACGTATGTATATTTATAATATATTTTTGCATTGAGGAGACATCCATAAACTACGTCACACGAATTTGATGCTTTTTTTTGACCCCGTTCTTGTCTAAAGTAATACTATAAAGACGAAAAATTTGTTTGATTGCTTGCATTGAATAGGCTCTGAAACTACTGGACCAATTAGAAAAAATCTTTCACCAATACAAAGCTACATTATTCCTGAGCAACATAGGCATATTTATCCCGTAAAATGATCAGTATAGTCCGCGAGGGCATATACGAAAGCTAATCTTAGGTAATTGGCGTCTAATTAGGTAATTCGACGTACCTATTACAATGACTAGCGGACAAGTGTCTGACATGACGTCCATGACACACGTCCGTCGCCTCCGAGCTCCCGAGCAAAAGTGAGCCAGTTGACTATCATCTTATCTTTTATGCAAAACTAACGCACGTTACTTTAAGAATAGGCGGGTATTCTTAAAAACTTAATCAATATTCTAACAGTATATTAATAAATTATTAACTCATAAATTATTAAGTGAACTTACCTTTTTCTCTAAGGAATTTCAGTGCGGAGGCTAATTGTTGAAGAAAGTATAATACCTGTTGATAGAAAACAATCTGGTTGTTACTCCTACATAACATACCATCACGCCTGTATTCCCCGAAGGGTTAGGCAGAGGTGTATTAATGTAAAAGTCCAAAGGGCGACTGCTACGCTAGAGTTTCTAGGTTCGATCCCCAGGTCAAGCAAAGTGTTATTGAGTTTTACTATGAAATTCTCTGTAACAGGTCAGTGTCTGGATTTGTGCCCGATTAAAAGTCTCGCCATCTATTACATGGGATCTAAGCATACCGACGAAGCGCGGGTCTGCATTAGTACACTCTGCCTAACTTTTCGGGGAATACAGGCGTGATGTTATGTTATAATTTGTTATTATTAAATATCTTCTAGTCAAGCGCGCTCCATCGTAGACCGTTCGTTACTTAATATCAGGTGAGTTGTGGTCAAGGGCAAGCCCATCTGTGATAAAAAAAAAAACGAAAAATACATAATCATGTACTGCCTTCAGAAAGATATGAATTTGCTAATTAAAGAAAATTTCTAGTGAAAGAAAAAATTGATCTCAGGCAGGGTTTGAACCTGCGTCTCTCTGGTTAAGTACACCAGACGTTTTGCCAACTATGCTACCGAGACCACTGCCTGTGATGTCAAATTTCTCTTCCCCATTTTACGTCTTCAGGCGACGTCGCAAAAATTCATATCTTTGTGAACATTACGCAATATTTAATGCTAGAAAATAAAAATGTACTGACTTGTCGTCCCAGGTGAAGTTCTTCATGTGTACAATGTGTGGGTGTGTGAGTGTCTTCAGCAGCCTGATCTCTGTGATGAGGTTGTCCACGGCCGCGCCGCTCGACTTCACGCGGGACTTGTCCACGCATTTTATAGCCACGATGGAGCGGGCGCCTACCTTTAACATTGGTTATTTTATTTTGATTATTAAGAGTATCTTTTTGTATTTATTTAGGCATTTTCCATGCAAAGATAATAAAAGGGGCACCTCAGATGTAAATTTAAAAAAAATGTGATGGTAAATTTCGACCTGGCAGGTGGGACTTGACGGTCATAGCGTCTGGTGTATTTAACCAGAAGACGCAGGTTCGGTTCAGTTTCCTTTAATTTGTGACTATTTGTTAAATGAATTAAATGACACATCATCAAAACAATAGGAAGTAATATCAAAATAATTGTTTAATATTGTTTCCTGTACTTTGAGAAAGGACGGTACTTACAAGTCAGAAGTCTCATGATTTATACTTGTCTTTATCGGTACCTCACAGGCCCTTTAAGGGAGGGATGTAGAGAGAAAGGATTAACTCTGTGAATGAGGCTATCAAATAAAACACTGACTATATAGGATCAAGTGGGGTTATTACCAACACTGGGCCTTTTTGATTTATTTGGTTTTTTATGGAATTCCTAACAGACATCCGCAGCCCGTATTATATACAAGCTTTATATACAGTAGCCTTAGGTTAATGTAAACCTCTGCAGTTTACATTTCTAGAATTCAATATGTACTCTTGATGTATAACTGACCACCATCTTTCTGTTATAGGCATCACAGACAGCCCCCTTTGCAGAGCCTGCCTGGGGGCTGACGAGACAGCGGCCCACGTGCTCCTGCACTGTCCTGGGGTCGCCACATACAGGGCAAAGTAGCTCGGCAACCCGAGTACTCTCCGAGAGGCCGTAGGCAACATTGGGCGCTTGACGGCCTTTCTCGAGGAGTTGGGGTGGTTTGATTGAAAACCCAACATCGTCCCACCCACACGTAAAATACGCGCTTAGTCGTGGAGTTGCGGATAAGGCTACTCTCTGCATTTTCTTGAAATAATAACATTGGAGTTGTTACCTGCACTTTTAATAAGAATTTTAGACTTCTAATTACCCTATAGAATCACGAGCGTATTATTTGACTACGTTCCTTCAGTATTTGCAGAGATAATATTAAATAAATATAACTATACTGATTACATAGAAACGAGTTGAATACACGATTATTTTTTTACCTTTGTATATGCCTTGTAGACTGTGGAATAACTGCCAGAGCCTAGCTTTTCGGTTACTACATATCCGTCTATTTTAGGAAAAGCCATTTTGATAAACAATAGGAGTGTTATCGATTTATTTTATTCATTATTTTAAAATACAATAATTACTTTCACTTCAATAACGATTGAACAACAACTTCAAACGGTCGTTGTCAATGTCACTTTGACAATGTTGACAATTGATTGACATTTAAAAAAGGGTTGCCTTCTGTGTTTAGAAATGATTAAATAGTAATATTTGTAAATAAATCTACCAATATGTTTCCTATTATTTATTTCTCAAAGTAAGCGTATACTGATTGATAGGCGCAAATGATTGTCAATTAAAATATGCAAACCTCATTCTATGATATTCGACTACACAGCAAGTCAGCTTTTTTAGTTGATTTATTGAGGTGATAAAACTCAATACTCAATACATTTATTGCACTCCACAAGTTAAAACAAGAACAACTTTGGACTTTGTTTTGATAAGTTAGTCATTTTAAATGAGAAGTAACGAAATTAAACCTTTGTCATTAAGATCGATAAAGGTTTAATAGTGTGAATGACTTAGTTGTTCAGTGAATGTGGTACGGGTCGCGGATTGGATTACACAACGGCGAAAATATTATTGCATGGTTGACAGGTAGGTACTTGTTTCGGTTTTATCCCTACTAATATTATAAATAAGAAAGTAAATCTACCTACTTAGGCTAAAAAATGTTTGAAGGGGTTGAAATAGGGGGTGAAAGTTTGTATGGGAGTTCGTAATTTTTCAAGATAAAACCATGAAACTTTATATTAAGGCACTTTATAAGAAATAAATAAATATTTGTTTTAGCATTTTTCAAATTTCAAACTGTGTGGGGATGAAATAGGGGATGAAAGTTCGTTTAGAAGTCGAAACAAAGTCACTTTTTCAAGTTTGACTCGGAACCCATATTGATGTTTGGAACAAAAATAGACTAGACCTTGGAAAAGGATATAAGCTACGTTTTGTTGTAAAAATAGGGTTGTCATAAAGGATGAAAAATTGTATGGGAGTTTGTCATTGTTGAAGATAAACGCTGAAACTTTGTGTTCAGGCACTTGATAAGAAGTAAATAAATATTTGATATGGTGTTTTTGAAATTTCAAACTGTGTAGGGATGAAAGTCCGTTTGGAGTAATTGAAACTCGTTTTGCACTTGTCCCATCCCCCAGAGACGGTTTTACGGTTAGACATAAAAACATAGTATTAGGCCTGTAGGCTGTTGTTGTATCAACCATAATTATGTTTACTTTAGAACCTTGTAGTTGATAAACCTTACAACAATGGCACGTATAAACAGCATTTTATTACTTAAGGTTCATTTAGATATGAAGCGCAATAATGATGGAGCCGTAAATCACTATAAGCTGTTGACTTCCGTGTTTTGTATCGACGATAACCTAGGGAACTATTACGTACGGTGGCCAGCACATCAGGTTACCTTCGCAGTTGATTTTAAACTTTCATTTAAATTTATTCGTTAACATTTTAAGGTTTAAAATCATTTGGATTTTTTTTACAGTTTTGTATAACTGATGTGCTGGGGACTGTCCATGAACTGCAATATTGTAATAGCGTGTAAATCAAACTGTTTCATTGTTATATGAATGAAGCGGTGAGGCGATAGACTAAGGGCTAGTATCGCTTATAATAAATATCGCTTAATAAATAGCTTATGTTAATCGGGAATAATATATCATTCTACTGGTAAAAGAATCGCTAAGATCGATTCAGAGAGTTTCGAATACAAACAAACAAATCTTTTCTCTTTATTATATGAGTTTACAGATCACTATAGATTTCGTGGCTCAGTGGTCAGAATTTTAAATTTTACCTTACACAGCTATAGTGATGGCATCGTTAGCCACAAACTTCTTTTGACACGGCCTAGAATTTTGAATTTGTGATAAAATATTAATTTGTACACCTTCAAATGGTGGTAAGGTAAGACAGAGACCTTTTTTTAAATACACATAATATCGACGTTAGTAGCAGTATGCAGTGTTCGGTGAGTGTGGAGCACCGGAGGCCCAATTCCTCACTCAGACCCCATTCTTCTCCTTTTTCTCGTTCCCCTCTTTTCCTTGAATAGGCTCGGTAACGCATTTGCAACTCCTTTGGTATTACAAATGTCCACGGGCGGCTATGACTACTTACCATCTTGTGGCTCGCGTGCTCGTTTGCAGAGTTATCCCATAAAACCATTATGTAACCTATTTTTACAATTAAAATTAAATGAAATACTTTCAGTACAATCTCAAGCACTTAAATGTACGTTTTTACTGGTCCTGTCGTCCGCAAGGAAGTCAATTTATTTTGTCCGGGTTTTTTCCCTAGCAAGTCCAAGTGTCCAAGAGATTTATTATCTAGGTCTGCGTTTGATTCCTAAAGCGGTGTCGACTTGTGTCGACAGTGTATGTGCCTTTACAATACTTTTTACTTTAACGTTCGTTTCTTATAAGTTTCACTACATAACATACCATCATGCCTGTATTCCCCGAAGGGTTACGCAGAGGTGTACTAATGTACATCCATGCTTCGCCAGTATGTTTAGTCTAGTGGTCCTAAGCGCGATTGCTATGCTAGAGGTTTTGGGTTCGATTTCCAGGTCGAGCAAAGTTATTGGGTTTTACTATGATTTCTCAGTTGCAGCTCCGAGTTTGGATGTGATCGTTGAATGGCAATAGGCTCGCCCCCTATTACATGGGACCTTAACATACCGACGAACTGTGGGTGTACATTAGTACACCACTGCCTAAACCCTTTGGGGAATAATGGCGTGATGGTATGGTTATGTATGTTATTATACGAGTACTTACCTATAACGATCGCTAGTGGTAGTAGTCAGTTGTAGCAGTTTATGGCTTTCGACTAAAATACTGATATTCAGCTGCATTAAGACTATCCCAAAATAACTGAGAAAATGCTAGGGAGATAAGAAGATAATTTTAGGAGTTGTATTGTGAGTGTTTTTAGGGTTCCGTAGCCAAATGGCAAAAAAACGGAGCCCTTATAGATTCGTCATGTCTGTCTGTCTGTCTGTCTGTCCGTCAGTATGTCACAGAATTTTTTCTCTGAAACTATAAGAGCTATGCTGTTGAAAATTCGTAAGTAGATGTATTCTGTGAACCGCATTAAGATTTTAGCCCAAAAATAGAAAAAAACAAAAAAAAATTGGGGGTTCCCCATACTTAAAACTGAAACACAATTTTTTTTTCATCAAACCCATACGTGTGAGGTATCTATGGATAGGTCTTCAAAAATGATATTGAGGTTTCTAATATCATTTTTTTCTAAACAGAATAGTTTGCGCGAGGGACACTTCCAAAGTGGTAAAATGTGTGTCCCCCCCTGTAACTTCTAAAATAAGAGAATGATAAAATAAAACAAAAATATATGATGTACATTACCATGAGAACTTTCAACGAAAATTGGTTTGTAAGAGATCTATACTCCATTTGGTTAGGTACTTAACTAAAGGTAAACAAATCATAAAAAAGGTTCTTTTATAGGACCATTTTTCATCTTGAAACAAAACGTAACCAAAATAAATTAATTAATCATTCAAAATAATTTTCCTTTACTATAATAGCATATTTTACTACTTTGTTTAATATTAAATGGTAATTATAAATTCTTAAGCTTGCGACCAATAAATAAATCAAATCTGATAATAATGTCATAAAGTATTGCAATGTGCCTACTAGAAAGAATCTAAAAAGACAGGAAATCAAAACCTTTTTCTACATAATAGACTTTTGATAACACGAAAAAATTAAGAAGTAGTAGCGCGAGGAAGCGCGGCAAAATAATTAACCGATATTATACTTAGTCGGGTAACCAGACGCCATTCGTAACAGTTTGTACTTTCGTTCGTTTTTGTGTTTCTTTTGCCGTAAATTGTATTATTTAGTTATAGTTTTGTTTGTTCGTTGTTTTTATTGATTGTTAGATGTGTTGTTATTAATTTCACTCCCAATCCATAAGATACCATTGTAATAAAGGTTGAAGAGCCCTGAACGCCGCCATTTTTATTGTTTACCTTTAGTTAAGTACCTAACCAAATGGAGTATAGTAAGTAGTTTTTTTAATACGTCATAAATCGTAATGGCACGGAGCCCTCCGTGCGCGAGTCCGACTCGCACTTGGCCAGTTCTTTTTTGTATAGGAGACCAAGACAAACTTGGAACCTAGTAAATAATATCCCATGTAAGTACCTACATAGTTACAATTACAAAGAGAAAATAAAAACCAACGCACTGCAGAATATATTGTCATCAGGATATTTAGTGTATTTGGAAGATTAATATAGCTTTACATCTACTTCAATAAAGCATATTTACAAGAAAAAAAATAAAGCTTAATTTTGCAAAACTGTCACGTGCAAATTTTAATCCTAGAACTTTTGTAGCCAATTAACGACCTAAAATATGTAAAAATTAAATCAGTTTTATCTGCACCGTGTCCAGCCCGCCAAAATATATTGTCCTTTACATTTGACTTATATTTGGAAGTATCTAAAACCATCTTTAATTCGCCAGCATTAAGTTCAAATTCGCCTAAAGGAAATTATACAGAATTTGCAAACTATTCCTTTTATTTTGCGGTTGTAGTTAAGTAAATCAAACTTTATCACCTTGAAATAAGGACGAAGAATGTGATTAAACGGACAGGATATGTTTGTATTGTATTCAGGATGCTGCATTGTTCAACATACGATATTCAGTACGTATAGTGTGACCCAGGCGAATAGTCGCGAACGCGCGAAAACAACGCATTTATTTAATCTGTGCGACAATAAGTTGTTTAACCTGTGCGGTACATTATCTGTGATTGATTGCCCGCGCTTTTTGGCATTTATTGTTGTTTTTAGTAGATTTTTACTTTGTTTTGGGTAGTTTTTTTTTGTGATAAGCGGCAATTATTTTAATATGGCTATTAATTTCATTTTAAAGTACTGCGAGTACCTACCTCTATTCTAAAAGGCATTTGAGAATTGAAATGTGTTAACAGACCCATGAATTAGAGAAAAGACGTTGACGGTACCAGTAGTTGCATAGGTGGTTAGAGATAAAAACAGGTAGGTATGTAGGTAATATTTTGTATGAGCTACTTAACTACCTTCGTTAATTTGAAAAGGAGGCTATTATATAGTATCTAAGTACTTTATGTTTTCGTGTGACGCAATCGTTGGTCGTTTTAAAAAAACGATTATATATGATTTTAAATGAGTAGGTATTATTTTTTTTGTTTTTTTTTTTTTTACAAATTCTTCGTCAATTGTTCTTGTACCTACTATAGCAGTAGAAATTGCGACATCAAAAATAACTTATTCACGATTGAGTATTAAAAATTTTGCTTTAAAATCGACATATAAAAAAAATAAATTTTGCCGGAAGCCACTATTTTAGTAAGAAGGAATAGACTGCCTCATTAGTCTAGTTCTCGGATCAAATAAAAATTAAGATGGAACTTTGCGAACAAAGAAGTGAGGCCGACTAAAACTACGCCTAACGGTGTACAACACACAATTATTACACTTATGGCACATATTATTATGTATAAGTTAACTACGCCTTATCTTGTCAGTCGAGGTTTTGATACCTCGATAGCTCGACTGACAAGATAAGGCGTAGTTTCGGTATACGTGTGTGCGTGTAATTGTGTGTTGTACACCGTTAGGCGTAGTTTTAGCCTCACTTCTTTGTTCGCAAAGTTCCATCTTAACTTTTTATTTGATCTGAGGTCTAGTTGTCCAAAGCGCGACTGTTTCGCTAGAGGTACTGGGTTCGATTCCCAGGTCGAGCATAGTGTTATTGAGTTTTTCTATGAAATTCTCAGTAACAGTTTCGAATTACATGGGACCGAAACATGCCCGCGAAGTGTGGGTGTACATTGGTACACCTCTGCCTAACCCTTAGGGGAATACAGGCGTGATGGTATGTTATGTTCAGGGTAATAACTAAGCCACGAGCGCCTCCTGAAAGTGAATAGAATGAAGTGATAAAAACAAAATGGCGATGTCTTCCGCCTAGACGTCAGCAACACCAGTGACTGTGGACTGTATCACTCGCGCGTTTTTTTTTTTTTTTTTTATGTGATAACTCGGCAAACGAGCAGGCGAAGGCATGGGCGGCGATGACTACTTACCTGATGATAAGTAGTCATCGCCGCCCATGGACATCTGCAAAACCAAAGGAGTTGCAGATGCGTTGCCGAGCCTATTTAGGGAAAGGGAGGGGAAGGAGAAAAGGAGAAGGAAGGGGATTGGGGGAGGAATTGGGCCTCCGGCACTCTCGCTCACCGAACGAAGCGCGGTAACGAAACGCTACTACTCGGACGTCGGTCTTCTGCGAGAGTGTGGTACTTCCCCGGCGAGCCGGCCCATTCATGCTGCGAAGAGCGTGGCCCTACCACAACAAAATCGTTGTCATCTTGACAGTTTTTTTTCAACCGACTTCAAAAAGGAGGAGGTTTCAATTCGTCTTTATCGCGGAAGAGATTATCTCTTCCGTGATCTTTATGTCGATGTTGTTTTTTTTTTGTTACGCGATTTCTCCGCCAGTTGTGAATCGATTTTAATGATTGCTTTTTTGTTTGGTAGGTCATACTTAAGAGGTGGTCCCGTTCAATTTTTCAAAAATTCGATCGATGATATTATCGTTTACTCCAAGCATCGCTGTCTTATTGGAGCAGCACGTTGAGTTGGCTAACATACTTATAAACAAAACTTTCCACTAAAAATTAAAATATAAAAATACTTTTAACAAAAAAGTAAAACCGCCTTCAAATAAATTAAAATTAATTTGTCGAAAACAGTTTGGGAAGTCGGTGGCAAAAACAGAAGACCCACTCAAATAGAAGTCACCGACTTCCCAAACAGTTTTTGACAAAATTATTTTATTATTTTTTGAAGGCGGATTTACTTTTTTGTTATTTACAATTTACAATTAACTGTTACAGACGAGCATGCGACATACGTTATGGTAAGTGGCCATCGCCACCCATAGACCAACTGTGTTTTCGTAGCATTCTCCAAACATCATCACGCCTGTATCGCTTGTGTCTTTAGCTATAAGAGCTAGAAACACTCACCATTTTATGACCGGGGACACGGGAGTCAAGCATACTCCTCGCATAAGCATTGAGACATGTAAATCGTTCAAAAGATTAAAGTTTTATAACAAGTATTATCTCAACAGTAACAAGTGTAAAGTTAATCTTAAAATAACCCAGTTATCTTAGTGCAACTAGAGACAATCTTTGAGAATTATCTTAGATTAAAACTTTCGAAACATTCACGGGATGGTATTGAGATACAAAGAACTGGTACTAGAACGTTACGATATTTTTTTTTGCAATGAAAAGTATTTTATAAAATCTTCTTTACATATTTTAAAACAAAGTCGTCCCCGCTGTTTGTACGCTTTAATCTTTTAAACTACGCAACGGATTTTAATGCAGTTTTCAACAATAAATAGAGTGATTCTAGAGGAAGGTTTATAAGTATGTGCATGTGAAAAGCGGAGGACTGGGTGAAATTGCGCACGTTGCGGGAGGCCCATGTCCAGCAGTGGATTAGTAAGGCTGATCTTGTATTGATTTTGTGGCGCTGTTTCCACAAAACATGGCTTAACAAGTCGGATACGGCGTTGTACATAATATAATAATTCAATGCGACGCGATGTCCTTTGTGATGGAATTGAGTGTCTTAAAATTAAAACTTTATTTTCACTTCCTTACTTACTAGTGTTTCGGGTTTGTTGGGAATTTTGTTAAAAGAGGATTTGTTCAGCGACCAAGTAGTTTTGATACTTTACATCAGTAATAATAGTTGATATTAAAATACTAGATGCGTCTTGTTGTGCTACCCGCATTGGACTAAGCTTGACTGCTGCGCTAGAGGTCTTGGGTTTAATTCCCAGGTCAAGCAAAGTATTTTGATTTGTGCCCGGTTAGTAAAAATAGGCTCTGTTACATGGGACCTTAACATACCGGCGAACTGTGGCTGTACTTAAGTACACCTCTGCCTTATTTTTCGGAGAATACAGGCGTGATAATAAATGCATAATACAGACGGACAATCAGACATACATACAAGTAAAACCCCGGGGAAAAGTTTGCAAATACTTAGAGCTTACTTTTCACTAAGTACATTATACATACATAGTTCAATTTTATTATTATCAATGAAACTATAGTTCCTTGGACGGCGCTACAGTATATTTTCTAACTCCGAAACACATAATTATGTAAATCCCAGTCTCAAATAAAATCTTTAGACTTAAATAAAGGCAACAACAATACAAGAACAATAAACAAAATAGTACGCTATAACAGAGTTAGAGAGAATCCGACGAAATATTCTACCCTCATTCCCTGACTTTACTGTGTTCTCGAACTCGAGTTCCATTTTGGTTGTCATGCGGGTAGTTTGATATTATTGTGCCTCAGACACATGCGTCGCTCAGAATATAAGTACCAGTTCAAGTGGTGGGGCGCTCAGACGTAGTTTGACCGTCCGCCGGAGCGGTGGTGTTTGACGAGTCAACTGTGCGTTTAAATAATGTGCAAACAATAATATATAAAATACAGTGAAACTTTAATTAAAATAAATAATAATATAGTTATTTTTTTATAGCTGTTTATAAAACCTTTTTTCTAAAAATTTGATGCGTCTCGTTTTGTGTACACATACGATAAAAATATGTTGTAAAATGTGATTAATCCGTTCGTATAGATATTAGAGCCTTTTTACTACACCTTAAGAATTTGATGACTTCACAGGATAGTCGATATTTATAACAAAATCTTTGTTAATTTAGATATTTTTGTTTTGTCACGTAATCGATTTAGGAAGGAATTAATTCAGGTTCTTTCCGTATGAACCCTACCTATATTCTTCTTCTTTTAATTTATTTCTTAACATTTTGTTCAATCTTTACTTTGTGTGCGCTGTTATTCTTTTTTGTAATCTGTGGAAACGTTGTTGATTGTACAATTAACCATATTTTTTAAGTTATACTACATATATGTAACACCTATTGTACGATTGTTTGTCTTCCCAAATAAAAAATAAATAAAAATAAATAAATAAATAAATTTGATTACAGAAACAGTGAAGTTAAAAAAGTTTTGTGTTAGTCTTGTATGGACTTTCTCCTCTCTTTTACGTTCCGTTTTTTTTTATAACCAGTGCGGGAGAGATGTGCGGGTATGTTTTAAATAGTATAAGTTATTTAAACAAGTGACAAGTGATAAGTGTGTGTACAATGTACGGTGTAGTGGCCGGACAGAAGGAGACCGGCAAGGAGAAGCAGCGCCGGGAGAGAGACCAGGTGAGGAACTATTGTATTATTGAACTAAGGAGAGAGAAAGAGAGGTGGTAAAATTCTGCTCCCGAGTTCACCTGAGTGAAGTTGGCAGCCGACAACGAAAAAATTTTTTTTGAATTACTACAAAAGAAAAAAGTTTTACAACTATCCACTACATACCGAATTCTATCGAAAAACGCGAAATCAAAAATTTTTTTTCGAAGACGTGTGCCAAGTTCAGTGCCTAGTCCAAATTAATAAATAAAAATAAAATTTCTTTATTGTGCCAAATAAATACAGGAACAGATACTACCTCGTTAGTCTAGTGTTCCTCAGCAAGATTGCTATGCTAGAGGTTCTGGGTTCGATTCCCAGGTCTAGCAAAGTGTTTTTGTAGGTTTAGCAAAGTGATTTTCTATGAAATTCTCTGTAGCAGCTCGGAGTCTGGATTTTAGCATACCAGCGAAATGTGGGTGTACATTAGTACACCTCTGTCTAACCCTTCGGGGAATACAGGCGTGATAGTATGTTTTTATTTTTTTAAGCTTATCAGCAATTTGGGTCGCACATTTTTTTTTAATAGGTTTCTTGTTGGACCCTCGTGCTAACCTAAATTCTTGTGTCACGAGTGGGTTCATGTCGGTAGTGCAATGGGTGGGTTTCGAACTGGCAACCAAATGATCGCAAGTCCGACGCCCTAGCCATTAGACTACCGCCGCTTATCGCCGCTTAATTTGATGTTTCACAAGGGTAATATTAATTCAGGCAATCTCAGAGCTCCTTTGTTCTCTTTCTATAAAGTATCAAGATGAATACTCCGCAGCATAGTCGCAAGCTTGCATATTCTGCTGCATAGAACTACATACTGATCGACGGTGAAGTGCCAATACCTCCTAACTGACATTTGTCGAGAAATTCACTTATTTATCATTTTGAGTTTATTAGCGTTATTCGCCTTATTATTATAAAATGTATACATTCAGCATAATATTATAAAGCATATTTTTATTATTATTATTATTCAGCCATTATCGTCCGACGGTCTTCTTCCTTCAAAGGCCTTCCTTCCCTTTTTCCATTCCTCACGGTTCAAGGCCACTTTGGGCCAATCCTTCCAGAATCCGTCCAGCTCATCCCGCCATCTTCGTCTTGGCCTACCGCGCTGTCGTCTGCCGTTTTGTGGGACCCATTCGGTACTTTGTTTAGCCCACAGCTCGTTTGACATGCGGCAGACGTGTCCGGCCCAGTTCCACTTCAAGCTAGCAGCTTTTTGGCCTATGTCAGTAATCTGGTTTGGGTTTTGGAGCGCAGTACGCTATTTCTGATGCGGTCTGTCAATTTAACTTCTATCATACTGCGCTCCATGGCTCGCTGGCAAACCCCAAGTGCGGACCTCTGATGTTTTGTCAAAGACCAGATCTGTGCGCCATAGGTGAGGATGGGGAGAATACATACATCCATGAGTTTTCTTTTGAAAGTAATGGGTAGGTTGCCTTTCATGACTCATGAGGTCTTTCATGGACCAATAACATTTCCAGGCATTCTCGGTGCGTCTTGCAACTTAAGTATAACATTATTATTAATTCTAAATTAATAAACATAATAACTATTTTTTACTTGTCAAGAAATAAACGCGTTTTTTTGCTAGTTTATTGATACTTCGCCGTCGACATACGCATATAGTATGCACCACGCATTATACACAGTGTTCTATAGTTATACTTATAATATTATTATAAATTTGAAAATTTCTTTCAGTGTTAGATAGCCCAGTTATCGACGATCCATATATCATTACGCTAAGACCAATAGGAGCGGAGCATAAATAAAAAATGTATTTTATCCTAATTTTCACATGACCTACGCAAATGTCTTGCTGAGCTAGTATCGTCGTGCAACGGGTCGTTGAGCTCCCTAAGAAATGGTTGAGCTACACGATGACTGGTGTATGCGTGCCGTCAGTTAGGACAGGTCAACTCAAAGCTGCTATGGCTCTTTCTTCAAAACGCCTGTTCAGATTTTGCCCTACATTGTTAAACTCTCTTGACTAATAATATAACTATTGTCTGGACTTTAAAAGAGACCATGATTCTCCGAGGTTGTTTCTTCTTCTCAGAGGTCGTTACATAGGAAACGCCGGCGTCATGACTGTTCTAGCTTAAAAAAAAAGAAAAACATTGACTTGTAAAAGTGTCTTTGAATGATATTATTTAAGTACAGAAATAAAATATCATTTCATTTCAGCTCATAATTTAAATTTCCTTAAAAAAACAGGAATGGTGGGTGAAACCGCATGTTACAGCATACCATCACGCCTCTATTCCCCGAAGGGTTAGGCAGAGGTGTACTAATGAACACCCACATTTCGCCGGTATGTTTAGGTCCCATGTTAGGGGCGAGCCTATTGCCATTAACCGGGCACAAATCCAGACTCCGAGCTGCTACTGAGAATTTCGTATAGAAAAACCCAATAAGACTTTCTCGACCTAGAGATCGAACCCAAGACCTCTAGCGTAGCAGTCGCGCTTGGGACCACTAGACTAATGAGGCAGTCCAATGTTACAGGTAGTATTAATATTTTATGGGGTTATAAACTTTTTAAATATTCCATGTACACCCCATTTATCATGAAAAGGTTCACAAAACTCGTTTCATTTTATACTAACCTAATTTGAAAGAGTTATATTCCGTAGTTCCGCGTGCGAATTTTTTTTTTTTACGACAAATTATTCTTAACGTACCGGCGAACTGTGGGTGAACCTACATTACCACAACTCTGCCTAACCGTTCCTGATGTCCTTGGTTCGATCCCCAGCTCGAGCAATATGTTATTGGGTTTTTTATGAAACTCTCAGTAGCAGCTCTGGGTCTGGAATTGTGCCCAGTTAATAGGCCCGCTCCATATTACATGGGACCTAAACATACCGGCGAACTATACATTAGTGCTTCTTCGCCTAACCACTTCGGGAATACAGGCGTGATGATATGGTAGTTATCTCCAACTTACATACATCGGCCAGTTATATACTATATTAGTGTGTTTATACTAATATAGTATATAACTGGCTTCTGTTGTGGTAGGGCCACGCTGTTCGCAGCATGAATGGGCCGGCTCGACCGGGGAAGTACCACACTCTCGCAGAAGACCGACGTCCGAGTAGTAGCGTTTCGCTACTGCGCTTCGTTCGGTGAGCGAGAGGGCCGGAGGCCCAATTCCTCCCCCAATTCCTTCTCCTTTTCTCCTTCCCCTCCCTTTCCCTAAATAGGCTCGGCAACGCACCTGCAACTCCTTTGGTTTTGCAGATGTCCATGGGCGGCGATGACTACTTACCATCAGGTAGCTCGCCTGCTCGTTTGCCGAGTTATCCCATAAAAAAAAAACAATACGAACACAAACATGCTTCTGTTCAATATAAGTAGGTATATAGGAGTTGTGCGGTGTATATATATTTAATCAACAGAGCTCTGCTCACCAACTTCGCATCCCCGGGGTGATGTTCACGCGAATTGTTTACAAACTGCTGCAATAACAATGGTTATGTTTTATTCCAAGCTTTCTAATTTATTTGCCTTACACTCAGCGGCTTAGCGTGGGGAGGCATACGAAAGGCAACAAGGGACAATTTTTTTTCAATTGTAAATAAAAAAATAAAAAAGCCTGCAACACGCAAGGTGCGTACAGTGGCGCTTAGTTATCAAATGCATAATTTATGAAAAGTGATTCCAAAAATACTGCAGGAAATTTATTAGTTACTAGCTTTCCGCCCACGGCTTCGCCCGCGTGGATTCTCGGCTTTTCTATACTATAATATATATATATTATACATATAAACCTTCCTCTTGAATCACTCTATCTATTAAAAAAAACCGCATCAAAATCCGTTGCGTAGTTTCAAAGATTTAAGCATACAAAGGGACATAGGGACAGAAAAAGCGACTTTGTTTTATTCTATGTAGTGAAGTATACAATAGGGCGTAGGTACGTAGCGGCGGATTTCCAGTCAGCCCTGGGTATTGAAAAGCCAGGGTAGGAAAAAATAGCCAGGCTACGAAAAGAAAAGCCAGATACAAGCCGCATACAATATTTCTTGACATAAACAACCCTTTCGCATAACCCTTTTTATTAATACATAATCAGAACTTTTTACAGTGACGGTTCGTGCTCGGATTATGAAATCAAGCAAAAAGGTTAGGCGTCGCGATGCAGACTATTTAAACGAGTTAGTCAACCTTTTTTTTTTTAATGGAAGAGGGTCCAATTTTTGAAACCGTGCAACTAATCGGTAAATAAAAATATTTGACATTCGGGTTTAAGAAACTTTAGTCTCATAAAGAATTACAGGCATTCACTTAAATGAGAATACAAATAGACATCTCTGCCTAATCCATCGGGGAATGGACGTGACGTCATAATAATCTTAGTTGCGTGTAGTGCCGCTAGATGTCGCTTGGGGCGCCACAACACAACGCTCGTCAACTATTTTATTATTAACAGTTCAATCTAGTTGCTAACTACCCACTTATGTATGGTCATGACGTGGCCTTAAGTCGGGGTATACCTACTGGGGAGGTTGGGGATATGTGATATAGCGGACAAACGAGGTTAAAAGTACTACATAGTTGACTCACAAATAATGTTGCTTTCTATTGGTGAAAGAATTTTCAGAATCGGTTCAGTAGTTCCAGAGATAACACCCTACAAACTCAAAAACTTAACCTCTTTATAATATTATAGGTTACCTTGGTAACAAAAACGTTCCATAAAAAAAAAAAAATTTTAACATAAAAGTATATCCGCCTAAACAACATAAATTTTATGTCTAAAACAGTTTGGGAAGTCGGTGACTTCAATTTGAGTTTTTCTTTTGTTTTCAAATCAAATCAAATGTTCTTATTTCAAATAAGCTTTTACAAGCGTTTATGAAACGTTATTGACTCTAGTTGCACGGTTCCAAAAGGTTGATCCTATGGAGGAGAATTTTTTTTCGCCACCAACTTCCAAAACTTTTTTACATGGAGCGACTGCCATCAGACCTCCGCAACACAATTTCTGGGAAACACCGATATTCAAAGGAAAGACTGGTTGTCAGGCTTTTTGTGTTTCTGACTACCACCAACGATTGTCATAGGTGTTCGTATGACAACCAGTACCGACGGCTTCACCCGAAGATGGGATCACTGAAAATGTTGAAATATTTTTTAAATTAAATTAAAACTGCCTCATTAGTCTAGTGGTCCCAAGCGCGACTGCTACGCTAGAGGTCCTGGGTTCGATTCCCAGGTCGAGCAAAGTGTTGTTGGGTCTTTCTATGAAATTCCCAGTAGCAGCTCGGAGTCTGGATTTGTGCCCGGTTAATGGCACTAGGCTCGCCCCCTATTACATGGGACCTAAACATACCGGCGAAATGTGGGTGTACATTAGTACATCTCTGCCTAACCCTTCGGGGAATACAGGCGTGATGGTATGTTATGTTATGTTAAATTAAAACTGCCTTTAAAAAATAGTAATAATAATGTTTGGTATGTTTAGAACAGTTTCGGAAGTCGGTGGCTTTAATTTGAGTGGATCTTTTGTTACCTCCTTCGACTTCCGAAACGGTTTTATACATACCTAACACTAGCTTTCTGCCCACGGCTTCGCCCGCGTGGTTTCTTGGCCAGAAAAGCTAGAAAAGCCGAAACCACGCTTTTTCCCGTTTTTGCAACATTTTTCATTTATGCTCTGCTCCTATTGGTCTTAGCGTGATGATATATAGCCTACAGCGTTCCTCGATAAATGGGCTATTGAACATTGAAATATTTTTTTTAATCGGACCCGTAGTTCCTGAGATTAGCGCGTTCAAGCAAACAAACTCTTCAGCTTTCCGCTTTTCGGATATTCGCCCGTATTTTCGACGAGGATAAGCCAAGTAATCTTTAAATAGTATAAAATGAAATCGCTTCCGCTATCTGTTCGCTTAAATCTCTTAAACTACTCAACGGATTTTAATGCAGTTTTCAGCCAATAGATAGTGATTCAAGAGGAATGTTTATATATATTATAGATACATATTGCAGTACAAAAAATCCGATGGCGAAAAGCTAGTTGTGTATAAAATAGCCCTTAAATACCGCCTAGCTTACGTACTAGTGAAATTTAACATATTGGGCGAACGTGTTAAACTTTACTAGTATCTACGTGAGCGTATAACGGCTCACAGTTCAACGCTAGATTTGCCCACGCGTGGGCTGGCACATGTCCAACACCGGCTAGAGGTGGCGGACATTATCGTAATGTACTCGCTACAAATCTTTTGGGGGTTGAGTAAGGTATGTGTCCTACGTGAGCAGGGAAGCGATGAGAAGCAGAAATATACGATGAACACTAATATATTTTACTAGCATTTCGCCCGTGTGGTGTCTCGACTTTTCAGCATTGAAATTTTACCCGTTTTTGCAAAAAAAATCATTTATGCTCCGCTCCTATTGGTCTTAGCGTGATGATGTATAGCCTATAGCCTTCCTCGATAAATGGGCTATCTAACACTGAATTTTTTTTTTCGAATCGGACCCGTAGTTCCTGAGATTAGCGCGTTCAAGTAAACAAACAAACAAACTCGTCTGCTTTATGAGAATTTCATAGGCAAACCCAATAACACTTTGCTCCACTTAGGGATCGAACCCAGGACCTCTAGCGTACTAGTCGCGCTTGGGACCACTAGACTAACGAGGCAGTAATATTAGTCTTATTAAAAAAATACATTTTATTTTGTAGTAGGAGGTGACGGCTTATTGTAATAGAACCCTTAGAGGCCGTACCACAATTTGATATCGCGGCAATTTTGAAATATTTTGTGAGAAAGAGATGGCACTATACAATGTGTATAGCGGCATCCCCCTCTCTCAATCATAATATGTTGTTTCGATGAGTTTTCTATACCAAAGAATTTTGAAATAAAATGCGCGTTAAAAACAACAGAAGTTGGCTCAGTACCAACAATACTTCCAATAAAATGTATTTATTTAACAGATATGGACGGTAAATAACGCATACATCATGGCGGGGATAATCGTCGCGATGTACAGTCGCAAGCACATCAGGTTACTACAGAATATCAAATTTATATATATATATATATTTATATTCTCAGTCGATTTCGAACATAATGATTAACATTTTAAGTTGTAAAAATAACCTGATGTGCCGGCGACTGTGCCTAACACTATGAATTTTCTAAATAAAGGAAATGTTAATTCGTTCTCAGACACTGTTCGGACCTGCGTCTTTCTGGTTAAGTACATCAGACGCTTTACCAACGAAGCTACCGAGACCACTGCCTGTGATGTCGAATTTCTCTTCCACATTTTACGTCTTCAGGCGACGTCAGCGCCATCTATTGAAGACATTACTATGTCGTTCAACCAACACGACTGCCTTTACAGGTAGTTCAATGTCGAACGATGTTGCATTACCGTATTCACTAGAAATTTGCTATAATTAGAAAATTCATATCTTTGTGAACATTTCGCAATATTTAATGCTAAAAAATAAGAGGCTTGTTAACTTAAAATGCCGTCATGTCTATATTCCTCAAGGGCTAGATACGCCAGAGATCGCACTTTACTTATATTCTTGTTAGGCAGAGGTGTACTAATTTACACCCACGCCATTACGTCCCATGTAATCGGGGACGAGCCTATTGCCATTAACCGGGCACAAATCCAGACTCCGAGCTGCTACTGACAATTTTAATAAAACTCGATAACACTTTGCTCTACCTGGGAATCGTACCCAGGACCTCTAGCGTAGCAGTCGCGCTTGGGACCACTAGGCTAACGAGGCAGTCATTGATTATAACGAACGAATCAAATTCCGCTTCCCACTATCATCATCAACCCATTACATTGTCCCACTGCTGGGCACGGGTCTCCTCTCAGTGCGAGAGGAATTAGGCTATAGTCCGCCACGCTAGCCTACTGCGAGTTGGCAGACTTCACACGCCGTCAAGAAAATCTCTCAGGCATGCAGGTTTCCTCACGATGTTTTCCTTCACCGTTTAAGCGCGTGATAATTAATTATTAATACGCACATGACTTTGATAAGTCGTGCGTACCTTGGATTTGAACTCGAGACCTTTGACTTGGTAGTCCAATGGTCATATCACTAGGCTATCACTAAACACTACACACTACCGCTTCCCTCTAGGCTTATCCATATTAATATAACGTTGGAATTGCACATCTATTCCAATCACTGATAATAATTAAAACTTATAACCTTCCTAGCTAACCCGTCGACGTCGTGCCCACTGTGTTGTGCGATAAAGGCAGTCACGAATAACGTAGCTTTCTTTCTAAGTCACAAATAACGTAGCTTTCTTTGTAAGTCACAAATAACGTAGCTTTCTTTCTAAGTCACAAATAACGTAGCTTTCTTTCTAAGTCACAAATAACGTAGCTTTCTTTCTAAGTCACAAATAACGTAGCTTTCTTTCTAAGTCACAAATAACGTAGCTTTCTTTCTAAGTCGCAAATAACGTAGCTTTCTTTCTAAGTCACAAATAACGTAGCTTTCTTTGTAAGTCACAAATAACGTAGCTTTCTTTCTATTTGTAAAATAATTTTTAAAATCAGTTCAGTAGATCCAGAGATTACCCCCTACAACCTCAGATCAATTAATAAAAAGTTAAGATGGAACTTTGCGAACAAAGTAAGGCCGGTTAAAACTACGCCTAGCCGTTTGCAAACACAATTTTACACTATATAACAATACGAAAACTACGCCTTATCTTGTCAGTCGAGCTATCAAGCTATCGAAAGCTCGGCCTTACTTTGTTCGCAAAGTTCCATCTTAACTTTTAATGATCTGAGCCTACAACCTCACAAACTCACAAACTTTACTTTTTTATTTAATATTAGTAGTCTTATAACATCAATTTGGGACTGTAAAGATGTTATAATAGTGACAAAAATAAATAAATTGTATAGCTGTCGTATATAAATCAATACGGCCTGCGTTTTATAGCCGTGATCAACGATTCGAATGAAATAGTCGATGTTAATGGCGCAGCAATAATTGTGCAGTTAAAAGTACAGTCGCCAGCACATCAAGTTAAACAAATCTGAAGAAGTAAATCATCAGTCCACGTACACACACACACACACACACACACGCACACACACACACACACACACACACACACACACACACACACAGACACACATACACACAAAACACACACACACATACACACAAAACACACACACACACACACGCGCGCACACACACACACACACTCACGCACACACACACATACACACACTACTCACTTAAGCACACACGCACACTCTAGACTCCTTTAGTTGTACTCCAGAAATACATACTCACACACATACATTTTTCAGAAATGTAGTCTGTAAAGTTACTTATATATATTATATTTTTCCGTTTTTAATAGTTGTAAAGTTTTCGAAATAAAACACGCTGTATTTCTACCATATCGAGGGATCGAACCTGTTTCTCGTTAACACTGGTTAAACTGTAGCCTAGCTAGGAGAACAGTACTTCACCCACTAACTAGATTAAGAAACGATGTATGCCTGTGCTAAAATTATTACAAAATGTAATCTGGTCCTACTTTACCAATACATTATATTATAAACTGTCAAATTTCTCCAAATGATTTTAAACCTTTAACTGTTGATGATTAAGGTCAAAATCAACTGAGAAAAAATTACATTTTGTGGTAATTTGATGTGCTGGCGACCGTACATTGTAACATGGCCTTAAGGCTAAACCGTCAGCCTTGGGCGCGAAATTTATGTTTTTCTTGGTTTGTCGCAAATTATTCGGATATAACGCATTCTAGGTACATGGCAGTAGAAATTGCGACGTCAACAATAACTTATACATGATTGAGTATTAAAACTTTTGCTTTAAAATCGTTATCGTCAAAGATTTTGGTGTAAAATAGTGGATTCGGCGAAAAATTACAATTTACACCTAAATCTCTTATGATAGCGAAATTTTAGCACGTTTTAATAATCAATCATGAATAAGGTCATGCTCGTGCATGTTCAATTATGCTATATTGATTATTTTTATTTGTTCTAGAATGAAAAAGAAGAGAAAGATTCCAAGAAGAGAGGGCTGACGGAGAAGTTGATGGAGTACGTGAAGAGAAGATTGAACCCGCCGACAGGTCAGTCTAGAATAAGATTTAGCCATAGCATAAAATCTTAAGGGGGATGGATGCGCTTGGTTTTTTCAAACACTCCGATATCAATGCACGAATACTTTTAATTTAAAATGAACTGTTTCATAACTTCTCTGGGATATTTTGTCTTCGCAATTTTCGATTTCAGGCAAAAAATATCACGATATCACCACACGGTGATGTTAAAATTACATCAAAATTACGTATGTGTGGGTTTCATATAAGACTTAGTTTATAATTATACTATTTTAATTTATTATAAAAACCTAATTATTTTTAAAAGAAAATATGAGTCTCCTTCGTGGACATAATGATTGACCAGTGCAACCCTCTCTAAAATATTATGTAGAACTATTTTGTTTCATAAGTTCAGTTATTAAAATTAACTAACATTTTATCATTCGAAAAATGGACTAAGATACAATAGCGCGCCATCTATATTCTTCGAACGAAACATAGGCTTTGTTGTTTCTTTCACTAGAAATTTTCTTTATTTAGAAAATTCATATCTTTGTGAACATGTCGCAATATTTAATATAAAATATTTAAAAAATAATAAAAAATAACATGCTTTGTTGTGTCACAAACAGCGCCATCTATAAGTTGGTTCAGGAGCCTTTGATGTAACCCGACTTTACCGCCATCTATTGCATATAAAGTGAAAGCCTTTCGCAGGCGCTTACGTAGCGTTGGTTTAGTGTTTAGAACTACAATATGGACTCAGTTAGAGGGCGTTGTATGCATTGTAATGGTGCCGGTCGCGATAGCTAGTCCAAAGTAAATCTAATAATAAGAAAGTGAAAGAGACGTTATTTGATATGCTTAGTTTTGTTTAAAAAAATATAAAACTTTCATGGAATCAC
This sequence comes from Subacronicta megacephala, assembly GCA_958496365.1. Classification (NCBI taxonomy): domain Eukaryota; kingdom Metazoa; phylum Arthropoda; class Insecta; order Lepidoptera; family Noctuidae; genus Subacronicta; species Subacronicta megacephala. Next base: position 189,187 of record OY292543.1, on the reverse strand, counting down.
TTGTTCGTTACAAATTTAATATTATTTAGAGTTAGGGCCTGTCCTTCAGATAAGTTCCCGATAAATTATCTGACAGATAAAAAATACATACTTATTCTGTTCCAATTTTTTATTTCTCATAGATAATCTTTATAATCATTAGCAACGCTTTACGATATTTATTTTTATTTCAATGCTAATTGTTTCATACTATGTATGTCGTTTTGATTATTATTACTGGACTAACAAAAAAACTATTTTTTTTCGCCAAAAAGCGTGGTTTGCCCCTATAAGAATGATTACCCATCCACAGACAGACCGCATGTAAGGTTAAGCTTCCTAACCTTGAATATCAATCGATCAGCTAAGCCAATTTGGCCACAAGTCTCCGTGGACCAACAAATCAGTATGTCGCATATGTAACTGTCCGTATCACAAACGATCGCTCGCTACATAAATCTGTGGTTTTGCGCGTGGCAGCCCTGAGTCCGTGACATGTTGCTGCGGAGCTCGGGAGTTGTGACAACCCTGACAGCTTTAACTATATTAAGGCTAAAGCGTCAACTTTGGGCGCGAAAATCAATTTTTTCTTGTTTTTTTGCAATTTTTTCAGCTATATCACATTCTAGGTGCATGGCAGTTGAAAATGCGACATCAACAATAACTTATTCACGATTGGGTACAAAAATTTTTGAGCAAAGATTTTTTGAATGCAAAATTCAATTTTTTCTTTGTTTTTCGCAAATTGTTAGGCTATAGGTATCACATTCTAGTGCATGGCATTATTGAAACTTTTACTATAAAATCGTTATCCTTGAAGATTTTGGTGTAAAAAAGTGGTGTAGGATGTGATAAAGCCGAATAATTTGCGAGAAACCAAGAAAAAAAGCTCTTAATCATCATACCTAAATAAGTTTAAGCAGATTATTATATTGTCAGAATTTGGCATTGCAGTGTTACTAACAGAGGCTGACAAATTCAATAAATATCAGATTTCTGCTCCCTAAAACTTATTAATTTAGCATGACTCGCTATAGAACTTCTAATTTGATTAATCACTCCAAGCGGCCCCTTATAAGAATTTCCCACAAAAACAAAATAAATCAGTCTCACTTTCCTCATATAAAATCAATTTGTCGTATGTCCCCCACACTCTTATTTAATTACACGCCACATTTACTTGATAACTAAGTACTACTTAATATTATAACTTTTGTAACAATGGTTACAGGTCAAGTAATAATCCAAAGTAAGCTGACCTTGTATTGTATAATCTATTGCTAAGGAGAGAGGTCAGCTTATATTGGAAATGTTTATATTGTTTTTTTTTTAATTTGTTGGTTCCATTGTTGTTGCAATATGATAAGGCTATAGTCCACCAAGGTGTCGAGAAAATTATCTCAGTTATTTGGTAGGTCATTCTTCAAAAATCGGTCGAGCGGTTTTAAAGAAATCATCAAAAATCTATTAATTGTATATATCGATATTATTATCGCTCATTCCGAAACCTCGCTGTTGCAGTGCGTTTACTTTGCCTACTAATACATACATACATACATACATATTGTCACGCCTGTCTCCCATGGGGGTAGGCAGAGACTATAGATTTCTACTTGCTACGATCCTGGCACACTACTTTCGCTTCATCTACATTCATTAATCTCTTCATGCATGACCGTCGGTTTAGGGTGCTCGGAAGATGGCCTTTTTAAGAACATCCGCAATTTGGTTGCGGTACGTTCACCGAGGTCTTCCCCTTCCAACTCGTCCATCCATACTCACCATATATACTTGTTTCGTCAATCTCCGTTCATCCATTCTCTCTACATGACCAAACCATCTTAACAATATTATACCTATATAGACAAAACTTTTCACTAAAAAATATAATAATAATACCTTTAACTAAAAAGTAAAACCGCCTTCAAAAAATAATTATATGTCTAAACTCTAAAACAGTTTCGGAATTCAGTGAATCTTAGTAATTTGAGACTGAATCTTTTGTTTTCGCCACCGACTTCCGAAACTGTTTGTAAACTTATTAGATTGTTTCTTTTTTGTTACTCGACAGGTTAAAAAACGAACACTATTTTATAAGTAAAATTACTAGTAATAGTTATAAAACTAAACTATGTACGTACATGGCGTCCATGTAAAATAGTCCGTCGATACGGAACATAATAACACCATTAGTTACGAACAGCTCGCTACACTAATATTAATGGTTCTCGGGTGAGACGCGCAGTAGAGCAGCGCCAAGTTTACATAAAAAGCAGCTATGATTTAACTCAGATCAAATAAAAAGTTAAGATGGAACTTTGCGAACAAAGAAGTGAGGCCGGTTAAAACTACGCCATGCCGTGTACAACACACAATTACACGCACATAATGTATTATATAACTACGGCTTATCTTGTCAGTCGAGCTTTCGATACCTCGATAGCTCAATTAACAAGAAAGTAGTAGTTTCGGTATACGTGTGTGGGTGTAATTGTGTGTTTGTACACGGCATGGCGTAGTTTTAACCGGCCTCACTTCTTTGTTCGCAAAGTTCCATCTTAACTTTTATTTGATCTGAGTGATTTAATTACAAAGTCATGTTTTTTTTTGTTTTGACTGCCTCATTAGTCTAGTGCTCCTAAGCGCGACTGCTACGCTAGAGGTCTTGGGTTCGATCCCCAGGTCGAGCAGTGTTATTGGGTTTTTCTATGAAATTCCCAGTAGCAGCTCGGAGTCTAGATTTGTGCCCGGTTAATGGCAATAGGCTCGCCCCCTATTACGTGGGACCTAATCATACCGGCGAAGTGTGGGTGTACATTAGTACACCTCTGCCTAACCCTTCGGGGAATACAGGCGTGATGGTATGTTATGTTATGTTTTTTTTTATTAATAGTTTGTGGCTATATTGTTACTGCGACCTCGATCTTCCTTATGTCATCCGGGGTGCGCATTACGCTTGTGTATCAGCGGTCCGCATTCCCCCAGAAGGTGAAGTGGCGTTTCATCAGCCTCTTCGCAATATCTGCAGGTTCGCGTATCACTCAGCCTTTAGTTGAACATGTGCTTGTTTAAGCAGCAGTGTCCTGTTAAGGCTCTCGTGACAATGCGCAGATTATTCCTAGTCAACGCTAGGAGGTTTTGTTGGCTTTACTTAAAGCTTTAGTAGGCCATACCCACCGATTCCGTCCAGAGCTTGATGGCAGTCTCAAAACTTTTTTTGAGCCAGTTAAGCCAAGTCAAGTTGTTATTATCTATTTTTTAAGAATTACACAAATGATAAATTGTATCTATAAATTTTGACCTAGCGGGTGGGACTCGCGGTGGCTTAGCGGTCATAGCGATTGGTGTACCTAACCACTAACCAGAGGACTCAGGTTGGAATCCTGCCCGCATTTCTTCGTTCATCTTGTCGAATTTTTCCTTCTCTAAAATAACTTTATAAGATAGAATACTGTTACCTAGATATCATAACTGTTATGTAGTATGCATAACACGTGGAGTGTCAGGGTTGAGCGTTTCATTATACATACCACTTCTATGTAAATACTTGTTAGATATGTATTATTATTGTACCTACCTATTTTCATAGCGCATAGTTTTAGGTAGAAAGGCGCGCACGTTCCGCGCGCGCCGCGATACGTACCTATGTGTGTGTTACATTTCTGAGAAATGCATGCCAATTGTTATTCCCTAAATTCACAAATAAATTTAGTATGCAACTGACTCGCGGTTTGATTACACGTGTCCCGCTCTCTCCTCAAATACGCAACAGTGGCGACGAGATCGAACCTTCTTCTTCTTCTTCTTTCTTTTTCTGAAAGATGTTTTCAAATGGAGCTTTTGGTACTCTTACCAGTTTTGACCATCTCACGTGTGAATGGGAAACCTACAAGTCGCGCCTCGCGCAGTGGTTCATTGCAAACGACGTAGATGATGCGTCGGATAAAGCCAAAGTCAAACGAAGAGCAATATTGTTGAGTGCGTTGAGTGAGTCGAGCTACAAGCTAGCGAGTGACCTGGCGTTGCCGCAAAAACTGGAGGAGGTGGAGTACGACGAGATTATCAAACTACTGGATAGTCACTTTACTCCAAAGCGCCTCGGGTTTGCCGAGAGATTTAACTTTTACTCGGCCATGCAGCGACCAGGCGAAAGTCATACTCATTGGGCAGCAAGGATTAGGGGATTGGCAGCACACTGCGGGTTCAAAAATTTGGAAGAGGCCCTTCTAGACAAGTTTGTCATGGGAATGGCAGCGGGTCCCGAGCGTGACAAGTTATTCGCGAAGGAACTGCAGGAACTGACGCTGGTTAAAGCGGTAGAGCTGGCGGAGAGCGTGCGTGCGGCGCGAAAAGCGTCCACCAGCGCGACCAACGGCAGCGGCGCGGGCTGCGCGAACGGCGCGCTCGCGGCGGCGGCGTCGGCGTCCGGCGCAGCGGCTATCGACGGCGTGTTCAGTATCTCCAAGAACGAAAAGTGCAGTGTGTGCGGTTATACCAATCATAAGTCCAATCAGTGCCGTTTCAAAAATTACAAGTGCAAAAAGTGTAACCGAAAAGGCCATTTAAGTAAAAGGTGTGCGGCTAACTCGAAAGTAAATTATGTCGAGAAAGGTATTGCGGAGGTCGGAGACGATGGTGAGTCATATGTTTACAATATTAAGTGTGTTAGGGGTAGGCCGATGTCGGAAGTCGTAAAGGTCAATGACATATTATTAGAGTTTGAGATAGACAGCGGCTCAGCAGTTAATGTCATCTCTGATAAAACGTATGACGCTTATTTTAGAGAAGTACCATTGTCCGACACTGATAAAAGGTTATTTAGTTACACGGGGAATAAAATGACAACATTAGGTTGTGTCCGCTTGCCTGTAACATATGTGGGCTGCACGCATACTCTCGAGTTTTTCGTGGTAAGCGGGGGCGGGCCGCCGCTCCTCGGCCGCGAGTTTATACGTGTTTTTAACTTAGAATTTGCCCCGGCGTCAACTCTTAATTATTTAGATAAATCGGAGGTCGGCACGCACACGGACATTGTGTCCCAATTTCCTAAATTATTTTCTAATAAATTAGGGTGCTTTAACAAATACGAAGTTTCTTTAAACTTAAAGCCTAATTCAAAGTTATTATTTTTTAAAGCACGACCTGTCGCATTCGCTCTAAGAGAGAAAATTGAGTTAGAGTTAAATCGTCTTGTGGCCTTAGGTATATTGAAGCCGGTTGAATATTCGGAATGTGCCTCCCCGATTGTTCCTGTTTTAAAAAAAGACGGCAGCGTCAGGATTTGTGCTGATTATTCAGTGACAATTAATAAGCAATTACTCATTGAAAAGTATCCATTGCCCACCGTTAATGAAATGTTCTCCAAATTACACGGAGGGGAACAATTTACCAAGCTGGACCTGTCGAGAGCATACAATCAGTTTATGCTCAAAGAAGAGTCACAGTCGCTTACCTGCATAAATACACATCGTGGGCTATTTAAATATACTAGACTAGTGTTTGGCCTATCTAGCGCTCCGGCTATTTTCCAGCGCGCAATGGAGTGCGTACTTGCAGGTTTAGACGGAGTTTTAGTTTTTTTTGACGACATTTTAATAACTGGTAACAATAGAATTGAACATGAAAATAGGTTAAAGTTAGTTTTACAGCGGTTAGAAGACGCAGGGTTAATACTTCAGCAAGATAAATGTGAATACTTTAAAGATGAAATTTGTTACCTCGGTCATATTATCAATAAAAATGGAATTAGAAAATCACCCGATAAAGTTGAAGCTATTTTAAACGCTCCAAAACCGACTAATAGTTCACAATTACAATCTTTCCTGGGGTTAGTTAATTACTATAGAAGTTTCGTTCCAAATGCTTCCTCATTATTATGCCCATTATATGAATTACTGCATAAGAATAAAAAATGGGCGTGGACTTTACTTCATGATGAGGCATTTGAACGAATAAAGAAACTCCTGGCATCTGATCAACTATTAACCCATTTCGATCCTAGTGCAAAATTGATTTTAACTGTGGACGCGTCGCCATACGGATTAGGTGCAATATTATCGCAAGTATCGCTCTCCGTCGGCCGCGAGAGGCCTATTGCATTCGCTTCAAGGACGCTCACGTCAGCCGAGAAAAACTATTCACAGTTACAAAAAGAAGCTACCGCTATTATTTATGGGGTAAGAAGATTCCACCAGTACTTATATGGCCGTGTTGTACCATTCATATTACGTACGGATCATAAGCCGCTAATATCAATATTTGGGCCGTACCGCGGCATCCCTGAAGTGTCGGCTAATAGGCTACAACGGTATGCGTTATTCTTATCGGCGTACAATTATACCATCGAATATGTTCGTAGTGGTGACAACAGAGCAGACTATTTATCCCGGGCGGTATTATCAAATGTAACTTATCAGTCAAGTGAACAAAAGAGTGGGGAGGACCGTAACTGTGAAGAGCGCGCGGCATATGTTAATTTTGTTATTGAAGGGAGTTTACCAATTACATTAGAACAATTGCGTTGCGAGACCGAACGCGATGAGACTTTAAGAAAAGTTAAAAATTATGTTTTGCATGGATGGCCGCGTAAATCACATGACCCTGATTTAAAACCGTATTTTGACTGCCGTTTACAATTAGCATTGGAAAATGAATGTTTAATGCGAGGTCATAAAGTAGTGATTCCGCACTCGCTAAGGGACAGAGTATGTAGAGAACTACATGACTCTCATTTCGGGGTGGTAAAAATGAAAGCTGACGCACGTAAACGGTTTTGGTTTCCCGGCGTGGATGCGGCACTAGAACGGTTAGCGGCAGCATGCAGTGTATGTGCACGTCTGCGACCCTCCCCGAGCCGCGCACCGCCCTCACCCTGGCCATATCCGCCGTATTCGTTTTATAGAATACATTTAGATTTTCTCGGTCCTTTTAACAATAAAATGTTTTTAGTTATTGTTGACGCATTCTCTAAGTGGGTAGAATGTTACATAGCCAGCTCATCATACGGATCAAAAATCGTGATAAGTAAATTATGCGATTTTATGTCTAGGGTGGGGGTACCTCATACCTTGGTGACCGACAATGGTACTTCTTTCACATCTCAAGAGTTCGAAGATTTTTGTTCATTAAATGGTATTCATCATGTTCTGTCACCCGCATATCATCCGTCAAGTAACGGACAAGCAGAAAGCTTTGTAAAAATCATAAAAAAACGTCTTAAGAGTCTTATATTAGAAACAGATAGCATATCTCTTCAAGATAAATTAGCAAAATTTTTATTTGATTATAGAAACTCGAAAAATAGTACGACTGGCAAGTCCCCAGCGGAGTTAATATACGGTAGACCTTTACGTTCGCGACTAGATTTGATAAATCCATGTCAAGTCGCACCGACTTCCGCAAACCTTTCTCAGACAGTCGAGAAGAATCAGTCTTTACAGATTAAAAATAAAGGAGGACAGATAAGACCTAAATTTAGAATAGGTAACGAAGTTTGGGTTAAACGTTTTTTTGGAAACAATCGATTCTGTTGGGTTAAAGGCATAGTCAAAGAAGAAATTGGAAATGTCATGTATTTAGTACACATCCCGGAATTTAATCACGATGTTACCCGACACATTGACCAAATTCGTCGTTTTGAAGCGGAAGAAAACGCGACCGAGTCAAATGTCAACAATGATTGGGACTTCGATGTAGAACTTCACGACGACAACGTGTCACCGCAGTCGCAAACATCCACCGGCTCTAATGAGGCACAACATTCCGAAGATGTTTCCCAACCAGAGGGAGAGGAGGTTGTCCGGTCAGAGTCGCAAGCACCATCAACGCCAGTGGCCTCAAGGTGTTCAGAGACATCAATACCACACGCCTCATCTGAAAACGATTACGAAGCAGAAGCCAACCAACAGAATCGACGTTCAAAGCGGCACATGCCGCCTATTAATTATAAGCCATTTTTCTGAACTATGTGAGGGAGGGATTGTTAGATATGTATTATTATTGTACCTACCTATTTTCATAGCGCATAGTTTTAGGTAGAAAGGCGCGCACGTTCCGCGCGCGCCGCGATACGTACCTATGTGTGTGTTACATTTCTGAGAAATGCATGCCAATTGTTATTCCCTAAATTCACAAATAAATTTAGTATGCAACTGACTCGCGGTTTGATTACACGTGTCCCGCTCTCTCCTCAAATACGCAACAATACTATAATTACAAAACATAAATGATGTTTATTGTGATGAAAGGAAATGTTGAGTGTTTCGAAGTGAAAACATGGTGTAATTAGTCGAAGATATGAATGACACTCATTATTTTATATTGCTCGTTTGATGTTGGCAGCTCCTGTTTCATAGAACAAGGGTTCTGTATTTTTTAAAATTATTCTGAAAATCTTATTTTTTATTTCTCGTTTTTTTTGTAACTGCCTCATTAGTTCAGAGGTCTTAAGCGAGATTGCTAGCTATCGCTACAGGTGCGCGATTTGATTTCTAGGTCAAGTAAAGTGTTATTGAGTTTTTCTATGAAATTCTCAGTAGCAGCGCGGAGTTTGGATTTGTGCCCGATGAATGGCAATAGGGTCGCCTCTAAACATACCGGTGAATTGTGGGTGTACATTGGCACACCTCTGCCAGCTGTTCGGGGACTACAGACGTGATGTTATGTTAGAAGATGGTGCTACAACTACTTATCATCATGTAGAAACGCTCACGGTATCCTAAAACGTATAATTGTGCTTGTAATATTGGTTGAGTTCAAACCTTCCTAACAATTAATGTTACATCCTCAACTTGGCGTTGTGTTACCGCCATGTTACTTCCTACCTCCACTCTATTTCCTGTAGAATTACTTCTGGATATAATTTTTAAAGAATATTTAACTTCATCTTACTGTATAACAATTATATCTGAGAAACCGTTAACTATTTACGCAAATAACTTCATATACTTGACTCCAACTGAAAATTTGGTTGAAAACATATTAAATGCATCAGAAATGGGGTGTTCCGACTATGTTATTCGTATGGAGAAACCTCAAAAATTCATGAGTGCTTTGGAAGAAGTTGTTCACAAAGGATATCAAAGGAGAAGTGGTAGAAGAATTATAATACTTCCTTATGACGAGGAATTTGGTGAAGATGATGTGAATATACCTTTAGAAGTTTTTGCAATGAAAGAAAGCAGTTTTGTAGCCAATATATTATTAATTGTCAATGTTCAAAATAATCAGAATTGCCCATCATTTGATCTAATAACTCATCAATTTGTTGGTGCCGAAAATAACAATTATCCAATATATTTAGACCGATGGAGTTCCTGTTCTAATTTATTTGAAAAACAAGCTAATTTATTTCCTCACGACATGTCTAACTTGTTTGGTAAAATAGTTAAAGTAGCTTGTTTTACATACAAGCCGTATGTGATACTGAATGCAGACCCGGCTAAGGAGCCGCTGGGACGAGATGGAATGGAGATTAGGATGGTGCAGGAGTTTTGCAGGTGAGTCATCAATTATTATCTATGTACAGTCAACAAAAGAGTTAGGTTTACAGGCAGCTACCGACCATCTGTCTTGATATCGATTTTGTTATAAATATCTATACGCCAAAGCTTGTCATATAAATGCTGCTAACCAACTAAAACGAGCATTTTGCATGTTATAGGTATTATACAAACTTTGTCAAAACAAATATATAGCTAGCTGCCTGTATACCTCTTTTGTTGACTTTTGTTTTCGTACTGTCAACAAAATAGTTAGATGCCGCGCAGCTAAGTTTTAAACGTCTTTAATAGGAACATGGCGCATCTAATAATAATAATTATGTCATTGTATACAATGTGTACCAAAATTAGCGCAACACGTCAATTAGAATATATTCATATACATAAACTTATAATTATTACGTATATAATATGAAGACTTAGAATAAGTATTTTTTTAGTTAACCTTGTATTGAATGACGAAATCACAATTGCCTTTTAAATAGTCTTTTTGTGATGACATTCTTTTAATTTTTCTGTTTTTTGGTTTGGCAATTTACTTTGTTGTAATTATTTTTAGATTAAAAACTAAATACTTTCAGGATGTGCCCTAATTATAGTATCCGTTGTTTACAATGACATATTATTATTAGATGCGCTATGTTCCTACTTAATGACGTTTAAATATTTTTTTATCCAATAGCTGCTATTTTTTTATCCAATATTCATCAAAATGTAATAATATTCTGTCTGTCTGGATGCAGGTGGATTAACTGTACAATTGAAATAATTAATGAAGATGAACATCAGTGGGGCAAGATGGACGCCAACAAGACGGATGGTGTCGGAGTGATCGGGAGCGTGCGCGCAGACCGCGCCGACCTCGGCATCAGTGAGTACATTGTTCTTACATACTGCGTGTAACATGCACCGTATATTAAGATTTATAATAAAAGTTTTCTGACAGTTTTGAGTATTTCACATGAACTACGTGATCGTGACGTGACGAAATCACAATAATCAATCAATTAATATTCAGACATAATTGTATTTATATTAAAATTAATTTAATTTTTTTATTGCATCTTGAGATTTAAATATAAGTATTTTACAATAATTATTTACTTTGAAGGTATTCTGTAATTGACTAATGAAAGTCTTTGAAATTTTGCAGCAACAATCTTATCATTAAAATACGTGTTCCTTGAACGTAAAACTTCATTCCAATACGCGGTTAAAAAGTTACATGAGCTCAAAGATTGGTAATTTTCGATGAAAAAGACTATCACCCACTGTACATTGCTCTTACATACTACGTGTAACATACACTGTGGAGCATGCAACGTGTAACATGTGACATTAAAACGTGTAACATGTAACATTATGTGAACATTTTATGTGTATCATTATGCTGCATACGTATGTCATACAGCGTGTAATATGCCGCGTGTAACATACAACGTGTAACATTTATCGTGAAATATGTACCCTGTAGCATTCAACCTGTAATATACAACGTATCACATACTTCGAGTAACATGCAACGTTTGACATACAGAGTGTATCACGCATCCTGTAACATTAATCGTGAAATATTCACACTGTAGCATTCAACCTGTAATATACAACATGTAACATGTAACGTATAACATTTAGAGTGTAACATGCATCCTGTAACATTTATTGTGAAATATTCACACTGTAACATACAACATGTAACGTGTAACATGAAAAGTGTAACAGTCAACGTATGACATGCAGCGTGTAACATAGAACGTGTAACATACACCATGTAGCATACAAACTGTAATATGCAACGTGTAACATTGATCGTGAAATAACATCCTGTAGCAGTAAAATCACATAAAACTATTTGGTTATGAATGTGTTCCAGGTGGCCTCTATTATTGGTACGAAGAGTACATAGAGATGGATTTTTCAGCACCTGTAGTGAGGTCAGGAGTTACTGGCATCGCTCCGGCTCCGAGGCAAGGAGGATTTTTTATTCCTATTCATAGAGTTCCATACCTCAAAAAAAAGCCATTTACGATCACTTCATTGTCTGTCTGTCTTTAAGGACCATTTTCTCAGCAATACGAGAAGGTCTTTGGTCCATTGAAGCTTTATAAAAATCAAGCTTCTATACCATCACGCCTGTATTCCCTGAAGGGTTAGGCAGAGGTGTACTTAATGTACACCCACAGTTCGCCGGTATGTTTGGGTCCCATGTAATAGGGGGCGAGCCTATTGTCATTCACCGGGCACAAATCCAGACTCCGAGCTGCTACTAAGAATTTCATAGAAAAACTTAATAACACTTTGCTCGACCTGGGGATCGAACCCAAGACCTCTAGCGTAGCAGTCGCGATTGGGACCACTAGACCAACGAGGCAGTCAGTAAGGCAAAAAAATTAAGCGTGCCTTAATCATCAGATCAGAGTTTTATTTGACCTCGAGCGCCAATTTTTTTTTGTTCTCTCGCAAATCTATCGTCTATAACACACTCTTGAAATCGCGACATCAACTATTACTTATTCATTATTGAGTACGCACGGCTACACATCATGATATACAAATCCAGTATAGGCTGGCCTTGAATTGTACGGAATACCTTTACAGTGGGAGGTCAGTCTAAACAGGATTTGTATAGCTTGATGTGTAGCCGTGTGTACGAAAATATGTCATATTCAACATTCGACGTTATTCTTGTTTTATTTAAAGGTTAATATCGAGTTGGCACATGCCGCTGATGCCATTCACCTGGGACATGTGGCTTGCCGTCGTCTTCATCTATTTGTACGCTTCCACTGGACTGTTTATATCACACGGATGTAGTACTGCGTCACATCCGTTTCTGAAAGTTTTCGGGATGATGATTGGACAGGTAAGTAATCTTAACCTCAACAAGGAGTGAATCGGCGAACTGAAAATCTGGTCCTTCGAGCCGGATCGCCATTTTTTACTTGTCCTGTCTGGAAACACCAGTTGTATTGAATGCCTGAAAATAGAATTGAGCTCAAACTGAAAATCTGGCTCTGTGGCGTTCACTTAAAGAGGCCTACGTCCAGCAGTAGACGAATACGGGCTGATGATGATTGGATGCCTTTGTCTCACTCCTCTCACTCCTTTGTCACACTGCCTCACTTCACTCCGTCAAAATATGAGAATTTCAATAAGAAGTAGATGAAAGTCAATGAGGAATTTGGTTCGTGTGCTTGTCCTTCGTGTTTTGAGACAGGATAAGGGAAAAAAATAAAATCCGCCTCAAAGGACTATAATTATATGTTTCAACAGGCATAACTACAGAATACCACATGAAAGTATTTAATACTTCAGGTTTAATTTCTTCCAGTCCGTTGGCGAATGTGGCCAATCATGGAAGATCAGAAGCGTGGCCGGCTGGTTGCTGACAACCGGGTTGATTCTTAGCAGCGCGTACGCAGCTGGGCTGGCAACCGTGTTCATGGTGGCCAACTACGAACCATCCATTGATACGGTACAGGACCTGGTTGATAGGAACTTGGAGTGGGGCGGTACGCATGATGCATGGACATTCTCGCTCATTCTGTCCACCGACGTAAGGAATTTAACATAACATACCCTCACGCCTGTGTTCCCCGAAGGGTTAGGCTGAGGTGTACTAATGTACACCCACATTTCGCCGGTATGTTTCATCGTCATCAACCCATTACATTGTCCCACTCCTGGGCACGGATCTCCTCTCAGTACGAGAGGGATTAGGCTATAGTCCACCACGCTAGCCTACTGCGGGTTGGCAGACTTCACACGGCGTCAAGAAAATCTCTCAGGCATGCAGGTTTCCTCACAATGTTTTCCTTCACCGTTTCAGCGCGTGATAATTATTTAGTCAGAGGTGCGTGCCTTGGACTCGAACTCGAGACCTTTGACTTGGTAGTTCAATGGTCATAGGTCACTAGGCTATCACTGCACTTCACTGCACTGCACGGTATGTTTAGGTCCCATGTAATAGGGGGCGACCCTATTGCCATTGACCGACCACAAATCCACTCCGAGCTGCTACGTGGGAATTTTGTAGAGAGGCGAGGTGTGTTGCCACTCTAACTAAAGGGAGGATCCTCCAACCAGGCAGGTGTTTTTGCCTGGCGGGCTACGGCCCAACGGTTGGTGTCAGGCGGTTGTATATATGCGAGTCGCGCGGTAAACTTTGCTTGCGCGATTCAGGAATTGGTCGAAGTAGTTGCTATGTAGCGCGCTAGCCCAGTTAATGGCAATAGGCTCTCCCCTATTACATGGGACCTAAACATACCGGCGATATTTAGGTGAACACTGTAGTACACCTCTGCCTAACCCTTCGCGAGTGTATGAGTGTCTTGATCGATGCGTTTTTTTAATTAACATCTTAATTTCAGCCGTTAGTAAAACAGCTGGTGAGCCTGTTCCGAATATATTCAGCTGAAGAATTGGAAAGGAGAAGTCTCACACGAAGCATGGCGTATGCTATCGAGCTTTTACCTGGAGGTACAGTCTTATGTTCTACACAATAAAGGTCAGGTTAGAGAGAGATAGAAGAGGAGAGAGAGATGGAGAAACCAACGGTGAGAGAGGTTCATTAACGCAGATGAATGATGATAAAAAAGTATATGTTTTCACTTAAAATTTTACTTAACTTTGTTAATTTTTTTAGTTTAATATGTGTTAGTTACTGTAATTGGTTATTACACAATCATAGTAATTAAATAAATGAAGCGAAAGTGAACATCAATAGTCTCTGCCTTCCCCCATGAGAGGCAGGCGTGACAATATGTATGTATAAAGTTATTTTTCCTACAACGTTATAATTTTATTATGAAAAATGCATAAAAAATACAAAAAGATAGTTTATAGGTAAGGTGGCATCGTACGACATCAAACTAGCTATAAAGAAACTCATGTAGGTTGAGTTACCACAAAACTTAAAAAAAAATTCAGTTGATTTTGAACTCAACCATCAATATTTTAAGGTTTAATAATATCATTTTGAGAAATTTGACAGTTTTGTATAAGTTGATGTGCTGTCGACTGTACACTAGACATACAGACTTGAGACTTCTAGTTTTCCATCACTAAAATAACTTTATAATCTTTTTTTTATTTTAAGACTGAAATAAAACTACTTAAAAAAAAAACATAATCAAATTTAATGTTTTTATTTCAAATAAGCGTTTACAAGCGTTATTGACTCTAGTTGCACGGTTATAAAAAGTTGATCCTATGGAGAAGAATCCGGCAAGAAACTCCATGGATACTCTTTTAACTTTTACGGATTTTATCGCGTTATATTGATAATTATTTTTAATTCCCGACGTTACGGATACTTTACAGCATCCATGGTCATGGGTAGACTGAGGTGTTGATTGACCTGGGAATTAAAAATATCAATATAACGCGATAACATTCGTAAAAAGTAGTTTTATTTCAATGTCTAATATTCGCCGAAAACCGCGCACACTCTCCGCACTCAACGATCTCCTGGACTCATGGCCAGACCCTGATTTGTTCGAGGATGGATGGGCAAGGCAGAAGACCGACGTCCGAGTAGTAGCGTTTCGTTACTGCGCTTCGTTCGGTGAGCGAGAGGGCCGGAGGCCTAATTCCTCCCCCAATCCCCTTCCTTCTCCTTTTCTCCTTCCCCTCCTTTTCCCTAAATAAACTCGGCAACGCATCTGCAACTCCTTTGGTTTTGCAGATGTCCATGGGCGGCGATGACTACTTACCATCAGGTAGCTCGCCTGCTCGTTTGCCGAGTTATCCCGTAAAAAAAAAGCTCAATATAAGTTATTCTGGATCTTCAATTATTGTAATTGGTATGGACCGTTATATTATTATACCATATAGTTGAAGTAAATAAATAAATCATTTTACCGAAGTTGGGATATTGCAGGTCACTTCGCTGCAGGAGACTATCTGACGGAAAAAGCGTTGCTAGACATGAAGCTGTTGTCAGAAGAGTTCTACTACGGTCAGTGCGTCATCATGTTGCGCAAGAGTTCTCCTTACACGGAGAAGGTCAGCCAGCTCGTCAACAGGTTGCATCAGTCCGGCCTGCTGCTGGCGTGGGAGACACAGGTATAGAAACATAGCTTTCCGCCCACGGCTTCGCCCGCGTGGTTTTTCGGCTTTTTTGCGTTTGAATTTTTCCCGATTTTGTAGCATTTTTCATTTCTGCTCGGCTCCTATTGGTCTTAGCGTGATGATATATAGCCTACAGCCTTCCTCGATAAATGGGCTATCTAACACTGAAAGAATTTTTCAAATCGGTTCAGTACTTTTTGAGTTTATTCGTTACATACAAAAATACAAATCTTTCCTCTTTATAATATTAGTGTAGATAACATACCATCACGCCTGTATTCCCCGAAGGGTTAGGCAGAGGTGCACTTAATGTACACCCACATTTCGCCGGTATGTTTAGGTCCAATGTAATAGGGGGCGAGCCTATTGCCATTAACCGGGCACTAATCCAGACTCCGAGCTCCTACTGGGAATTTCATAGAAAAACCCAATAACACTTTGCTCGACCTGGGAATCGAACCCAGGACCTCTAGCGTCGCAGTCGCGCTTGGGACCACTAGACTAACGAGGCAGTCTATAGTATACTTTTTTTTTTTGTACGCATTTGTCATAGGCGCTAATTGCTTATATAAATGTGGTAGCTTGTCATTAGCAATTGACATTGAACATATTCTGTATCCTTATTTGTTATTAGTCTGTAAGCTCTCTGTAAAATTTAAATAAATAAAATAAAATAAATAGTACAGTCGCTAGCACAGGTTATAAAAAACGTTAAATTTTAATTATCTCAGTCGATTTTGAACTTAGATGTCAACATTTTAAGGTTTAAAATCATTTGGAGTTGACAGTTTTATTTATTTATTTATACTTTATGCACAAACAGTACAGAGGCGGACTTAATGCTTAAGGTATGTGGGTATCGCGGTGGCTTAGCGGTCATAGCGTCTGGTGTACTTAACCAGAAGACGCAGGTTCGAATCCAATCCGTGGTCGTATTTTTCCTTCACTAAAATAACTTAGTAATATTTGCATGGAAAATGCCTAAAAAATACAAAAAGATAAAGATTTGTAGTTTAATAGGTAAGGTGGCATCGTACGACATCGTACTTGCTGTCAAGTAAGTCATGTCGGTTGAGAAGCAAAAGAAACTCCCTTTAACAGATGTCACTGACGTCACCTTGAACTAATAATTTCAGAATGTGAAGGCAAATTTTTATTTCGCGTCTGGTTTATTGAACCTAAAGACGCAGGTTCAAATCCTGCCCGCAGTCGAATTTTTCCTTCAAAAAGATAAATAAATATAATTATGTTGTTTTCAGGTAGCATTGAAGCATCTTAAATATAAAATTGAACTGGAGGTGACACTGTCTTCATCTGCTAGTGACGTCCGCACTGTGAAGTCCTTACGTCTCAGCAATCTTTCGGTATGCATCATCAAATGTATTCCCATTTTAGGGGTATCTTACCTCAAAGTGCAGTGATAGCCTAGTGATATGATCATTGGATTGCCAAGTCAAAGGTCTCTTGTTCGAATCCAAGGCACGCACCTCTGACTTTTCGAAGTCATGTGCGTCTTAATAATTAATTATCACGCGCTTAAACGGTGAAGGAAAACATCGTGAGGAAACCTGCATGCCTGAGAGATTTTCTTGACGGCGTGTGAAGTCTGCCAACCCGCAGTAGGCTAGCGTGGTGGAATATAGCTTAATCCCTCTTGTACTGAGAGGAGACCCAAAAAAAACTGAACCCTTATAGGATTACTTTGTTGTCTAACCGTCCATCTGTCTGTCAAGACCCATTTTATCGGCAACGCGTGGAGGTATCAAGTAAAAATTAAACTATATACTCCAGTCTACAGTCCCTTGAAGCTGTGAAAAAATCAAACTTCTAAGTTAAAGTAAAAAAAAGATACTGACGTTTATGCCGCAAAATACGTATATTCCGACACTGTCAAGGGAATCAAAATTTATAGGCTATTTTCCGCTGTTATTGGGTTTTTCTATGATATTCTCAATAGCAGCTTGGAGTTCGGATTTGTGCCCGATTAATGGCAATAGGCTTGCCCCCTATTACATGAGACCTAAACTTACCGGCGAACTGTGGGTGTACATTAAGTACACCTCTGCCTAACCCTTCGGGGAATGCAGGTGTGATGGTATATTATATTCAAAAAGATATAAATTTTCTAATTAAAGAAAAAATCGATTCGGGCAGGGTTTGAACCTGCGTCTTTCTGGTTAAGTACACCAGACGCTTTGCCAACTAAGCTACTAAGACCACTACTTAACTGCCTGAGATCGATTTAGTGGTCTCGGTAGCTTAGTTGGCAAAGCGTCTGGTGTACTTAACCAGAAAGACGCAGGTTCAGACCCTGCCAGAGATCGAATTTTTCTTTCACTAGAAATTTTCGTTAATTAGAAAATTCATAATTATTATCTTTGTGAACATTTCGCAATATTTAATGCTAAAAAATAATAAAAAAATGTGTATTGTATGTTTCAGGGTGTATTTATAATATACACTGTTGGGATAGTCGTATCTATTGCGACATTTTTGGGAGAGCTGTATGCACATCACCGCAGAATGAAGCATATTTTTTTGTATTTGGATTAAATAAAAAGATATTAAATTTTCCTTGTATTTTATTTATGGTTCTGGGGGTCGTGCCTGATCAATGGATAGCGCTTCCCTAGCTCACTGTGTGGATGGGTGACCATTTTTACCACATAACCTAAACATTTCGGCGAAGTGTTGGTATACATGCTCTGCCTATTTCGGGAAATACAGGCATGATATTACGTAGAACAAAGTCTCGAGGCATTTAGTTCAGAAATAGAGAATTGTAATATTAATTTAAAAGGTTTGGGTGTTCCGCAAGGGGGCGCCTGAGATATATAGCTGTTATTATTTATATGTGAGTAACAATAATGGGTGGTAGTGATTAATGTTACCGTGAGTTAGTTGGGGAAGGAATGTTTAGGGTTCTGAACGAGGTTTTCCTTTTAAAAACTCCTATCTTAGTTACTTTGTATTAACTAGTGATTTTTGTTGACTCGTAAATCGTAATCTCATAGACGCCAGTCTCGTAGATGTCGTAGCGTCGTAGACGTCAGTCTCGTAGATGTCGTAGCGTCGTATATGTCGTAGCGTCGTAGATGTCGTAGCGTCGTAGGTGTCGTAGCGTCGTAGATATCGTAGCGTTGTAGACGTCGTAGCGTCGTAGATGTCGTAGCGTCGTAGACGTCAGTCTCGTAGATGTCGTAGCGTCGTATATGTCGTAGCGTTGTAGATGTCGTAGCGTCGTAGGCGTCAGTCTCGTAGATGTTAGCCCCGAAGTCGTCGTAGTCTTGTAAATATCGTAGCCTCGTAGTCTCTTAGATGTCGCAGCTACGTATCCCTCGCAGTCTGGTAGATAACGTAGCGCCGTAGATTACGTAGTGTCCTAGGTCCATAGATGTCATAGCCTCGTAGATGTCGTAGCCTAGTACATCTCGTAGTCTCTTAGATGTCGTAGCCTCTAAGCTGTCGTGGTCTCGTAGTACTCGTAGTCTCGTAGAGAACGTTAGCCTCGTAGATGTCGTAGCCTAGTACATCTCGTAGTCTCTTAGATGTCGTAGCCTCTAAGCTGTCGTGGTCTCGTAGTACTCGTAGTCTCGTAGAGAACGTTAGCCTCGTAGATGTCGTAGCTTTATAGACTTCATAGCCTTGTAGATATCGTAATATAGTAGATATCACAGTTCCAAGACGACGTAGCCTCGTAGATATCGTATCCTTGTAGATTACGTAGGTTCCGCAGATGTCGTAGCCTCGTAGATGTCGTATCATATAGACGTCGCAGTTTCAAGACGACATAGCGTAGAAGATGTCGTGGCCACGTAGGTTATTAGCACCGTAGGTACCGTAGATGTCGTAGCCTCTAAGCTGTCGTAGCCTCTAAGCTGTCGTAGTCTCTAAGCTGTCGTAGCCTCTAAGCTGTCGTAGCCTCTAAGCTGTCGTAGCCTCTAAGCTGTCGTAGCCTCTAAGCTGTCGTAGCCTCTAAGCTGTCGTAGCCTCGTAGTTACTCGTAGGCTCGTAGATAAAGTTAGCCTCGTAGACAACAGACTCCTCGACTTTATAGCCTTCTAGACATCGTAATCAGGTAGATATCATAGTTACAAGACGACGTAGCCAAGTAGATTTTTTACGAGTCACTTTAAATATTTCACTTTTAAAGTGGAGTCCAGTTCTTCCTACCCATAACAGACATTATAAATAAAATGATATTACGTACAACAAAAGGCAGTTGATATTTCAGTATATAGTACTTAGCGTTACAGGGAGGTCGGCCATTGTTTCAGTGATTAATGCTCGGCCCGTGAGGTGGCCACACAACGTAATGGACCTTCAGAGACACTAGTCGTGCCCTTCAGCTCCGCTTATATGATTAACAAATAAAGAGACTACTGTTAATTCTTATTAGGTAATTTATTGTTAATTGTTTTTCTGGTGTTTTATGTTGTATTTGTATTTGTTGATATTCACGACAAATGCATTTTGTTCTTGAATAAATTGAATTGAATTGAATTGATTTTGAAATACAAGTCCATATCTTTTTTTTGTTAATTCAGATAAATCATAAAAAAAACTGATTATTTGTTACAAATAATGTAAGCTTAACAATGTTATAATGTAAATCCTAAAAGGTACTGATACTGGTCCATTTATTTATAGAGGAATTTGTAAAAAAAAAAACTTTTTATTTTATAACTAGTTGTCCCGGCAGACCTTGTTCTGACCTATTTCTCTAAAACAAAAAAAAAATGACAACCAAGAAAATGCTACGCCCGGAGGAAGTAATGATGACACGGCACGTACATTAGAAATAGAAATGACATGCAACCTCTAATCAACTTGAAGGCATACCAAAGATAATCGTAACGCGCCTTTGTTTTGTTTTGATTGGAGAGAGTGGTTTGTATGGGACAAGAAAATTTACGTTTTTTCGTTTTTCCTCGTATTTTAGGTTTTTTCTCTGCATAAGACCTTCCTCAGAAAAAGAAATCAGCCAAATCGGTTCAGCCGTTCTCGAGTTTTGCGCTTAGCAACACATTTTGTGATTCATTTTTATTTATATAGATAGATTAGAACGAGAATCTAATACCAAGTACTCTCCTTAAGTATCATTAGTATCTCAGCACCGGTTTAAATTATGGTCATATTATAAAAGGGATAAACAAACAGTTTTCACGTATTAATTTATTATAGTATTATTTGAATCAGCATAGTTACGTAACAATTACATTTTGAACCTTTGTTATCGAGTTAAATTCACATTGTTTTAACATAATGGGTTTAACGACAAATTATAATTTATTTGAAATCGATAACCAAGTATTGTATTTGGGCCTTTTACATACCATCACGCCTGTATTTCCCGAAGGGTTAGGCAGAGGTGTACTAATGTACACCCACAGTTCACCACACATTGCTATCCGCCGGGCATATATCCAAACTACGGGCTGCTGTTTAGAATTTCATAGAAAAACTTAATAATAATTTGCTCAACCTGGGAATCGAACCCAAATCCTTCAGCGTAGCAGTCGCGCTGAAGACCACTAGACTATTAAGGCAGTCAGTTAAAAGAATAATAATAAAATAAAATATTTATTTGTCACAAAAATACGTAAGGTTTACCAATGTTTTTTCTAGAATAAATAATTATTAACGCGGGCGACCCCACGTGACATCACTAGCTATTTCAATAAATTTCAAAGGTTGTGAAATCAAAGCGATCCTTCGGCAGTTGGCGGAACATTTTAATTAAAACTCATTATAATTACAGTTTTCACTGAGTTGTTGGGTTTGACAAGTGGCTGGTGACGTCACGCGCCGGCGCACGAGTGGGGGGCGCCGGCTGTGACCTTGTACGCACGTCTACACGTCGAGCTGTAAATCCAGTTTACATAACATAACATCACGCCTGTATTCCCAAAGGGTTAGGCGTGGTGTACTAATGTACACCCACACTTCGCCGGTATGTTTAGGTCCCATGTAGGTAATAGGGGGCGAGCCTATTGCCATTCACCGGGCACAAATCTAGACTCCCAGCTGCTACTGAGAATTTGATGAAAAAACTCAATAACACTTCGCTCGACCTGGGAATAAAACCTAGGATCGCTGGCATAGCAGTCGCGTTTAGGACCACTAGACTAACGAGGCAGTCATAATAAACAGAAAATAAAAATGGCCTCTTTGAAAAAAGCCCGGTTCTTTTCTTTAACGGTTCATAAAAAAGAGGTTATTATACATGAGAGCATAGACTAAACAGTCGCGACTCGGTTCATGTTGAACCGCTCCGTTTATATAACGCTACGGATCGCAAAGCTTTTGAATTGAACGAGGGAGCGGCCAGTGAAAAGAAGTAGTTTTGGTACTACTTTAACCTTAAAATATTGTAGAAAAAGTGTACATTTTTCTTTCTTTTTATTAACCCCCGACGTAAAAACGACGGGGTGTTGTCTGTATGTGTGTCTGTCTGTGGCATCGTAGCTCCCGAACGGATAGATCGATTTGGATTTAGTTTTTTATTGTTGAATTATTCGGGTTCGGGTTCGGTTGTTCTTATCATAGATAGGCTTGCGCTTGACCACAGCACGCCTGGTATTAAGCAACGAAGTGGTCTACGATGGAGCACGCTTGCCTAGACAAAACCTATTCACTCTCGTCTTGAAGACACCCAAATTGTAGGTCTCCGGGAACAAAGATTCCGGCAGCGAGTTCCACAATAGAGCAGTACGCACTATAAATGTCGAGGCAAAACGCTTCGAGATTTAGGCACTTCCACCATGTAGCGGTGGCGCCTTGCCGTAGCTCTGCTCGTCCCATAGTGGAACGGGGATGGTGGAACTATATCATGTAGTTCCGATGCACACTCCGAAATGTTATAATTACTATTTAAAAGATATAATCCTAAAAAAAGGAGACTACCTTATTAGTCTAGTGGTCCTAAGCGACTGCTACGCTAGAGGTCCTAGTTTCGATTTCAGGGTCAAGCAAAGTACTATTGGGTTTTTCTATGAAATTCTCAGTAGCAGCTCGGGAGGAACGGAGGTGACATTATTGTCACGGGCACAAATCCTAATGCCAAGCATCATCAACTCATTACATTGTCCCACTGCTGGGCACGGATCCCCTCTCTGTACGAGAGGGATTAGGCTATAGTCCACCACGCTAGCCTACTGCGGGTTGGCAGACTTCACACGCCGTCGACACAATCACGCACGCAGGTTTCCTCACGATGTTTTCCTTCACCGTTTAAGCACGTGATCATTAATTATTAATACGCACATTACTACGAAAACTGACTTTTGAAGGTGTGTGCCTTGGATTCGAACTCAAGACCTTTCACTTGCCAGTTCAATGGTCATATCACTTGGCTATCATAGCACTTTATCTAAACTAATATTATAAAGATGAAAGATTTGATTGTTTGTTTGTTTGTTTGCACTGAAAAAACTCTGAAAATACTGGACCGATTTGAAAAATTCTTTCATCAATAGAAAGCTACTTTATTCCTGAGTGACATTGGCTATATATTATCCCGAAAAATGAAAAAAAAAAGTAGAGTCCTCGCGGGCGAAGCCACGGGCGGAAAGTGTGTTTTTAAAATACTCTCATAAATATACCGTAATATAATAGTTGCACCATAATAATACAATACATAATACTCGTAAATATAATAGTTGCACCATAATAATACAATACATAATACTCGTAAATATAATAGTTGCACCAAAAAGATCTCCGAATGTTTTCCGTTAAAACTGTACCAAGATAAACTGTCTGTGTTAACTACAGTTATTTTAACGTAACATTCTAACTTGACGTTAATGAAGACAAAGTAAGCGGGTGTCCACTTCAGTAAATACCACGAAGTAGGTAATTGTGTTGTGGTATTTATTGCAGTTATTTATTTATTTCTTCCTTTTATATTAGGTTTTATAAAAGTATTTTATAAAAATTAGGAAACATAATATAGGTAGGTATATAAATATCTGAAGTTACAAGTATAAATTTAAAAAAATACAACACATATTAGTTACAGCAAAAGTTAGCTATTTAAAGTATTATTATAGGTAATATGGTTTTTAAATTTAAGTTATTTTTAAACTCCGAAAAACTACTGCAACTTCTACGCTAGAGGTCTCGGTTTTTTTATGGAATAACTCGACTAACGAGCAGGCGAGCTACCTGATGGAAAGTAGTCATCGCCGCTCATGGACATCTACAATACCAAAGGAGTTGCAGATGCGTTGCCGAGCCTATTTAAGGAGAAGGGAGGGGTAGGAGGTAAGGAGAAAGGGGCAGAGGGAGGAATTGGACCTCCGGCGCTCCACACTCGCCGTACGAAACGCAACAGTATGCATTCTGCTACTAAAACGATATTCTGTGGGTGGGTAGTACTCCCCCGGCTTGGGCTCGCTTCGTATTGCATGGGACCTAAAAATACTGGCGAATTGTGTATACACCTCTGCCGTCCTTTCAAAGAATACAGGTGGTATGCTCGCAAATAAATAATTTGATTTGATTTGATTTGCCAAAAAAAAGCTCTTAAAACATACAAGTGCTGTCTGTATGTCTGTTCGTGGTGTTGTTAACCCAAAAACTAATAAACCGATTTGATGCAGTTTCAATAATCATATTTGATGTTCTCAAATACTTGGATACTACTATACCATCACGCCTTTATTTCTCGAAGTGTTACGCAGAGGTGTACTAATGTACACCCACACTTCACCGGTATGTTCACTTGAATACTATGCTTTATAAACGCGTTTAGTTTTTCCTTGGAATAAATATTATTTCTGTTTACTTAAAATCTACACTATTTTCCCGCCAGTGGCTTTGAATCAAATTACTGTGTAGTTCACTACATAAAAATGTACCTTTCGTCACTAAAGGGTAAGAACAGAACGGTCACTATTTTTTTTTTTGTATAAAATAAGCTTACTAGCAATGTGGGTGCACATTATTAGTATTCTTGTTAACCCCTCGTGCTAAGCTAAATGCTTGTGTTACGAGTGGGTTCACGTCGGTAGTGCTATGGGTGGGTTTCGAACCAGTAACCACACGATCGTGAGTCCGACGCCCTAGCCATTAGGCTACCGCCGCTTTATTGATTGTTGACAAACCCATCACATCACTACATAGTCTATAACAAAGTCGCTTCCCGCTGTCTGTCTGTCCCTATGTATGCTTAGATCTTTAGAACTACGCAACGGATTTTGATGCGGTTTTTTTAATAGAGGAATGTTTATATGTATAATAACATTGTAGAAAATCCGAGAACTTCGCGGGCGAAGCCGTGGGTAGAAAGCTAGTTTATAATATGGAAGAATTATACAATGAAACATGATTATAACATTAGAATAGAATAGAATAGAATAGAATAGAATAGAATAGAATAGAATAGAATAGAATAGAATAGAATAGAATAGAATAGAATAGAATAGAATAGAATAGAATAGAATAGAATAGAATAGAATAGAATAGAATAGAATAGAATAGAATAGAATAGAATAGAATAGAATAGAATAGAATAGAATAGAATAGAATAGAATAGAATAGAATAGAATAGAATAGAATAGAATAGAATAGAATAGAATAGAATAGAATAGAAAAGATGGACAGTTTTACAGTCAGTGCCAGATACATTTTATCGTTTTACGATATGCAAATATTAAAATAAAAAAAAAACAATTTAACTTTGATATCAGCAAAATAGTCATAATTACAATTAAACTTATTTGAATAATTCCAATACTGAATAAAATGATTTCTCTATGAGCCATAATTTAATATATTTTTTAAACCTATTACGAGGGATTGCATTATAAATCGTCCACACGTATACACATTATATAGTGTTATATTTTTTGCCATGACATACCTTGTCGCTTGTCGCTGCTCGCTAGGTTTATAAGACTTACTAAAAACCTCACATAACCATACAATTCCGTAATCACATTCGACATGACAGAAGTCTCCGGCCCTTCTGCAACTAGAGTCATAACGTTTCATAAATGCTTGTAAAGGCTTATTTGAAATAAAAACATTTGAACTTGAACTTCTGTTTATTTCTTGTATTGTGGCGCTTCAAAGGCAAGCTATTCGCAGGTAACGAGCGACGTTCACGAGGTCGCGATCAAACTGTAAAGGTACGAGTTAATATTATGTTCAACTACTTCCTTTTACATTCGACGCTTTGAAAAGTCTGTAGCGGAAAGCGGGTTAAGAGCTGCCTGGATAAAAATGTAATATTGAAATCTATTTAAATTTAGAATTATTTCGTTGAAAAAAGGTCGCATATCTATACAAATAAATGAATTTGGAGTGTCTGTTTATAAAATAACTAGCTTCTGCCCACGGCGTTGCCCGCGTGTTCGTTTCAATTTGACAGCAAAATCCCCATTAACAAAATGATCCGCCATTTATTGAATTCATTTGTTACAAAAAAATGTGATAAATGAAGAACCGCTCGACCGATTTTGTGAAAACTTCACGTAAACCATCTACTAAATAGTCCGAACAAAGCCTGAACATTTGGTTTGGATAGGTGAGCCCGTCCTTGAGTTATAAAATTACAACGAAAAGTGGCATTGATTTTTATATACATATATAGATAGCATTTTACGGTACTTTAACAAAAATCTTAATAAATAAAATTAAAATAAAAAATATTTTTTTTATTTTTTAAATATAAGTCAGTATTTCTGTTTGTTTTCGGAAAAAAATCGAAACTGCTGCACCGATTTCGATGGGACTTTCACTAGCAGATCGCTGATGCAGTGTATAAAGAGTCCTAAGGCTACTTTTATAGAAAGTTAATCCAACAGCTAGACATACTAATACAATAAAATTGTCATTGCTCGATGTCGTGTATGGAGCTATGTATTATACTGATGTCGGAGGGTGCTGTATTACAAGTACTACATACTACATAATACTATACTACTTACTACACACTACATACTACTACATACTACATAGTACTATATAGAGCTGTGTACTGCGTCCCAATGACGTCACAATATGACGTTGTTATGTACTGTATCTACTGATGTTGGGGGGTACTGTACTACAAGTACTACATACTACGTAGTACTACATACTACATAGTACTACATATTACACAGTACTACATAGTACATAGTACTACATACTACATTGTGGAATGCAATAAACATTGAGTATTGAGTACTACATAGTACATAGTACTACATACTACATAGTACTACATATTACACAGTACTACATAGTACATAGTACTACATACTACATAGTACTACATATTACACAGTACTACATAGTACATAGTACTACATACTACATAGTACTACATATTACACAGTACTACATAGTACATAGTACTACATACTACATAGTACTACATATTACACAGTACTACATAGTACATAGTACTACATACTACATAGTACTACATACTACATAGTACTACATATTACACAGTACTACATAGTACATAGTACTACATACTACATAGTACTACATACTACATAGTACTACATATTACACAGTACTACATAGTACATAGTACTACATACTACATAGTACTACATATTACACAGTACTACATAGTACATAGTACTACATACTACATAGTACTACATATTACACAGTACTACATAGTACATAGTACTACATACTACATAGTACTACATACTACATAGTACTACATATTACACAGTACTACATAGTACATAGTACTACATATTACACAGTACTACATAGTACATAGTACTACATACTACATAGTACTACATACTACATAGTACTACATACTACATAGTACTACGTAGTACGTCCCCGTGACGTCACAACAGATAATATTGGAATAGTTCGACATCTGGAATTACTTGTGATGGCGGTCTGTGGGGCCACGAAACAAGCGGTGGTAAAAATAAGAAATATAATTATTATAATCCTTAAAAAATATTTTTCAGGACCACGAGACTGCCTCATTGGTTTAGTGTTCCTTAGCGCGACTGCAACGCTAGAGGTCCTGAATTTGATCCCCAGGTCTAGCAATGTTATTGAGTTTTTCTGTAAAATTCTCAGTAGCAGCTCGATGTCTGGATTCGTGCCCGGTTAATGGCAAAAGGGTTACCCCCTATTTAATTTCGTTGTGGTAGGGCCACGCTGTTCGCAGCATGAATGTGCCGGCGTGAACGG
This sequence comes from Subacronicta megacephala, assembly GCA_958496365.1. NCBI lineage: Eukaryota > Metazoa > Arthropoda > Insecta > Lepidoptera > Noctuidae > Subacronicta > Subacronicta megacephala. The sequence goes on along the minus strand of OY292543.1, from coordinate 161,465 downwards.
GGAAGTAATACACTCTCGCAGAAGACCGACGTTCGAGTTTCGTTACTGCGCTTCGTTCGGTGAGCGAGAGGGCCGGAGGCCTAATTCCTCCCCCAATCCCCTTCCTTCTCCTTTTCTCCTTCCCCTCCCTTTCCCTAAATAGGCTCTGCGACGCATCTGCAACTCCTTTGGTTTGGAGATGTCGATGGGCGGCGATGACTACTTACCATCAGGTAGCTCGCCTGCTCGTTTGCCCAGTTGTTTTATACAGTTGATTACTAACTTGATAATTCTCAGCACTGATTTGCAACTTAGTGTTGTAGTAGGTGCTTACATAGGTTAAAGATGAATGTAAGGAAGGTGTAGCCTTAACATCTGACCTCTTAGTAGATGACACGCTAGAAACTACTAGCGTTCCTGTTGGTTGCAGGCGGCCTATGCTTGTTTGACATCTTTATTATAATAAAAAAGACATTAAATCAAACCTTTTGCTCCTGCATATTTTTTAAATTGCATTCATAAATAGACCCTGAAATTTACACTTAACTAAATGGAAACTTTATGCCTACTGACCTTTTTAAATGCTCCGCTTAATGTGAATTTATAATTAAGTCCATGAACTCGCTCTTTGTCTTGCCTCTTAAACACAGCAAGATTAAAAATTAAAAGAAGTAGATCAAAAAGTAAAAATATTTATTTACTGCACCAGTACTCGACCATGCATAGCTGTGGAGCAGAAAGTAGGTATGTATGTACATAATTATATAAAACCCGCGAGCTAGATGGGCAATACCGGTGCTTCGGCTATTTGCCCGATAAACACCCACAAAACTTGTTGTTTATTACAGGGTTTAAATCCACCTGGGCTTAAACCCGAGTGGGTGGAATATCCGAACAATACAACTTGTATTAAAATTTTAAAGCATTTGGTAAAGAACTTTCTAAAATAAAAAAAAAATGAATTAACGAACATTAACATTTATATTTTTATCTTAAAGATAGATTGATCTTTAGGTACAGATAATAACTTTACCTAAAGACCGTAAGTAACGTCGGAAATATATTGTATTCAATAACTAGCTTCCATAGTTTTCTAAAGAATAGAGGAGTCTTGTGTTTCCTCAAAGTACCACTACAACCAACTAGTTCATATAACAAAACATACTGGCGAGGTGTGGGTGTACATTAGTACACTTTTGTCTAACCCTTCGGGAAATACAGGCGTGATGGTATTTCATACTGATTTCCATAGACATACGTAATTTTTTTTACGTAATAATTACGTAATTGTTATTAATTTAAATTCAGAGGTAGAACTTCCCGCTTATTTAATGGCCGCGTGGTTAGTGGGCGGCTTACGACTCACGTAATCTTAGTCTGAGCCGCTTGAACTTAGTGCTGCTCATTTGAATGTTGAGCGACTTTAAAAGCCGCAGCTTGTCAGTTCTATATAAATATCTTTGAAGTTAGTTTTTGACATTTGGTTGAGTGCTTAAGGTATCTTGTAATTGTAAAACTCGCATAACTGTCTCATTAGTCTAGTGGTCCCAAGTGCGACTGCTTCGCGAGAGGTCCTGGGTTCTATTCCCTGGTGAAGCGAAGTGTGAAAAAAGGTCATTCTATGAACTTCTCAGTAGTTTGGAGTTTGGATATGGTACTCGCTCCCTATATATATTTTATATATATAGGGAGCGAGTATTATTTATATGGGACTTAAATATACCTACGACCTGTGGGTATTTAATATTTCAGCTTGTAAATTATATATTTTTATTGAAGCGGCGATAGCCTAATGGCTAGGCCGTCCGACTTGCGATCATGTGGTTGCCGGTTCGAAACTCACCCATTGTACTACCGACGTGAACCCACTCGTAATACAATCATTTAGCTTAGCACGAGGGGTTAACAAGATTACTAGTAATGAGCGACCCACATTGCTAGTAAGCTTTAAAAAAAATTTACACGCCAGCATGAATGGGTCGGCACGACCGGGGAAGTACTTCCCTCCCACAGAATATCGACGTCAAGTACCAGTATGTATACTGTTGCATTTCATACGGTGAGGGCGTAGGAGGCCCAATTCCTCCCTCGGGACCCTACCTACTCCTTTTCTCCTTCCTTAAATAGGCTGGGCAACGCATCTGTAACTCCTTTGGTATTGCAGATGTCCATGGGCGGCGATGACTACTTACAATCAGGTAGCTCGCCTGCTCGTTTGTCGAGTTAACATACCATTACGCCTGTATTCCCCGAAAGGTTAGGCAGAGGTGTACACATTCACATTTCGCCAGTATGTTTAGGTCCCATGTAATAGGGGGCGAGCCTATTGCCAATAACCGAGCGCAAATCCAGACTCCGAGCTGCTACTGGGAATGTCATAGAAAAGCCCAATAACACTTTGCTCGACCTGGGAATCGAACCCAGGACCTCTAGCGTAGCAGTCGCGCTTGGGACCACTAGACTAACGAAGCAGTCTGTCTTGTCGAGTTACTCCATAAATAATATAATTTCAGGTCGCGTAAATCAGTCATTTATAACGAGTCCCTTCAACATATACAGTAAAACCTCCAAACAGTGTTAATGTGTTAAGTGTTTAGTGAAACAAATCCCCGCTATGAATCCCCGCTATCACCGTAATCACCGTGATCACCGTAATCACCGTAATCGCCGGTGATGCTCGGCGCCGTGTTACGCTAATTTCCTCAATTACTTCGCACTCCGCGTTGTGAGCCGCGGATTAAGTAGGGCTGTCACCTATGACATAATATTCTTATCTCTTACTAGCAACCGCTTTCGTGGACTTCGATCTGTAATACAGACAGGGATACGCGATGGAGATTTCATTTCTACTATGAAAGCTCGTATGTTTGAATGTTTTAAAGTCAATCAAGGAGAAAACGGCTGAACGGTTGAAGTCCCCATGGACTTCCGCTGACCGGGAAGAAATACCAAATTTTATCAAAATTAAGGCTGGCCGAGAAACATACCATCATACCATCACGCCTGTATTCCCCGAAGGGTTAGGCAGAGGTGCACTTAATGTACACCCACAGTTCGCCGGTATGTTTGGGTCCCATGTAATAGGGGGCGAGCCTATTGCCATCCACCGGGCACAAATTCAGACTCCGAGCTGCTACTGAGAATTTCATAGAAAAACTCAATAAAACTTTTCTCGACCTGGGGATCGAACCCAAGACCTCTAGCGTAGCAGTCGCGATTGGGACCACTAGACCAACGAGGCAGTATTAACCAGTAGGATTGCATTAAATCTGCGCTACGCTCCAGTATGCAATCCTATTGGTTAATAATTCTGCGTTTCTCAGCTCCGCTGCCTCGCTCCGAGTCAATGGACAGGCAGCCTAATACAGATGTTTTGTTGTAAACATGTAACAAGAAAACAGAAAGACAGACAGAGTTACTTTCACATTTATCATCATCATCATCATCATCATCATCATCATCATCATCATCATCATCATCATGAGCCTATATTAGTCCACTGTTGGGCGTAGACCTTCAGCTCGGTTCAGCTTCCGTCAGTAACCTTTTCCAAATCATCAATCCATCTTCGCATTTATGTTATTAAATAAATAAACATACATAATAAAACATACCATCACGCCTGTATTCCCCAAAGGGTTAGGTAGAGGTGGACTACACCCACACTTCGCCGGTATGTTTAGGTCCCATGTAATAGGGGATGAGCCTATTGCCATTCACCGGCCACAAATCAAGACTCCGAGCTGCTATTGAGAATTTCATAGAAAAACCCAATAACATTTTGCTCGACCTGGAGATTGAACCCAGGACCTTTACCGTAGCAGTCGCGCTTAGAGCCACAAAACTAATGAGGCAGTCTATTAATTAAATAATGTTTATTAATTTTAATTCTATAACATGTCAGGGCCAGCCCTGAGCGTTGATCCCGCCGCGGTCGTCGGCGCGTTCAATTTCCCGTCTAACATTTTAATTATTCGGTAAATCCCGCACGCGCGCCGCCACCCGGAAATTACGTCACTAATGTCAACCGGAAGCGGCAGATCAACAACATTAGCTAGGCTAATTAGGAAATACTTTTGTCTATGTTGAACATAATGGTGATTATGAACTGATATGTCACAGGTGTCGAGTTGGAATCCAAGGCACACTTTTGATTTGTTGATATCAAGCGCGTTCTACCGTCCGTTTTTTTCCGTCTACGTGAAATAGATTATTTTTTAAGAAAATATAACAAAGTTTGTAATTAGTAATCAACTGCTGCTCCACGGGTTGTGAATAACACACGGAATAAATATTTGTATGATCCACAGGTAGTTTAGGTTGTGGGTGTGTGTGTTTGTTTGTAAAACTATAAACAATGTAGGATTAAATACTGCGGCATTGTTTTTATTTTTGTTGAAAATGGAAAAAAATATCCTTGCAATGGATTTGTTCTATACAACATTATTTTTAGTAAATGCGAAACCAGAATATAGTTTGTTCAGTTTGTTCAGTTCATAACTAACTGAATCGATTACAATAACATTTACATCATGTCATATTTTGTCCCAAAAATTTTAAGTACGTATACTAAGTATCTATCCACAATCATACGCGCACAACACAGGTCACTGCCGGTCATAGCGGTACTAGGCGCGGGCGCACAGCAGGGCGGGGGGGTAAAACAACCCCTTCAGTCGCCCGAAGTTGATGTCACAGGATGATGCGACTGACAACCAGATACCATAATAACTTTGTCATATTTTATGATACAGTTTTGATATATAGGTACTTAAAACATCAATTTAGGATTACTTTACAGAGTTTATAAATGAATAAAAAAATTCTGCAATTCCAATTATCATTTTCATAATTTTTGTCTTGTGCCAGCCCTATGTCCTAAGGTTGGCCGGTAATGGCGGTGTCCCACTGGACGGCTAAACATAATTTATAGCTATCAGTTAAACAGCCTCCTTACAGAAAAACTGTTTGCACCAGTGGTCCCTTGAGGAGCGAGAGTAGTTAGATATTAATGTGTGAATGGTGGAGGATAATAGTCTTAAAAAGTATTGTATTTTTATATGATTTTACCGACTACAGCTTAACCAAGAGTAACACTTCTTATTCTTAAAATAGTGATGCGTCCAATTTAATTACGATAAAGAAAACAAGTGCTAGTTGGACTCGCACGCCGAGGGTTTCGTACAAATTTTTATGTACCATTAAAAAATTGTGACGATGTTGCGTGGTTGCTAAAAAAAGAAATAATATGGCCTGGCGCCCTAGGCCAAATTAAAACTTTACACAGTCAGGATTACATCAGGGCAAACGCACAATAATTACACGTGGTGATCGGACAGCATTCGACCTCATTATAACAATTAGTAGCGGACCAGTGTTTGACATTACGTCCTTGACACACGTCCGTCACCGCCGAGTTTCCGAGCCAAAGTGTGCGAGTTGACATATCGGCTTGTCTTTCATAAAAAACCATCGCATGGCACTTTTAGAATAGGCGGGTATTCCTAAAAATTTAATCAATCTCCTAACAGTAAATAGTTCAGGCATCGCAGATTTATGTATAGTTTTGAGATTTTTCCCTATACTTGTAGTATAAGACGGTATTACTAGCCAAATTTAATAGTTCTAGGTCATCGGAATATACCTTATATATTTTGATTACCTTGAGTGTTGAAAAATATATCGTATTACTTTTTGCATAAACGGCCGTATCTTTTTTTACGCTAACATAGAGCTTTGATTTTTTCATAGTTACAAGGGACAGTAGACTTGAGTATACAGTTTTAATTTCAACTCTATACCTCCACGCGTTACTGAGATAAAGAGATTTGATAGACATACCGACGTACAACTAAGTTATCCTACAAGGTTCCCTTTTTTCCTTTGAGGTATCATCATCATCATCATCATCAACCCATTACATTGTCCCACTGCTGGGCACGGATCTCCTCTCAATACGAGAGGGCTTAGGCTATAGTCCACCACGCTAGCCTACTGCGGGTTGGCAGACTTCACACGCCGTCAAGAAAATCTCTCAGGCATGCAGGTTTCCTCACGATGTTTTCCTTCACCGTTTAAGCGCGTGATAATTAATTATTAATACACACATAACTTTGAAAAGTTAGAGGTGCGTGCCTTGGATTTGAACTCGAGACCTTTGACTTGGCAGTCCAATGGTCATATCACAAGGCTATCACTACTTACTTACTTTGAGGTATGGAACCCTAAGTAGCACCGCGAATACAAAGCTAGTTTATTAAATATCGTTGCAGACGTATTTAAATTTAAAGCCGCCATTTTGCTTTTATGAAACTCAAAATGAACCCTTTTAGTTAGAATTTTAATAAAAGTTTGTAATTAAAACTTTGCGGTTCAGTTCATAGTTCATATTCTATGACTTTTTAACTGACTTAAAAAAAGATGGAGGTTCTTAATTCGAATTATTTTTGTGTGTTTGTGTTAAAGTTTGAAGGGTAATGTAGCCATGGACATTTCTGTACAAATGTGACTTAACAACTGAGGTGACAAGATGAACTAGTGATACTACTGGTATTCTTTGCATCTGCCGTTGTCTTGTGGTCGTAAACACGACTGCTATGCTAGATGTCCTAGGTTCGATTCTCGAGTCGACGAGTATTATGACGTTTTTCTATGAAATTCTTAGTAACAACTCGGTGCTTGGAATTGTACCCGGTTAATGGCAATAGGATGGTTGGCGCTCTTTGGGGGAGGCCTAAGTTCAGCAGTGGACGACAATAGGCTGATAATATGATGATGATGGCAAGAGGTATAAACATACCAGCTAAGTGTTGGTGTAAATTACTACACCTCTGCCTAAACCTTCGGGGAATACAGGCGTGATGAAATGACACTAAATTCTATTTTCAAATTACTTATAGATTCTGTGTGTTCATTCAATGTCGTAGTACCCTCACTTTGTATAATAATGTTGTATTCACGTTACGTAAGTATAACAGACGAGGCGGCTCACCCGCATTAGTGTTGGATTGAAAAGAAACCCTTCTTCAATGTAGTCCCGGGTTCGAGACCATAGAGCTACAAATGTAGTAGAAGTGCTGTTCGTATGGGGCAGAAAAAAGGAAGGAATTATATTTTTTTTACGAAGATACAAAAAAAGGTTTAGCACGCCTTTATTTCTGGAAGGGTTAAGCAGAGGTATACTTAAAGTACACCCATAGTTTGCCGGTATGTTACGTTCTATATACCATGGGGTGAGCCTATTGCCATTAACCGGGCAATATCCAAGCCTAGAAAAACTCAACACTTTGGATGACCTGGGAATCGAACCTAATGCCTCTAGCATAGTAGTCGCACTTAGGACCACTACAGTAATAAGGCAGCTATACACAAAAAAGACATTGTAAGATATATCATCAATATTTAGTATGTGTTACTGTACCATAAGAATAGAAATTGCGTAATACCACTTTCCTGATAAAAATATATGCTATGCAATCCTGTCCCAAAGCTTAAGATTTTTTGTGAATAATCTTAAAATTTAAAATCTTAAACTTATTTTACTAATTGAACAGTGTAACACAACTTTACAAATTTTACTTTTTTTCTGTCACATACCATCACGCCTGTATTCCCCGAAGGGTTAGGCAGAGGTGTACTTAATGTACACCCACAGTTCGCCGGTATGTTTAGGTCCCATGTAAGCGAGCCTATTGCCATTCACCGGGCACAAATCCAGACTCCGAGCTGCTACTGAGAATTTCATAGAAAAACCCAATAACACTTTGCTCGACCTGGGGATCGAACCCAAGACCTCTAGCGTAGCAGTCGCGATTGGGACCACTAGATTAACTAGGCAGTCAGTTTTTCTGTCACATTTAGCGGAATATGTTAAACACTTACTTACCAAGTGACTTTGTATTATCAAGCATCTTCCACTCTACATGTTCTTAGCTCTGTGTACACAAGTAAAGTGAGTAATGGCAGGATAATAATAATATGTGAGTGAGGCAGACACGAGCAGTAAATATAACAGACGCACTGAGCTTACTCACCGGCGTCGGTCTCACGTATATACTCGGAGAGACTTCTGTGACGACTGCCTAATTAGTCTAGTGGTCCCAATCGCGACTGCTACGCTAGAGGTCTTGGGTTCGATCCCCAGGTCGAGCAAAGTGTTATTGAGTTTTTCTATGAAATTCTCAGTAGCAGCTCGGAGTCTGGATTTGTGGCCGGTGGATGGCAATAGGCTCGCCCCCTATTACATGGGACCTAAACATACCGGCGAACTGTTGGTGTACATTAAGTACATCTCTGCCTAACCCTTCGGGGAATACAGGCGTGATGGTATGTTATGTCATGTTATGAGACTACTGTGCCCCGCGCAATCATTCGCGCTTAGCGTGATGTTAAAACACGTACTCCTTATACCATCAGCTGCCAGTGAAAGTCCCGTTAAAATCGGTCCAGCTCTTTTGTAGAGTAACTGGAACAAACAGACATAATAAAGTTTTATTTATTCCTCATCTAGCGATCGACAGCCTCATCGGAATCGAATCTAGGATTAGATTCGATTTCTACTTGTAAAGATAACAACTACCTCATTAGTCTAGTGGCACTAAGCGCGCCTGTCGTGCTAGAGGGCCTTGATTCGATTCCCAGAACGAGCAAAGTGTTATTGGATTTTATTTCTATGCAATTCTGAGTAGAAGCTAAATGTTTGGATTTGTACCCGATTAATGGCAGTGGGCTCGCCCTCTATTACATGGGACCTAAACATACTGGCTAAGTGTGGGTGTACATTAGTACACCTCTGCCTTACCTTCGCGGAATAAACGCATTGTATATTAAAATGTATTTGCATGACAGCGTTGATGAATAAAAACGTTCTTGTATTATGTGATACTTCTGTTTTTTTATTTGCTTATGTAATGTACTTATACAGTTATGCACAAATAGATATAGATAGCGATGTATGTGCGTATTGATGAGGGGTCGAGTTATTTGAATGGCAGCGATTTTTTATATTATGTATTACGTCTAGCGAAGAAGACTGCCTCATTAGTCTAGTGGTCCTAAGCGCGACTGCTACGCTAGAGGTCCTGGGTTCAATCTTCAGGTAGAGCAAAGTGTTTAATTGAATTGTTATTAGGTTTTTCCATGAAATTCTGAGTAGCAAATCGGAGTCTGGATTTGTGCCCGGTGAATGGCAATAAAGTATTTGTGAATCAAGGTCAGGCACGATTTTTACGAAAATAATGAAATTTTATATACAAAAAGTTGTCAGGCGTAACTTTTAAATTATGATAATAATTTATTTTGTTTCGAAAGAAAAAGAGGAACATTTTATTATAATTTTCTGTAATGTATTCTGAAAAATAATTGTCTCATTAGTCCCGTTGTCCTACCGTGACAGCTATTTAAAGGTCCTGGGTTCGATTACCAGGTCGAGTAAAGTATTATTAGGTTTTTATATGAAATTCCAATAGGGTTTATCTTGTAGGCTCGCCCCCTCTTACATGGGACCTAAACATACCGGCGAAATGTGGGTGTACATTAGTACATCTCTGCCTAACCCTTCGGGGAATACAGGCGTGATGGTATGTTATGTTATGTATAGAGAAGTTTTACTTTAACGTTTGTCATCCAACTGCGGGCGGTCAACAATAATTTATTTTGTATTATACTTCTTTTAAACAAAAATGCTAACAATGTTTTACATCCATTTACAATTTAGTTCAATAATAATAGTTCAAAAGAGTTGCCAGCAATGTGGGTGCACATTACACGTATTCTTGTTAACCCCTCGTACTAAGTTAAATGCTTGTGTGACAAGTGGGTTCACGTCGGTAGTGCAATGGGTGGGGTTAGAACCGGCAACCACATGATCGTAAGACTGACGCCCTAGCCACTAGGCTACCGCCGCTTTAATGTCTATCCGCGTCATTCGACTCAACCGTGATGTAGGAAATAACATTGCAGTTAATTCATAAAGTATAGTGATGTCATTTAAACATAAATTAAACACCTTCTCCACTACGAAGATAATATTATGTAAAGATATATAAGTGTAACTATTAGGAAATAAAATTGCAGCTATTATTTAGCTGCAAGCCCCTTTCGGTGTCGGTTTCGTGTCAAATACTGATATATTGTTATTGTTGTGGTAGGGCCACGCTGTTCGCAGCATGAATGTGCCGGCTTGACCGGGGAAGTACCACACTCTCGCAGAAGACCGACGTCCGAGTAGTAGCGTTTCGTTACTGCGCTTCGTTCGGTGAGCGAGAGGGCCGGAGGCCCAATTCCTCCCCCAATCCCCTTCCTTCTCCTTTTCTCCTTCCCCTCCCTTTCCCTAAATAGGCTCGGCAACGCATCTGCAACTCCTTTGGTTTTGCAGATGTCCATGGGCGGCGATGACTACTTACCATCAGGTAGCTCGCCTGCTCGTTTGCCGAGTTATCCCATAAAAAAAAAAAAAAAAAAATATTCAGCTGCATTATGGTGAGACCAGAAGTTGACTATCATGACAAAAAGGCTGGCTATTTTAACGTTTAAATGTTTAACTAAGCTGGTTAAAGGTTGGACAAAGGCATACATTATGTTCGCTCGTAAATACAATGGAACATAAATGTCGCCGTGCTACGAACGTGCTACGGCGTAGGCACGTCGTAGCGGTGCCTACGGAATTGCTACGGACGTGCTTGCGGCGTAGCAGTTTTATATGTTGAAATTGTTGTTCCTGTGTGTTTGGAATTATTTTTGAGGAGGGGATGAAAAAAGAAAGGGGGGGGGGGGGTAGATATTTTAATAGTTTAGTTATTATTTGTTAGGTCAAGGCTTATAGTAGTAATAATACAAGTTCAATGTTCTAATGTTTTTATTTCACAAGCATTTAGTGCTTTCACTAATAATAAAACTTTATTTCATTAAAGGTGCTGTAGTACAATTAAAAAATCATTTATAATAATTAAAATCAAACACTTGAATACACCACACTATCTGGTTGAGGTACTCTTAAATAGGCTACGAAATAGCCTGTAATAAAGAAAAACAGTGTCATATCCCTCACAAAACTACCTAATGGAAATCTAACCAATCACGGGCTGGTTGTATTTTTTTAAAAACCTTTTGGAGCAACGGGCCAAATATCCGCGACAATTTCCACATTCATACACATTAACAATTCCCTCTATCAACCCCAAACGAAACTAACACAAACAACTGCGAAACTGTTTCGTTAAAAGTTACGAAATTCGCCCCAGTGAAACTCGTAGCACGTTTGAAACGAAAGTTACGTAACGGGTGCTACGACCGTAGCACACTCGTAGCTCGCTACGGCGTAGCACACTCGTAGCACTGTTGGTGCGTAGTTCGCGTTAATTTGCGGATTTGGAGAAAATGTATGGAATTTGTTACAAACTGCCTCATTAGTCTAGTTGTTGTTAGCACGACTGGTGACTAAGAGATCCTGGGTTCAATTTTCAGGTCGAGCAAAATTGTTGAGTTTTTCTGTTAAACCCCAGGAGCTTTTTCAAATACAAATTTTTCGAATTCAATTTTTTTTTTATGATATAACTCGTCAAACGAGCAGGCGAGCTACCTGATGGTAAGTAGTCAACGCCGCCCATGGACATCTGCAATACCAAAGGAGTACGAAGAGTCGGAGCCTTGCCTCCCTTTTCCTTAAATACGAAAAAGGGAGGGGAAGGAGAAAAGGAGAAGGAAGGGGACTGAGAGAGGAATTGGGCCTCCGGCGCTCCACACTCACCGTACGAAACGCAACAGTATCATACTGCTACTTGACGTCGATATTCTGTGGGAGGGTAGTACTTCCCCGGTCGTGACGACACATTCATGCTGGCATGTAGACATGACAGCGAGACACATACTACGTAAACCAACGATATATATACGAAAACTATTTTTTCAATACACAGAGATGTTATATATAAATATTATTCACAGAATAATAGATGAGTAGTTGACTGCCTCGATAGTCTAGTGGTCCCAAGCGCGACTGCTACGCTAGAGGTCCTGGGTTCGATTCCCAGATCGAGCAAAGAGTTATTGGGTTTTTCTATGAAATTCCCAGTAGCAGCTCGGAGTCTGGATTTGTGCCCGGTTTATGGCAATAGGCTCGCCCCTTATTACATGGGACCTAAACATACCGGCGAAATGTGGGTGTACATAAGTACACCTCTGCCTAACCCTTCGGGGAATACAGGCGTGATAGTATGTTATGGTATGTTAATAAATGACTATAAATCATAATTATTCCGAGTAAATACGTAGGATGATACTTAATTATGATTTCTGTTGGTTCTCGTTGAAATCTGCATAATCTTGTTAATCCGCGGGCGGCGCCGCGCGGTGTGACTTGCTGTGGTGTTACATTTAATACTAGTATCAGACGGAATCATTATAGATACTCATCTATAATGCCTAGCCTTTTCAAAATATATTTTAGTAATAATTTGTGCATGTCTACATGTCAGCATGAATGTGTCGACACGACTGGGGAAGTACTACCCTCCCACAGAATATCGACGTCAAGTACCAGTATGTATAAGCAAGCGACTATGTATATGCTGTTGCGTTTCCTACGGTGTACAATTCCTCTCTGTCCCCTTCCTTCTACGTTTCTCCTTCCCCTCCCTATTCCTTGAATAGGCTCGGCAACGCATCTGCAACTCCTTTGGTATTGCAGATGTCCATGGGCGGCGATGACTACTTACAATCAGGTAGACCGCCTGCTCGTTTGCCAAGTTTTTTCGTGAAATACTAGCACGATGTTATGTTTTATTGTAGGTTATCAATTTATTTTAAAAACATAAAACATAAACATACTGTGGGCAGGATCCGAACCTGCGTCTTCTAGTTAGGTACACCAGACGCTATGACCACTAAACCAACGCGAGTCCCACCTGCCTTTCAAAATTTCCTTTCACATTTTTTTATTTATGTCTTTGAGGTTACGACTTTTCCTACTCTAAAATAACTTTATAATCTTAGCAACAAAAGTGCATAAATAAAAAAACCCGAAAATTGCATTATACCTCTTTCATAAAACATAACAAAAAAAAATAAAAAAATCGGTTCATATGTTCGGGAGCTACCATCGTTTTTGCGTCGGAGGATAAAAATACAAAAAGATAATGGGTTATCGCTAAACATTTACTTAAGATAAATTAACGCGCCAAAAATACGAGCACTCAGCAGAAATGTGCCGACTAACGTTTGAAATCGTTTCAAATGGACTGCTCACGATGTCTGCGGCTCACTCACATAGCACGACCACCTCAAACGCGGCACGTCAGAGTCTTCCCAGCGTATAGCACCCGAGGGTTGCAGGTGAAACCGGTTGTCCGCTTAAACGGTGAAGGAAAACATCGTGAGGATACCTGCATGCTTGAGAGATTTTCTTGACGGCGTGTGAAGTCTGCCAACCCGCAGTAGGCTAGCGTGGTGGACTATAGCTTAATCCTTCTTGTTCTTAGAGGAAACCCGTGCCCAGCAGTGGGACAATGATTTTGAGGGTCATAGAAGCGCCCTCTTTAATGGTGTAATGTTATACTTAGTATTTCTATAAATTCTTTTTAAAACCCGATACGATTCTCAATATGTTGGAAGCTATTCATCATAGTCGGACGCCATCTTTATTTGTGACCTTCAACCCACAGCCAGTCGAGTGCCAGGCTAACCAGAGGCGGGTGAATATTTAGAACAGTATGTGTAATTGGACCGAGGATGAATAATGAGGATACGTCTGTCAGGGGATGAGTGGATGAAGAGGACATTCAATACTTAAAAAAAAAATTATGGGATAATTCGGCAATCGTTGCTGCATATAGACATCTGCAATACCAAAAGAGTTGCAGATGCATTACTGAGGGAAAGGAAGGGGAAGGAGACAAGGAGAAGGAAGAGGACTGAGGGAGGAGGAGTTGGGCCTAAGTCGCTCCACACGCACCGTACAAACGCAACAGTATACAACAGTATAAATAAAAACGTCTTTACTTTCAGTCTGACTGCCTCATTAGTCTAGTGGTTCGATTACCACGAGGATATCATGAAATTTTCAGTAGATCCTCGGAGTCTGGATTTTTCTGGATAATGGGAATGAACAAAAAACGAAAAATCCAGACTATCCAGAAAAACACTATCCAGAAAAAGACTATACAGAAAAATCCAGATTATCCAGAAAAAGACAGAATAGGGGGTGTGCCCCCTATTACATGGGACCAATATACCTGATCCTTCGGAGAGTACAGATATGAAGGTATGTATGTATGTGAAAATCTTTATTTCGGACGAATTGCATCCATAATGGGTTAGTATATAAAATAATCATAACTATGTTAGTAAAACAATTTAGTAACCTTCTTAAAAGTATTAGAAAACCTTAATAAAGAATATTAATCAAATCGGTAGTCATTCTCGAGTTATATCGTGACTTATTACTACATAACATACCATCACGCCTGTATTCCCCGAAGGGTTAGGCAGAAGTGTACTAATGTACACCGACATTTAGCCGGCATGTTTAGATCCCATGTAATAGGGCGAGCCTATTGCCATTAATCGGGCACAAATCCAGACTCCGAGCTGCTACTGGGAATTTCATAGAGAAACCCAATAACAATTTGCTCGACCTAAGTATCGAACCCAGGACCTTTACCGTAGTCGCGCTTAGGACCATTAGAATAATGAGGAAGTAATTTTCATGGACAGCCTGTACATAGTCACGATTGGAGGCTATTTTATTTCATCCTGTAGGCAGGTAAAAGGGTTGAAGCTAACAACTCGTTCAAACGGAATCACAAATATATATTATACATTCAAATAGAATATTAAGATTTAATATATTCTGTTTGGTTTTATACAAATACCTTCAAGTATTACGAATGATAGAGACATCACGGCAAAAATCGTCATCCAATTTTTTAATTTTCTTACTTGTTCGAGCAAAGTGTTATTGGGTTTTTCTATGAAATTCCCAGTAGCAGCTCGTAGTCTGGATTTGTGCCCGATTAATGATAATAGGCTCGCCCCCTAATTACATGGGACCTAAAAATACTGGCGGAAAATGGGTGTACATTAGTACACCTCTGCCTTACCTATTATGTTGGTACTTCCTCTTGTCAGTGTTGCCAGTTGCTTAATTAATCTGATGTATTTTTTTTTTTACTTTTTATTTTTTTATGTTGTATGTAGTACCTAGTATTTTTGATCTATGGTTAATTGTGCGTCGTTTTGGGCGAAAATAAATGTTTTTTTCTTTCTTTTTTTTCTTTTTCTTTCTTACCCTTCGCGGAATACAAGCGCGATGGTATTTTATGTTATCTTACAGAATACTTATCTTTAAAGCTTTGAAATAAAATAACTTTCCACAGAATTTTTGTCGGTATTATATTACAAATCCAGACATTTAAGCACCTTGGAATCGAACCGAGGACGAGGATTAATGATACATTAATTGGAGAATGTTAAAAACTTTTCACATTTGTTTGAAATTTTCAGTTTCACCCTAATGGCGCCGAATAGTCTGTGTGGGCTTTTGAATATTTTTAAATTCATCGGAATTTCAACTTTATTTTTGAACTGATAGAGTGCACAACGTTGTGAACAATTTGTTAAGGTTAAATTGGCACTTGTACTCCTTATAATAAAGTTCAAAATTTTTATCAATGAACTTTGAACTCTATTCGTTATGAAATAGAGTATTCATTTTATCGAATTAATATTTGATGTCTATCATTTTGAACTTAACAGGTGTGTGTGAGCTTAGTGCAAAGAAAAATCAACACAATTTCTTCTGCATTAAGGTTGGTAATTAAATGGTAAAATTGAGGCGGGAGTTCGAAATATGAAATGGCAAAACGCAAGCGCGCGAAAACAGCGAGGTTGCTGTCTTCAAAAATAAGTTTTACCTGAATTAGAGACTTTTTGGTTTAGGCGTGAAATGTAACAAAAATAAACAGTTACTTTTGCTTAATATAACGCCTATATTTCTTGAAGTCTGGTGAATTGAACAGTTCTCCGATATGTTTAGGTCCCATAAGCCTATTGCTATAAACTGGGCACAAATGCACGCTCCGAGCTTCTTCTAAGATTTCGTAGAAAGAACCCGATGGTCCTTTGCTTGACCTGGGAACCAAACCCAGGACCGCTAGCATAGCCGTCGTGTTTACGACCACTTAGGCAGTCCATTTAACTTAATATAGGAGATAATATTCTTAGAAAACAAAAAAGCTATTAATATTTTATTTAAAATATAATTATTTTTGTCTTGAATGGGTATTCAACTCATGGTACTCGATGAATGATATTTACAAGTAAGGTACTTTTTTTGTGGGATAGCTCGGCAAACAACGGTTGAGCTACCTGATGGTAGGTAGTCATCGCCGCCCATGGACATCGACAATACCAAAGGAGTTGCAGATGGGTTGTTTAATTTTTTTATCATAAGCATATTCTGAATGCTATGTATATGTCGCAGTAAGATAGATAAAGCCGTAATATAGTTATATCCCTAGGGATATAATTATATACCGTAACATAGTTATACGAAAGCAATTCTTTACTATCTCACTAGGAATATAGTTATAAAACCGTCGAAGTTTAGTGATATACTTATATTACTAGATTAAGTTCAGTGTTATAAATATATTACGGTTTGTCTCAAAAAAGTCATATCGTCATCATATTGTAGTATATTAAAGCTTATATATTCTCAAACATTTTTGAACAATTGAAAAAATTTCAAAAGTGTACCACTTTTTTGAGACAGACCCATTACTTGATTAAGCTTAGTGAAATAAAAATCTACCATATATATTTAATATAAAACAAAATTTTATTGGTTTTATCTTTATTAATAAATCAACTTAATGTATCCTGCAGTTAGTTACAATACTTTGTGACATTAACACGTATTAAATTAATTATAATTAAAACAATCATATTTTTTGGAATTTAAACATTAACAATACAATAAGAACTAATCAAACATTAAAAATCTTTTAAAGCTAAACGGTTTCCGCACACTCCGAAAGCTATTTCACTAAACTTAATCTAGTAATATAAGTATATCACTTAACTTCGACGGTTTTATAACTATATTCCTAGTGAGATAGTAAAGAATCGCTTTCGTATAACTATGTTACGGTATATAATTATATCCCTAGGGATATAACTATATTACGGCTTCATCTATCTTACTGCGACATATATATCTGAATTAAATTACATATTGTAATTATTTATGGAACTTCAATAAAAAAAAATCATTTATTATCTCATAAATCATATTATCATCATATCTCATAAATCATATATCATCATATCTCATATATCATATCAACGACTGCCTCGTTGGTCTAGTGGTCCCAATCGCGACTGCTACGCTAGAGGTCTTGGGTTCGATCCCCAGGTCGAGCAAAGTGTTATTGAGTTTTTCTATGAAATTCTCAGTAGCAGCTCGGAGTCTGGATTTGTGCCCGGTGAATGGCAATAGGCTCGCCCCCTATTACATGGGACCCAAACATACCGGCGAACTGTGGGTGTACATTAAGTACACCTCTGCCTAACCCTTCGGGGAATACAGGCGTGATGGTATGTTATAAATCATATGATAGGTACTGGGTTCGATTCCCTGATTCGAGCAAATTGTTACCAGGCTTTTCATTCTCAGTTTTCTACAAAACTTTTGTGTTTTGACGAAGATTATGAAAACGCAGGTTTTGTTAGCTGCCTTCATATAATTTGTTAGATAGGGTGTCTGTTAATTAGACAGTTTAGTCATTATATGACAGGCATATTATTATGTCTATACTTATACAATTTTTTTTGTCCACCTCAACTTAGCCTTTTGTAATTCAGGCGTGATGGTATTTGTGTGAGTGACGACGGTCCACCGTACAAGGGTATAAAAAAGTAATTCTCTGAACACAGCTCATGGAAAAATTTTAGTGCGTTTTCCTATCAACAAAAAAATTACCCCGAAATCGTCCTAAACTTCCCACGGTAGCAACCCACCGGCCGGGTATCTTGAGTACCTCAGTATTCTCCCGCGCTTCACTCGGAGCGGTCGTGTCGCCCGCAGCCCGCGAACAAACCACCTGTTCCATTCCCCCCGATATCATTTGTTTTTTACGCACTTTCCCTTTGTTTGAACTTCCAAAACTTTATAGAAAAGGTAAGCGATATAAATTCTAGGTTGAAAGAAAGAGATGGCGACATTACTTTAAAAATAGAACGGTTATAATTAAATAGTTGATATTGATTTGTTTTATAACTTCATAATTACTCACGATTGTAGGATTAAGTAATACGTTGAACAATTCATCTGTTTTGTTAAGTTGCGCTTGACGCGGACAGTCTATAGATGGGTGACCATTCTTAACACATTGAGATCCCTTCGTGCCTCGGAGAGCACGTAAAATCGACAGTATTAAAAAAAACACGTGAAAATTGTTACTGGTAGTCAGAAGTACAAAAAGTCTGACAACCAGTCTAGATCCTTCGAATTTCGGTGTTCCCCAGAAATTGTGTGGCGGAGGTGTAATGACAGTGGCTTCGTGTCAAATACTGATATTCAACCACATCTTAACCAGATGTGGGAGATGAGCCGAACATAATTAGGGAATGGTTAAGACGATTTTGAGCAAGTTTCAATAAATACTAATATTAACATACAACATAACATAACATACCATCACGCCTGTATTCCCCAAAGGGTTAGGCAGAGGTGTACTAATGTACACCCACAGTTCGCCGGTTTGTTTAGATCCCATGTAATAGGGGGCGAGCCTATTGCCATTGACCACAAATCCAGACTCCGAGCTGCCACTGGGAATTTCATAGAACCCAATAGCACTGCTCGACCTGGGCATCGAACCCAGGACCTCTAGCGTGGCAGTCGTGCTAAGGACCACTAGACTAATGAGGCGGCAAGATTGAAGTCCAAATCAAAATCAAATCACATCAAAATCATTTATTCGCTAGAGACATGGTATTATAAAAGCTGTTACATTTTCCGAAAGCAACAACAACTTTTTTAACCGACTTCAAAAAGGAGGAGGTTCTCAATTCGACTTTGGAGTCTTTTTTATGCAAGTTCTACGATTACTCGAAGAAGCCTGAACCGATTTGAAAAAATACTTTTTTTGAACAAAGGGTATATATATTTCCCAGGTGGTCCCATACAATTTTATCGAAAGCGGTGGAGCGGTTTTTAGCAAAATTACCAAAACCTAATAATTTTATACATTGATGAGCATCATCAACCCATTACATTGTCCCTCTGCTGGGCACGGGTCTCCTCTCAGAACGAGAGGTATAAGGCTATAGTCGATCAATGATATTTTTGTTTAAAATTAAAAATTTAAATTAAAAAATCCCCCGACAATTGCATTATATCTCAACCGATTTTCATCAAACATAACTAAAAACACTCCCGATTATTCACCTTCAAACAAAATAAAAACAAAATCAAAATCGGTTCATCCGTTCGGGAGCTACGATGGCACAGACACACAAACTAATAACACCCCGTTGTTATTTACGTGGGGGGTTGAAAAACGTAGGGTTTTGCGCGTTCATTTCCTTATAATAAACCTTATATTTTACGGGTGCTATGACTTTGGGTTTTTGTTAAGAATTTGTGAATCGAGGTCAGGCAACATTTTTACGAAAATAATGAAAAATTAAATACAAAACGATGTCACGCGTAACTTTTAAATTATGATAATAATTTAGATAGATAGATAGATAGATTATTCTTTATTGTACACAAGAAACAAAATATAAAACAAACGTAGTAAGTAGGTACAATTGGCGGTCTTATCGCTAAAAGCAATTTCTTCCAGACAACCATTGGGTGGACAAGATTGGTTAAAGATAATGGGCTGTTGCAGGTGTACATAGTAAATAGGTATTCAGTAAATATATACTTAATTATAGATATGTTGGATTGAGATATAATATAAACATTATGAATGCGTTATAAAATGTAAATAAGATAAATATCATACTAATAATACTATAAAAATAAATATTATACTAATAATACTATAAAAACTAAATATATATAAATAAATAAATAAATATATATATAATACAGGTACTTTATAAATACAGAACAATAGTAACAATTTAAGCAGCCAAATAATACTGTTTCACCATTAATTTAAATGATGCCAAAGTTTTTGCACGTCTTATGGAAACCGGCAGTGCATTCCACAGACGAGTAGCCTGAACAGTAAAAGACTGATCGAAAAATTTTGTGGCATGCATAGGCATCTTTAGCTTTAAGTTTTCTGATGAACGTAAGGATCTCAAATGTGTATCACAGACGAACTCAAAACGAGTTTTAAGGTAGGAGGGTGTAGTAGGATTAAATAGAATACTGTAAAGTAATGAAAGAATATGAGTATTCCGGCGAAGACGTATTGGGAGCCACTTGAGCTTAGCGCGAAAGTCTGACACATGATCATATTTGCGTAAACCAAATATGAATCTTATACAAAAATTTTTGAGACGCTCAAGTTTATTAAATTACTCTACGGTAAGATCAAGATAGCTGGCATCGGCATAGTCAAGAACAGGCAACAGAAGAGATTGTGCAAGCGCAACTTTAGTGGCTGTTGGAAGAAAGTTGCGTAATCGTCTCAAGGATCCTGCTGACGCAAACATCCGGCGGCTGGTTTCCTGCAGCTGCGGTCCCCAAGATAAGGTTCGGTCCATGATGATTCCTAAATTTTTGACCTTATCACTTATAGGAATTATGATGCCATCAAAGATAAACTGGGGTAGGTGAAACCAATCAATTTTAGAAACCATTCATGAGCTACCTATAACGATGACCTGCGTCTTAGACGGGTCTAACACTAAGTCCATAGTATTTGCTCCAATTTATTTTGTTTCGAAAGAAAAAGAGGAAAAAATTATTATAATTTTCTCTAATGTATTCTGAAAAATAATTGTCTCATTAGTCCCGTTGTCCTACCGCAACAGCTATTTAAAGGTCCTGGGTTCGATTACCAGGTCGAGTAAAGTATTATTAGGTTTTTATATGAAATTCCAATAGGGTTTATCTTGTAGGCACGCCCCCTATTGCATGGGACCTATACATACCATCAAACTGTGGGTGTACATTTGTACACCACTGCCTATCCGGAACCGTAAGGCTTCGGGAGAGATGGACTATTGATAATTTTATAGAAAAACCAAATAACACTTTGCTCGATATGGGAAGTGAACTCAGAACCTCAAGCATAGCAGAGAGAACAAATTAATAATAGCACATTTTCTTACGAATTTTATCAATTTAGTGCGAGAAAGGTCGAGTAAATTTCATTGTACGCCCCCACAAAGTGAGCAATCTTTGAAATTTAAGCTTGGATAGTCTACCAAAAGCTCGTTCATGCTTGAAGTCGTTGCAGCACGAATCTGCTGGAGCATGCATGCATGCACGATTATGCAGGCTTTGAAAGTCGGCCTCTATATTAAATGTCACGTCCACAAGCCTTTGACTAGCTTTACCTGCGAACTATTTCCAAATATGTTTTTCAAACAAAAGGTATTCACAAAGATATGAATTTTCAAATGAAAGAAAATTTCTAGTGAAAGAAAAATTCGATCTCAGGCAGGGTTTGAACCTGCGTCTCTCTGGTTAAGTACACCAGACGTTTTGCCAACTAAGTTACCGAGACCACTGCATGCGATGTCGAATTTCTCTTCCACATTTTACGTCTTCAGGCGACGTCAGCACCATCTATTGAAGACATTACTATGTCTTTCAACCAACACGACTTCCTTTACAGGTAGTTGTGTCGTAGTCCAATGTCAAACAATGTTGCCTTACCATATTTATATGCTTATTTTTTTAAATTATATTTTAGCATTAAATAATGCGAAATATTCACTAAGATATGAATTTTCTAATAAAAGAAAAATAAATATTCTTAACTTTGTGAATATTTGGCAATATTTAATGCTAAAATATAATTAAAAAAAATAAACCGTTAAGTAGTTTATGTCCTTGATGACGGTTAAATCTCTTTCCTTGTCTAATTTTATCGAAATATGTTCAGTAGTTTATGCATGAAAAGTTGACATATAAAATAGTTATCATTTTGTATTTTTTAGGCATTTTCCATGCAAAGATTATTAAGTTATTTTACTGAAGGAAAAATACGACCGCGGGCAGGACGTCGCCTCAAAGACGTAAATTTAAAATGTGAAGGCAAATTTCGACATGACGGGTGGGGGTCGCGGTGGCTTAGCGGTCATAGCGTCTGGTGTACTTAACTAGAAGACGCAGGTTCGTATTCGCCCGCGGTCGTATTTTTCCTTCACTAAAATAACATATAAAATAGTTACTTTTGCGTAACATACTATAACGCCTTAAATCCCTGAAGGGCGGCAGAGGTGTACTTATTAACGCCCAATGTTCGCCAGTGCCTATGTAGGTCCTATACCTATAATAGGGGTCGAGCCTATTGCCATTAACCGGGCACAAATCCTAACTCAGAACTGTCACTGAGAATTTACCCATACCATACCCATAACACTTTGCTCGACCTGGGAATCTAACCCAGTATCTCTACCGTAGCAGTCGCACTAAGGACCACACGCGGTTTTGTGCACAAGTGTACGTTGTACATAAATGTGTTCATAACTAAAACGAAGAAAGAAATAGTATCTATTTTTCGTACTAAGTAGGTACTTATCAAGTCAAGTTAAACAAAACTGTATTTTTTTTCCAAATGAATTGAAACCTTAAAATCTTCATAAGTAAGTTCAAAATCGTCTAAGAACATTTGACATTTTGTTGTGACCTGATGTGCGGGCGGCCGTACACAAATGTTGGTCGTAGGTGGTTTAAAATATTGTTTTTGGTGCCTTTTGTCGTCGACCTTGTGGTTAGCTTCAAGTCTAACCAGATCTGGGTAAGTAGGTGGGTTAATATGGTCACTTTTGGTGCATATCACGGCTGTAAAATGATCATGGGTTTTTCTATGAATTTCTCAGTAGAATCTCGGGTAATGGCAATAGGCTCGCCCCCTATTGCATGTGACCTAAACATACCGGCGAAATGTGGATGTATATTAGCACACTTCTGCCTAACCCTTCGGGGAATACAGGCGTGATGGTATGTTGTAACCGACTTCAGAAAATTCCAAAAAGGGGGAGGTTATATGTTCCAATTTAGGTATGTCTTTTTTTCTATGTATGTTCACCAATTATTCCGTCAATTATTATGAACCGATTTTGAAATTTATTGTTGAAAGGATGGTGGTCCCATTGTCGTCAGGTTAAGATCTGATGATCCTGGAAAAATATAGGCATAGGTATCTATAATATTTCTAGTATTTTTAATGATATTATTAGATCAGTCGTCGATGGCTTCCTGATCATCCATCAGATGCGACACTTGAATGATCATTACCGGCTTTCGTCAATAATATGTTACATGTTTGTTCTGACATCACTCCCTGTTATTTCAGCACATAAGTTTCTATAGCAAGAAACAATTTTTTTTAAGTCTACCATTCGTACATAATATACCATCACGACTGTATTTCCCAAAGGGTTAGGCAGAGGTGTAGTACCGTACACCCATAGTTCGATGATATATGTTCAGGTCCCATGTAATAATAAAATAATTTTGTTGTGGTAGGGCCACGCTGTTCGCAGCATGAATGTGCCGGCTCGACCGGGGAAGTACCACACTCTCGCAGAAGACCGACGTCCGAGTAGTAGCGTTTCGTTACTGCGCTTCGTTCGGTGAGCGAGAGGGCCGGAGGCCCAATTTCTCCCCCAATCCCCTTCCTTCTCCTTTTCTCCTTCCCCTCCCTTTCCCTAAATAGGCTCGGCAACGCATCTGCAACTCCTTTGGTTTTGCAGATGTCCATGGGCGGCGATGACTCCTTACCATCAGGTAGCTCGCCTGCTCGTTTGCCGAGTTATCCCATAAAAAAAAAATAGGGGGCGAGCCTATTGCCATTAACCGGGCACAAAAATAAACTCTAAGTTGCTACGGAGCATTTCGCATAGCAGTCGCGCTTAGGACCACTAGACTAATAAGGCAGTCACTTTTTAATAATTAACTGGTAAAGAAAAAATATCGTGAGGTAACCTGCATGCCTTCAATTTATTCTTGATGGCGTGTGAAGTCTGCCAACCCGCAGTAGGCTAGCGTGGCGGAATATAGCTTAATCCCTCTCGTACTGAGAGGAGTCGCGGGCCCAAGCTAGTATATTTGTGGCTGCGGCCAGTGGACTATAAAAATACGAGTAAAAACACTTCGCTTCAAATGCAACGAGTCCATAACTTATTTTCATAAACTTGTAGGGTTGGCACGCGGCTGCTTAGTTATTTATTTAATTATTTTTAGGAAAGCTTACAGACTAAACATTTATAGCTAAAGAACAATATTTTTCCGTAAATTGCTAATAACAAGCTTCCAAATTTTTAAATTTAGTACCTATAAATGTATATAGCAAAGAAGAACTTAAAGGTGAAGAGAAAGAAGAAAATAAGATAAGAAAAAGAAGGAGAAGATCTCGAGAACTTTTAATTCTAATTCTTTATAATAGTAATTTTTATACATTTTTAAATGTGGAAGCTTGATATTAGCAATTTACGTAAAAATATTGTTCTTTAGCTATAAGTGTTTTTAGTCTGTAAGCTTTCCTAAAAATAAAATAAATAAATAAATAATAATAAATTTTATACAATAATAAGCACTTTTACTGCAATAATAACAAAACATATTTTTACAAAGTAGTACGTAGGTCGTAAATTATAAAGTTTCTTGACTTGACTTGAAAATTAACTTGTAAAAGTGCGTTAAAAATATATATTTACATTAAATAAATATCATTTATTATTTATCAATTTACTCATTATATTCATAATCTTTTAAAATGAGTATCTATCGAGTTTATTTCCTACTCTTCTCCATAAGACTCGCTTATGGAACTGTGCAACTAGCTTTTGATATTTTAAAAGTACCTAAGTTAATGGTAACGTTGACTTTTACTTTTTTGTGACAACCCTACGAAGAGCAGGGTACATACCGCTTGGGATCCAAAACAGAAAAAGTTTTAATGCGACAATTTTACCTCGGAATATAAATAATATAGTATGTAAGTACGAACAAAGATAAAAGATACAAGTATCTTGTTTTGTACGGACAAAAAGTTTGACAGTCCTACAGATAACTGTTTAAGTGCGGGTTATTTTGAAATATTGTCTGTTTTTTAAGAGGTTTTTCGTGTTTTTGTGGGACGCAATAAGACTTGAAGTTAATTAAAGAAAGATGGTGGCAGCTTTGTTATTTTAGCCTAAGTTATTGACCCAAAATAATATTTTAGAAAATTTTAGATTACGCTTATTCTAGATTACCCTTACATGCGATAAGTAAGGCTTCTTCTAATTTGTACAGAATTGAACCTATGTAGGTTATGAATGAAAATAATATGTTAACACGCCGTTTATTGCAGCACGATTTCTTACACTTCTCATTACAATTACTAAGTCATAGACACAAATATACTTAACGGATATTGTACCGACAAAGTGTTGCCAATATAACCTTAAAAGAAATTCAATTATAATTTATACATGGACACCAAAATTTTCGCGAATTTTCATTTTCACCATTTTCGGCAGTAAAATAACAAAAAAAATCAGTTTTCCATAAAATTTTCATTCTATTGGATACTACCTGTATGTAACATTGATTCCAACAAGAATTAGTTCATGTCGAGGTAAAAATACTAGGAAAAGGTGTCCTAGAAAGAAATATTTATTTGATTTTCGTCCAAAAACGTACACCGCACACAGTTCACATAATATAATATAACATCATGCCTGTATCCCCCGAAGGGCTACGGCAGAGGTGTTCACCTACACTTCACAGGTATGTTTAGGTCCCATGTAAAAGGGGGCGAGCCTATTGAGTCTCTGAGCTTTTACTACGAATTTGTTAGAAAAACCCAATATCACTGCTCGACCTGGGGATCGAACCCAGGACCTCTAGCGTAGCAGTCGCGCTTTTTTTTTTTATGGGATAACTCGGCAAACGAGCAGGCGAGCTACCTGATGGTAAGTAGTCATCGCCGCCCATGGACATCTGCAAAACCAAAGGAGTTGCAGATGCGTTGCCGAGCCTATTTAGGGAAAGGGAGGGGAAGGAGAAAAGGAGAGGGAAGGCGATTGGGGGAAGGAATTGGGCCTCCGGCCCTCTCGCTCACCGAACGAAGCGCAGTAACGAAACGCTACTACTCGGACGTCGGTCTTCTGCGAGAGTGTGGTACTTCCCCGGTCGAGCCGGCCCATTCATGCTGCGAACAGCGTGGCCCTACCACAACAGAAAGCTTAGGAGAACTGGACTAATGAGGCACTGACACAGTTCGCCAGTATTTTTATAATCCGATCTAATAGAATCCCTATTGAACTGAGCTGCTGCTAAGAATATTGGAAATCGAACCCGACTTGTTCTTCAATAGCCATCGATGTTTGCGTCCATCGTCCATGTAAATGTCGTCATCGTTAGTAGTCGGAGCTTCATGTTTCATTCATTTTGAAGTCTAGCGAGACGAATGCCGACTTCAAATAGATTTAAAAGTCAAGAGGCTAGGAATTAAGTGAAATATATCTCCGGAGAACTAGCGTAATCATATTATGAACCAAAAAGAGTTTATTTTTTAACATTAAATATTGCGAAAACTTCACAAAGAACTGAATTTTCTAATAAAAGAAAATTTCTAGTGAAAGAAAAATTCGATCTCAGGCAGGGTTTGAACCTGCGTCTCTCTGGTTGAGTACCTACACCAGACGCTTTTGCCAACTAAGCTACCGAGACCACTGCCTGTGATGTCGAATTTCTCTTCCACATTCTACGTCTTGAGGCGACGTCAGCACCATCTATTGGAGCCTGCAATTCCTGCCTGAGATCGAATTTTTCTTTCACTAGAAATTTTCTTTAATTAGAAAATTCAGTTTTTTGCAAAAAGATTTTTAATTAGAACTTTTGTTTGTGTGTCGGTATGTATGTACGATGGCCATGTATCAAGTTACCACAAAATTATAAATTTTCTCAGTTGATTTTGAACTTTATCTACAACAATTTAAGGTTTAAAATCATTTGGAGAAATTTGACAGTTTTGTATACTTTGACCTGCTGGCGACTATACCAAATAGATTTAATAGTAGTCTAGTGTATTGTCTTTGGTTTGTACGCGCATCACACAGAAACTACTAGATAAGATAAGATAAGATAGGATAAGATAACTTAATCTACTGTATAAAAATAAGTCAGGTTTTCCTTCCTGACGCTATAACTCTAGAACGCACGAACCGATTTCCACGGTTTTGCATTCGTTGGAAAGGTCTCGGGCCCCGTGAGGTTTATAGCAAAAAAAGTCCAAAAAAAAAACACGGGCGAAGCCGTGGGCGGAAAGCTAGTTTGCAATAAATATGGATGGAATTGGATGCGGTTTTAACAGCTGTTTGCTGGAGGCCATGTAGAAGCTGATTAATCTTTATATACCTATTTCTTCTCTTCTTAATCGGTTTAATAAATTTTCTTCTTTCATCTTCAACTACCACGCCAGTATTTTCCGAATGGTTAAGCAGAGGTTTACTAAAGGACACATACACATTATGTCAAATTATGTGGCGATATGTCAAATATAAGGTTCTCCATGTTGTTGGGGACAAGCCTATTGCCATTCTCCGGGCATATATTCAAACCCCGAGCTGGTACTAAGAATTTCACATAAAAACCCAATAACATTTTGCTTAACCTTGGGATCAAACCTAGGACCTCTAGTATAGCAGTCGCGCTTGAGACCATTAAAATAATGAGCTAGTCGATTTTGTTTTTTTTATATGCGAGTATTCGAGTATTCGAGTATATGCGAGTATTCGAGTATTCGAGTATATGCGAGTATTCGAGTAAAATGGCAATCTTTCCGCCCACGGCTTCGCCCGCGTGTTTTCTCGACTTTTCCGTGCAATAATATAATGTATGTATTATACTGCCTCATTAGTCTAGTGGTCCTAAGCGCGACTGCTACGCTAGAGGTCCTGGGTTCGATCCCCAGGTCGAGCAGTGTTATTGGGGTTTTCTATGAAATTCCCAGTAGCAGCTCGGAGTCTGGATTGTGCTAACCGGGCACACTTCAGACTCCATGGCAATGATGGCAATAGGCTCGCCCCCTATTACATGAGACCTTAACATACCGGCGAAATATGGGTGTACATTAGTACACCTCTGCCTAACCCTTCGGGGAATACAGGCGTGATGGGATGTATGTATTATACTTAAACCTTCCTCTTGAATCACTCTATCTATTAAAAAAATCGCATCAAAATCCGTTGCGTAGTTTTAAAGATCTAAGCATACATAGGGACAGACCGACACCGGGACGACTTTGTTTTATACTATGTAGTGAACTAATAATAACTTTTTTTTAAATAATAATAACTTTTATTCAATAAGTAGTTTGTACATGGTATACAAAGTTGTTGTCCTTTAAAATTAGATGTTATAAATAAATAGAACCGGTACAAGATATATAAAATGGGTCATAGGACTCCCTTTCCTAAACTAGGCAGAAAATCTGTCTGTATCTTAGGAAAGAGTATCCATTCACAGTGAGTCTTATTACTACTGATGATAAAGAGGTAAAAATTGTGAGGTTGTAGGGGATAATCTCTGGATCTACTGAACCGATTTTGAAAATTCTTTCACCAATAGAAAGCTACATTATTTTTTTGATAGCTTACTAGCAATGTGGGTCACACATTACTAGTATTCTTGTTAACCCCTCGTACTAAGCTAAATGCTTGTGTTACGAGTGGGTTCACATCGGTAGTGCAATGGGTGGGGTTCGAACCGGCAACCACATGATCGCTAGTCCGACGCCCTAGCCATTAGGCTGCCGCCGCTTCAAGAACAGTGTGTGAGTGTCACAAGCTATATCGCCCAACGTATTATTATTATTATTATTCATTTATTTCAGATTTTATAATAATCCATAACATTTATAAATTAGAAGATTAAAATTACAATCACAAAATATTCCTAAAAATAAATTAATTATATTACAATATTTAGTGTTAGTAAACTCTTATAAACTATGTTAGTCAACACCCATCGCAAATTAAATATAATTGTATTCTGTGAGTGAGCCAGTCATTGCTATGACATCTATAAGTTCGTGTGTTCATATATAATTCAGGGTTGTCTGTCTGTTCGCCGCACGTTACGATCTCCCGACACTGAGGCGGGTCGTATGGTCGTAACACTTACACAAGTATATTATTAATAACAATACACTGAAACATCGTACGGTACGGCACATCAAGATTCCACAAAATGTCAAATAATCTCAGTCGATATGTTGTTGTTTGTATGTTTTTTACGCGATATCTCCGTCAATTATGGATCGATTTTGATGATAATTTTTTGTTTATTAGGCCATACTTCAGAGGTAGTCCCATTAAAATTTTATCGAAATCGGTTCAGCTGTTTAAAAAAAATCAACAAAAATCTAAAAATTGTTTACATCGATGATATTATCGTTTATTCCGAAACATCGCTGTCTCATTGGAGCAGTGCGTTAAGTTGGCTTACAAGTACTTATAAATAGACATTTTCATTAAAAATTAAAAAATAATATTACTTTTAACAAAAAGTAACATCGCCTTCAAAAAATAATGTTACGCCGAGTAACTAATAGAAAAACGTGGATAGGCCACGAAGGTTCTAGATCCGTCATAGAAGCACGTCGAAACATAAAAGAATGTACCCGACTGCTCCGCGCGCAAATAATAACCGTTCAAGGCCAAGGTCACGGGTCAACGCCCGGAAACAATAGGCGGTTAGGTACCTACGCGATATTTATCGACTTATCGCGACCATTCGACTCTGGAATCTTCATTGCGCGTATAAATACCGGTCGTGAGGGCTAGGCAGAGTAGTCTTGTGTTGGAAGCGAACAAGTGAAGATCGAAGTGATTTAACAAGTGATTAATTGTGCGATATTGTTGAGTGTAGTGTACAACTATAGTGACGTTGTGGTGATTTCTGTTGTGTTTTAGTGTATTTAATTAAAGTGTTTGTTTGTGTGTTGGTAAATTGGTGTTGATTAATTTATCCCGAACCCCAGCTCGTAACAATTTGGTGTCAGAAGTAGTGGGATAAATTATGCCAGTTTTACCTAAGGAAGACACTGACGGTATTCGTACCAGAAGTCAGCGGCAGCAGGAGATGGACCAGAGACGTTTTGAAGAGTCTCCACCACAACCTTTGGTCCGTCAGCAACCGCTGGAAGAACCAGCTGCTGGACCATCTGGAGCTGCTCCTGCACCAGCACCTGATATGGCGGCCTTGATGGTAATCCTGCAAGAGCAGGCACGCCGTCAGGAGGAGCAGGCACGCCAACTGCGGGAGCAGCTGCAGCAGGATAAGGAGGAGCAGGCACGTCGCGAAAAAGAGCAGGCACGCCGGGAAGAGGAGCAAGCACGCCGCCAAGAGGAACAGATGGTCCTAATAAAGGACTTACATGGCACTCTGGGAAAACAGCTTGGGGTAATGAAGGAGCAGGTGGAACAGCATGAGTGTCGTATTTCCAAAGCCGAAGAACAGATTGCCCACGTTACAAAGGCGTTGGGCGATATAAAGGCAGGAAATGGAATTTTAGCTCCTGTGGTTGCTGCGCCCATGACCACCTCACTACGTGGATTTAAAGTGCCATCATTTAACGGGACTTCTTCGTGGTCAGCTTACAGGATCCAGTTTGAAGCCTTTATGAAGACAAACGGATGGGACAAAGATCAGGCTATGACGGCACTCACCTTATGCCTCCGTGACCAGGCTTTATCAGTGCTGGAAGCCCTTGGCAAGGACATGACATATGACCAACTAATTGAGGCATTGGACTCTAGATACGGCGACGCACACCTGGAATACGTGTTCCGCGCTCAGTTGAAGGACCGGGTACAGCGTAGCGCCGAGACCCTACAGCAGTGGGCTGTAGAAGTTGAAAAGCTGGTTCGGAAAGCCTACCAGTCCACACCAGTGCAAATCGACGGAAATCTGGTCCAGGCGTTCGTCGATGGAATTCGCGACCTGGAAGTCAGAGCCGCTGTGAGACTCGGGCACCACAAAAGTCTAAAAGACGCCTTGGCCCATGCCTTAGAAGTGGAGGCAGTCAGACAGGACCATCGGGCCCACCGTATCCGGGAGGTCGTGCTGCCTACATGTCACCTCTGCGGGGAAAAAGGTCACTTCCAGGCGGGTTGCCCAAAGCGCGGCGAGGGTCGAAGAAATGGTGTTGCATCGCCTAGATGCTACATTTGTGGAGAAAAGGGCCACCTCCGAGCTAATTGCCCTAAGGGAACCTCGTGGCGCGAAAAGAGTCAGGGCGATAAATTAAGGGTGGTGGATACCACCGCCGAGGAGCAGCAGGGAAACGAGTGAAAGCCAGGACTGCGGGGCGGGTGCTGGCTGGTGTGGAGGGAGCCCCAAGAATTTCGATTTCGCAAGCCCATGATGGGAACAGCCTGATCATCAGAGGCGAAGTCAACAGAACACCCTGTAAGCTGACACTAGATACTGGAGCTTCTCGCACGGTCGTGAATTCTCAGGTGGCACGTCGGGTTCTTGGGGACTGCATCAGTGACCGTGATTGTATACAACTGGTAACAGCTACTGGTCAGCACATACCCGTCCGAGGCGAAAAGGAGGTGGAATTGAAACTTGGCAACAGATTATATCGGCATAATGTCATCGTAGCTGACATAGTAGATGATTGCATCTTAGGATTGGACTTTATGCGAAAGCATTGTTGTGAGATTGATGTGAATCAGGGAGTATTGAAGTGCGGTTCAGAAGAAGTGTTTATGGAAGGTGCAACACCGGGGAATGTGTTCTGTTTGAAGAAAATTGTTCTTGCCCCTAGGTCGGAAACTGTCGTCCCTGTCACTCTTACAAAGAATGCTGATGCTGATCAGAAAAATCGATGCGTTCTCATAGAAAGGGTGGACGATGATTTCCCATGGAAGATGGCACGAACGTTGGTAAGGGCTACCAATGTTTCAGCAGTACGCATATTGAACCCAAGCGATAAGGAGCAAGTTATCAAGAAGGGCACATTGATGGGTACTTGTGAAGAAGTAGCCTGGATGCGACGATGCAATGATCAGTGTACTGGCAAGATTTTGCAAAATCCGAAGTTTAACGTGGCAACGCTCTTAGAAGACTCTCGGAATGATTTGTCTGAAGAGGAAACAAACAAGGCCAAGAAGATGTTGTTCCAGTACGCTGACATTTTCTCTACAAATGACGCGGACATAGGTAAGACTGGATTGGTTCAGCACAAGATTAATACTGGCAATGAGTTACCAATTCGTCAGCGACCCAGGAGGCTACCAGTTGCACGAGAGAAGGAAGTGGAGACCATGATTGAAGGAATGGTGAAGGATGGCGTAATAGAGCCCTCGTCTAGTCCGTGGTGTTCTCCTGTGGTGCTGGTGAAAAAGAAAGATGGCAGTATGCGCTTCTGTGTTGACTATCGACGGCTGAATGATGTCACGAAGAAGGACAGCTACCCATTGCCAAGGATCGATGACACGCTGGATACATTAACTGGAATGAAATGGTTTACAACCCTGGACCTAAAAAGTGGCTACTGGCAAGTGGAAATAGACCCCAAGGACAAAGAGAAGACTGCATTTTCTACGGGAAAGGGTCTGTGGGAGTTTAAAGTCATGCCATTTGGACTGTGCAATGCTCCTGCCACGTTCGAGAGACTCATGGAATTAGTGCTCACTGGCCTAATTGGAGATGCGTGCCTGGTCTATTTGGATGACATCATCATTGTGGGCCGTACGTTTGATGAACACCTTAAAAACCTGGAACGTGTGCTATCGAAAATTCAAGGAGCCAATCTAAAGTTGAGTCCGAAAAAGTGCTCATTTTTCAAACACCAAGTAAGTTTTTTGGGACACGTAGTTTCTGAAAAGGGTGTTGAAACGGATCCAGAGAAGATAGTTGCTGTCAAAGACTGGCCAGTTCCAAAAGATAAGACGCAAGTCAGAGCGTTTTTGGGCTTGTGCTCCTACTATCGACGGTTTGTGAAGAATTTTTCGGACATTGCGAAGCCTTTACACAAACTGACTGAGGAAAAGTCGCAGTTCCGCTGGGATGCAAACTGTCAAAGTGCTTTCCAGGAGTTAAAGGAACGTCTTTGCAATACCCCTATCCTGGGCTACCCTGATACCGAAAATGAGTTCATCGTGGACACCGACGCAAGTAATACAGGAATTGGTGGCGTCTTGTCACAGCGAAAAGGTGATCAGGAGGTTGTGATAGCCTACTTCAGCAAATCGTTGTCAAAACCAGAAAGGAACTACTGCGTCACAAGAAGAGAACTGCTGGCAATAGTTAAGACGTTACAACATTTTAGCAAGTACTTATTGGGACGGAAATTTCATTTGCGAACTGACCATGCTGCACTGAAGTGGCTATTACAGTTTAAAAACCCGGAAGGACAAGTAGCAAGGTGGATTGAGCTACTACAGGAATTCGACTTCATAATTGAACATCGCAGTGGCAGAACTCACGGTAACGCAGATGCGTTGTCATGAAGACCATGTCCGGAAATGTGCAAGCACTGTGTCAGACAAGAGGCTAAGGAAGTAGTTTCCGTGAGGATGCTGAAAACAGACCTGAGTGATGAATGGAAGGAAACCTTACAGAAGGCTCAGGAAATTGACACGGATATTAAACCGATTCTTGGACGGATGAAAGCTGGCGCCTCGAAACCAACATGGAGTGATGTTGCAGCGCTGAGCACAGTGACGAAAAGTTATTGGGCTCAATGGGACAGTTTATTGATACAGGATGGTATCTTGTGCCGAAAATGGGAAAATGCTAAAGGGGACAAGTGTCACCTACAGATGGTAGTCCCTAAGGCAAAGGTACCAGATGTCCTGCGACTGTACCATGACGGATGTTCAGGAGGTCATCTAGGAGTCAAAAGAACTTTGTTGAAGATTCGAGAGCGATTCTACTGGATCCACTGTCGGGATGACGTTGAAGACTGGTGTCGTAAATGTACAAGTTGTGCTGCTGTAAAAGGACCGCATACGCGCAGCAGGGGTGCATTAAAAGTCTACAACGTGGGTGCGCCCTGGGAACGAATAGCTCTAGACGTTGCAGGACCGTTTCCGGAAAGCGAAAGCGGGAACAAGTATTTCATGGTTGTGATGGATTACTTTACTAAGTGGCCGGAAGTGTTCGCCATTCCTAATCAAGAAGCTTCGACAGTCGCAGATAAATTGGTTCATGAAGTCTTCTGTCGATTTGGAGTACCCTTAGAGATTCACAGTGACCAAGGAAGGAATTTTGAGTCTCAAATATTCCAGGAGACATGTCGGGTAATGGGTACACATAAAACCAGAACTACCTCTTACCACCCGCAATCTGATGGAATGGTCGAACGGTTCAATCAGACCTTAGAAAGGTATTTGGCAAAAGTCGTAGGAAACAGGCAAAGGGATTGGGACAAGCACATCCAGCCGTTCCTTTTGTCATATCGGAGTGCAGTCCATGAAAGTACGACGGTAACGCCAGCCTTCGCGAACTTTGGAAGAGAACTACGGTTGCCTGCGGATCTACTCACCGGTATTCCCCCTGATGCCCCCCGCTGTGTGACTGATTATGCGAACGACTTACGCACCAGAATGGATGACATATATGAGCATGTCAGGCAATCAGGCCAACAAACGTCCGAAAGGATGAAGACCCGCTACGACCGCAAGATGAACAACAAGGGTTTCGACCAAGGTTCACTAGTATGGCTGCATAACCCGGTGCGCAGCAAAGGAAAGTCACCTAAGTTACAGGCAAAATGGGACGGTCCCTACAGAGTCGTGACTAAGATTAACGATGTCACCTACCGTATACAAAAAGGACCAAGAGGTGCCCCGAAGATCGTTCATGTGGATCGTTTAGCGCGGTATCATGGATCTAATGATGCTCGGGACGAGCATGTCTTAGGAGGGGGCAGTGTTACGCCGAGTAACTAATAGAAAAACGTGGATAGGCCACGAAGGTTCTAGATCCGTCATAGAAGCACGTCGAAACATAAAAGAATGTACCCGACTGCTCCGCGCGCAAATAATAACCGTTCAAGGCCAAGGTCACGGGTCAACGCCCGGAAACAATAGGCGGTTAGGTACCTACGCGATATTTATCGACTTATCGCGACCATTCGACTCTGGAATCTTCATTGCGCGTATAAATACCGGTCGTGAGGGCTAGGCAGAGTAGTCTTGTGTTGGAAGCGAACAAGTGAAGATCGAAGTGATTTAACAAGTGATTAATTGTGCGATATTGTTGAGTATAGTGTACAACTATAGTGACGTTGTGGTGATTTCTGTTGTGTTTTAGTGTATTTAATTAAAGTGTTTGTTTGTGTGTTGGTAAATTGGTGTTGATTAATTTATCCCGAACCCCAGCTCGTAACAATAATAAAACATTTTTTTTTCTTGTTTTAAATATTTCTTTTCTTAAAAGTAATTGTATGTATAACCTGATGTGCAGGCGACTGTACGTGTGTACTGTGGCCAGCCCATCAAATTAACACAAAATGTCAAATAATCCCAGTCGATTTTGAACTTAATCATAAGGTCTTAAGGTTTAAAATCATTTGGAGAAATTTTACAGTTTTGTATAACCTGATGTGATGCCGAGTGTACATTATTGATAACATAATACTACTGAAACATTGTACAAGTTAAAGTATTACTGATCTTTCTACCCGACTGCTCGTCGTTAAGGAGGGTAATGTGTTTATCAGCATGTAAGTATGTTTGTCTAACTAAACACGTGGGATGATTTTAATGATTCTTTTAACAAAAGGTCTGTATTCCTTGAAGGGTTAGGCAGAGGTGTACTTATGTACACCAACACTTCGCCAATATATTTAGGTCCCATGTAATAGGAGGCGAGACTACTGCTTCCGAAAATTTCATAGAAAAACCCAATAACACTTTGCTCGAACTAGGAATCGAATCCAAGACCTCTAGCGTAGAAGCCGCCCTTAGAACCACTCGATTAATGAGGAAGTCTTAATTATCTGTGCCTTATTTACCCGACTGCGCGTCGCAAAAGAGGGTAATGTGTTTGTATTTGCCTATGTATGTATGTTTGTTTATTGGCGTTCAAGAAACAACGCGTGGGATGATATTGATGATTCCAACATCAATCGTTAATATTAACTGTCTCATTAGTCTAGTGGTCCTAAACGCGACTGCTACGCTAGCGGTTTGGGGTTCGATTTCTAGGTCGACCATTTGTTTTTAGGTTTTACTGTGAAATTCTCGGTAGCAGCTCGGAGTTTTGATAGGTGCCCGGTGAACGGCGATAGACTCGTTTCATATTACATGGGACCTAAACATACCGGCGAAGTGTGGGTGTACATTGGTACACCTCTGCCTAACCCTTCGGGGTATATATGAGAGTATGTTTATGTTATGTTTAACATCAATCGATTTGTCTAAATCTTGTGAGTGTCTCTAAATATCACTGTAATTGTAATTCAATATGGCGACATAATCTAAGCTTTAAGTTGCTACTAATAATTTAATAGAAGATCGAACCCGAAACCTTTAGCATGGCAGACGCGCTTAAGACTTCCATACCAATGAGGTAGTAGACAAACTACTGAACCAATTCTTATAATTCTTTCACCATTGGCAATCTACATTATTCATTCTTCATTATTTAGTATAACAATCTGTTTGTGTGATTTAAATTCAATTGTGAAGTTTATTAATTGCGGATACTGTTTATTTTAGTTTTAGTTTTTCTACTCAACTTTAAATATTGTAAATGTTGTATTATGTTTTATTGATTTTAACATATCTTTTTTTTGTATTTTTTAGGCATTTTCCATGCAAAGATTATTAAGATTATTGAGAAGCACATTTTCAACAGATGTCACTAACGTCGCCTCAAAGACGTAAAAAATTAAAAATGTGAAGGCAAATTTCGACATGGCGGGTGGGAGTCGCGGTGGCTTAGCGGTCATAGCGTCTGGTGTACTTATCCAGAAGACGCAGGTTCGAATCCTGCCCGCGGTCGTATTTTTCCTTCACTAAAATAACTTGACTTTAACATATGTCCAATTCCCACTATTTGCCACATATCAATGTTTATGTATTATTTGTTATTTATATGCCTTAATAAATAATAAATTCATATACATATATGTACCTAATTAACATAATATACTCGTATAACTCAAGTATAATTAAATTAGGTATGTGCCTCACGGCTGTACCACATGGTTCTCCAGATCATCAAGATATCTAAGATGAATTAGTAATTTCCACATTTCAAATTAATAATATTATATGGTTGTACCTCCCGGGACCTCCCGGGACCTCCCACGTCACTGACATTACTCTCGTACATAATGCAGCATACATGAGCGACTCACGCACTCTCGCTGATTAAATATCGACTTTAGCTATCAACATATAACGTACAATATTTATTAATCATAGTTTTATGTCGTCGTGTCGTAGTGTTTCATGGTTGTGCGCAAGTTTGAGGTTATAGGTTCGATTATAAGGTTGAGTAATGTATTATATAACTTTTTGTCAAAACAAATCAAAATGTGGTTGCCGGTTCGAACTTCACCCATTGCACTACCGACGTGAACCCACTCGTAACACAAGCATTTAGCTTAGCACGAGGGGTTAATAAGAATACTAGTAATGTGTGACCCACATTGCTAGTAAGCTTTTTTTAAGAAACTCGTGTACTCAACCAGAAGACGCAGGTTCGAGTCCTGCACGCGGTCGTATTTTTCCTTCACTAAAATAACTATATCATTTAAAATTGTTTGCGATAAAATTTGAATGGGACCACCTGGGTTCCCTTTGAAACAAAAAAGAAATTTCCAAATCGGTACTTGCGTCTTCGCGTATTTGGTGAACATACATAAATAAAAAGATTGTGACGAACTGAGAACCATTTTTTGAAGTAGGTTAAAAACTACATAATTATGATATTCCTCGTACGCGTGACATCCCTAAAAATACATTGATATACAAACATAAATAATATATGAGTGGGCAGAGCGTGACATCGCACTTATATTATATATAGACCAGTAGAAATACTCAACTCGAGCTCTCCGGGGACTGGGGGGTCAGCAGAGACGTGCTGATTAATAATAACATAACATACCATCACGCCTGTAGATCCGGAAGAGTTAGGCAGAGATGTACTTAAGAGGAGTGTCCCTCGCGAACGCAACAATGTTGCACAGTTGTCGCTGTCTCTATCCCTCGCGATGCGAACGCGTGCCCGAGAGGAGAAACAACAATACATTTGCAACATTTTCACGCGTATTTCTTATGTTCCGAATTTTGGAGATTACTCCTATAATATTGTTAATACGTAAAAAAAAATCTTGTAAAAATATATTCACTATATTATCTGGGTTTCTTTCGAATCAGAATGTTTCTGTATTGATACATTGTCGAGAAATACTAGCATAAATTTGGGCCGTTTTTCAACGAAAATTGCCAATCTTTGAGCTCGTGTAACTTTTTAACCGTATATTGAAATGAAATTGTATACTACAGGAACACGTATTTTAATGATAAGATTGTTACTGCAAAATTCCAAAGACTTTCATTTGTTAATATTCAAGATAAGACCAAACTACGTTTGTATGGAGCGCGGAGCGGATACTATCCTTTTAATGTGGTGTATATTAAGTACATCTCTGCCTAACTCTTCCGGGTCCTCTACATATTTTGCTGGTATGTTCTGCTCTCATGTAACAGAAGGCGAGCCTACTGTCATTAACCGGGCACAAATCCACACTCTGAGCTGCTACTGGGAATTTCAAAGAAAAACCCAATAACACTTTGATCGACCTGGGAATCGAACCCAGGACCTCTAGCATAGTAGTCGCTTGGGACCACTAGACTAATGACGCAATAGAAGGGGTCTTATCATCTGCAACTCCTTTGGTATTACAGATGTCCATGGGCGGTGATGACTACTTACCATCAGGTAGCTCGCCTGCTCGTTTGCCGAGTTACTCAATGAAAAAAAGACCTTCAATCAAGGTTTTTTTTTTCAAAAAGTTATTTTAATTTCAATATATCGGTGGTTACATGAACAGAGTCGCGCGTGCTAGCTAGTCTCACAGTTTCTGTAAACTCGGTCATCGACGTAGACTTAACTTTTTTTCCAATTAAACTGTGCACCAGTCGGAACAAACTAAAGTTTTGTACACCACAAGTTGTTCCAGCGAATAATTAGATTTTTTTTAGTTTACTTACTTTTAAAATAGTGTTGGGTATTCAAGATTTTTTTTTACCGAAGTTTTTTAACGCTGCGGGTATGTGTACATGCACGGATGAATGGCTGCACATGACCGGGGAAGTACTACCCTCCCACAGAATATCGACGTCAAGTAGCAGTATGTATACTGTTGCGTTTCGTACGGTGAGTGTGGAGCGCCGGGGGCCCAATTTATCTCTCCGTCCCCTTCCTTCTCCTTTTGTCGATGTGACGTTCTTGTGACGTTCGGTTTCGTCCGGAGTAGTTCATATACTTATTATTAAGGCACAGTTCGGATGTGATCGTCAAGGGCTGTCATAATACGTTATTTAATAATGTGACGTTCTTGTGACGTTCGGTTTTGTCCGGCGTAGTTCAGATACTTATTATTAAGGCACAGTTCGGATGTGATCGTCAAGGGCTGTCATAATATGTTATTTAATAATGTGACGTTCTTGTGACGTTCGGTTTCGTCGGGAGTAGTTCAGATACTTATCATTAAGGCACAGTTCGGATGTGATCATCAAGCGCTGTCATAATGTGTATTTCATAATGTGACGTTTATGTGACGTTCGGTTTTTGTTCGGCGTAGTTCGGATATTATCTTCAAGCGCTAGACGCTATACTTTTTTTTTAATGCGTGAGGAACTTTATATTATTATTATACAAGTCTTCATCCTTCTCACCTTTTACCAATGATGTTATATTCTATTTCCAGTCTTATAAGATCCGGCTGAATATCAGTGTTTACACGAAGATACTGTCAACAGACTTCTGCAACACAATTTCTGGGCAACACCGATATTTTGAAGATAGATTGGATAGAGAACTTGAAACAATACTGAAATAAATTTTGTTGTGGTAGGGCCACGCTGTTCGCAGCATGAATGGGCCGGCTCGCCGGGGAAGTACCACACTCTCGCAGAAGACCGACGTCCGAGTAGTAGCGTTTCGTTACTGCGCTTCGTTCGGTGAGCGAGAGGGCCGGAGGCCCAATTCCTCCCCCTTCCTTCCTTCTCCTTTTCTCCTTCCCCTCCCTTTCCGTAAATAGGCTCGGCAACGCATCTGCAACTCCTTTGGTTTTGCAGATGTCCATGGGCGAGTTATCCCATAAAGAAAAAGAAAGAAACTAAAGGACGCCCGAACACACAAAAGAAAAAAAATAAATACTGCAAAAAGTCTATTAGAAAGAAAGAAAGAAAGAAAGAAAGAAAGAAAAAACATTTATTTATCAGCAACAACAAAACGTGCAAACAGACATAATTAATAAATTATCATATTTAAATTTTAAATAAGAATTTGTTTTGATCTGTCGCACGTCGAGTCCGCGACAAAAAAGGTTGCCACTCAGCTGAATGCTTTGTTAAGGGACAAAACCATAACAAAGCGCTGATTTTCAGTGGCTACCTAGTTACGTACGGATATCAAGCTAGGCTATTTTTAAATAAATTTACAAATAAAAAAAATATAATGTATATATAAGTATCACACTGTATGTAGTATGCAGTATATAAAAGTAAGATAAGAAAAACCAACGGTATAATAAAATAGATACTAGACAGACAACATGAATAAATCTAAACGCCCACTCATATGTAATGCACCGCATTTGTGTGCCACACCATCACTGCACCGTGTCGCGCACATGTGTGTCCGCAATTTGCTCGATGATGACGCGACGGTGCGATCACGCGACAATACTGCCTGCGCAGGAGTCGGGTGCGGTTGCGTGACTAATCCCATTCATTATAAAACATTAAAAACCATGCTCAAATCGTACGACATTGAACGGATGTGACATATTAAATGCTTAACCAAAAAGTGCAAACTGATCCTTTGGGATCCACCTATAATAAAAAAAAATGTTATATTATAAATAATTGCTCACATGAAATGTGCCTACCACCACGCTTACCGTGTTGACGCCGGGACGATCCACGCTCGATGCCCCTAGGTCATAAACATCAAGTAAGTTACTGTTATGCCTAATTACCTGTAGAATAATAATGTTTTTGTTCATTTTTCTGTTTATTTATCAAGTATTTTT
This sequence comes from Subacronicta megacephala, assembly GCA_958496365.1. Classification (NCBI taxonomy): domain Eukaryota; kingdom Metazoa; phylum Arthropoda; class Insecta; order Lepidoptera; family Noctuidae; genus Subacronicta; species Subacronicta megacephala. The sequence goes on along the minus strand of OY292543.1, from coordinate 120,066 downwards.
TAAGATGGTATTTAAAACTTAGTTTTGTTTTTAGGGATCTCATTGGAGGTGGTAAATCGTTCCAACAACGAGTGGCGGCATATTTGAAACATCCCCTGAATGCTGTGGTTCTATATTGAGGCATTGAGAGCGGGTTGGACGTAGAACGAGTGGAATAACTATAGTGATCATGCCTCCAGTTTAATTGATTGTACAGGTACTCTGGCTTGTGTGTATTAATAACCCCGAATAATAAACTAGCTAAGTGAAGCTTCCGCCGCGCAGCCATTTTTAGCACATTATGATTATTTAGGTACGGTGTGACATAATTTCTCCGGGGTATACTAAAGCAATATCGGGCGCACGCATTCTGTACACGTTGGATCAGACGTTCAGTACGGGCTAGGAGACATGGCCCATAAACAGCGTCACAATAATTCAGCTTTGATAGCACAAGAGTGTCTACCAATCGCTTCTTCATCGCCACACTAAGGTAGTCTCTTATCCTATAAAGAACCTTTAATCTATAAAAACAGTTCTTAACTACGCCGTTAATATGATCCTCAAAACGAAGAGCAGGGTCGGTGACAAGACCTAAATTACAAGTGGATTCAACTCTTTGAATGTTTTCTCCCATGATTTTAACTTCAGGCTTAGCGGAAAGAATTTGTTTAATTTGATTTCTGGTTCCCATAACCATAAACTTAGACTTTTTTGGGTTCAATAATAACGAATTCCTAATTGACCACGAAACGATATTTTCAAGTTCCATATTTAGAAGACTCACAGCAGATGTAGTGTTATCAGCATTGAAGGATAAATATAGTTGCGTGTCGTCCGCGTACATGTGATGTTTACAGTACCGAATACAACCAACCATGTCCGCGCTGTACAGGATATAGAGTAGCGGACCTAGTAGCGATCCCTGGGGAATGCCTCGGGATACCAAACGCGGGGAAGATGATGTCACGGAACCATCCTTCTTACGCATTTCAACTCGCTGCGACCTGCCTGTCAAATAACTATCAAACCATTTTATAGTCTCGCATTCAAAACCATAAAAAGATAATTTTGACATTAACAAGGCAATATTTATTGAGTCAAATGCCCTGGAGTAATCGAGCAGTGTAAGTATCGACCCCTCCCCACGATCACGGGCCTCAAGGATATTGCCCACAACGTCTGCCAAGGCAGTTGTGGTACCACGCCCCTTCCGAAATCCCGACTGCAGGTCTGGTAATATTTTATTAGTCTCTAGATAATCGCTAACTTGTAAATATACTACTCTTTCCAACACCTTGGACAAACAGGGCAATATACTAATAGGACGAAGATCCTTATAGTTTTGGGGGTTATTATTTTTCGGGATTGGGCGTACAATTGCATTCCGCCACAGACTAGGAAATGTATTGGAGGTTATGGATAAGTTTACTATTTTTGTTATTGTTGTTAAAGATTGTGGGAGGGTAAGAATTAACATTTCTCTTGATATACCGTCAATTCCTTGTGCATTTGTGGATATATTTTTGATGATGTTTAGAATACATTTTGAATCTGTTGGCTTCAGACTTAGTTTTGATGTGCCATACCGATGGAATTCGAAAAAGGATAATTGGGAAATATCAATATGATGGCCACCCGGTACATCTAAAAACGCAGAATTTAAACCTTCGGGATCATCAAACGGCTCTAAAAGTACGTCGTCATTATTACTCTCAGACAAAACATGTTTTTTTAAATTATACCACAATAATTTAGAATTATTAATATTGTCATTTATATACTTATTAAAAAATGCTTTTTTTTCATTATGTAATCCTAATGTAGCCTGATGTTTCAAGTCTAAATAGTAACGCTTGTGCACCTCCTGTTTTGTTTGACGATATCGCCGACGGGCATCGTTTTTTAGTTTAGACATTAACTTTATATTGTCTGTTATCCAAGGCGTGGGCTGAGTTTTAAACACCCTAGTTTTTTTTGGTGCATGGGTATCAAAAAGGCATGTTACATATGAGTTAAAAGAGTGCACCATGTCATTAACGTCCTGCAACCCGCAGATTGAGTCCCACGGGATCGCCTCCAGGTCCCTCCTGAAGTCCTCGGCTACTATGTCCCTGAATGGTCGATAAGTAACTACTCTGCATGACGGTTTTTCTTTTTTTAAAACGAGCTCACACGTTATAAACGAGTGATGACCGAGTTCTATTATATGGTCTACATCAACTCGTCGGTATCGCGCGTCCGTACAAATCACGTCAATTAGGGTAGCACTGTCGCCGACAAAGTGTGTAGGCTCAGTTACAATTTGATCTAAGTTACAGTAACCTAAGAATTCTGAAAGTCTTCTATATTTGGAATCATTTACTAGCATGTTGATATTAAAATCTCCCAATAAAATAATATTGTCATATGGAGACAGCGCAAAAATGCTGTCTGTAATGGAGTCCAAAAATATATTTAAATCCAACCATGGAGGCCGATATGCGGTACCGACTAGAATTTTTTTCTTTTTACCAGTAATATTAATCCACATTTGTTCAACCTGCGGATGATGTGGGTGAGCCCTAATTCGAATACTGGTGCCAGTCCTGATGTAGAATGCTACCCCCCCTCCACGCCCCCCCCGGATTGTATCCGGACGTGCTGCATGACGTAACTGGTATCCAGGAACCACCGGAGCTCGGCCCTCCTCACCCCTACGCAACCACGTCTCATTAATTGCCATAATATCAACTGAATGGTGACTCATTGCAATAACAAATTCATCGTGGTTTGTGGATAGTGAGCCAGCATTCAGGAGTCCAAATTTAATGTGCTTGTTACGAGGCATTTGTACAAAAAATAATTCTGAATATATTGAATGTTTGGTTTGTGTACGAAATAAATGTAAATAAATTGTGATAATAATAATAATAAATTGTAAATAGTATGATGTAGTAATTTTTTAGTCTATATAAATAATCAGGTATATTGTTAAGATAAAGGTTAGTTAATAAAGTAGATAATATGCTATGTAGCAACCAATATACGTACGTATCCCAAATAATAGACCTATTTTTATCACGGTCACGAACCACAACGTCAGACAATATCAACCTGTCCAAAACAAAGTATTTTAAAAGCCTGAAACTAATTAAACCTAATTGTGTACGCTGTAGTTTCATTGTATCTTCCATATCATGCCTCTGAGCCAAAAACACGTAGGTCTGCCTCATTGCGTATGAGGCTCGCTTTGTCATCAGGTTTATGTCGAGCAAGAATACGGCCATGCTTCGTCCATACAAACTTCCAGCCGAAACGTTGGCCAGCCTCCCGTGCCCTCCGAAATAACTGACGGTTAATTTTTGTTAGGCGTTCATTTATGTAAAATCTTCTTGGCGGACCAGTCATGTCGAGATCTTTAGTGCTTGCTCGACGCACTCTCGCGGCGCGCATTAAGAGGATAGTATCCGCTTCGCGCCCCATACAAACGCAGTTTGGCCCTTGCTTGAATTTTAAACAATGAAAGTCATTGAAATTTTGCAGTAACAATCTTATCATTAATATACGTGTTTCTGTAATATAAAATTTCATTTCAATATACGGTTAAAAAGTTACACGAGCTCAAAGATTGGCAATTTTCGTTGAAAAACGGCCCAACTTTATGCTAGTATTTCTCGACAATGTATCAATACAGAAACATTCTGATTCGAAGGAAACCCAGATAATATAGTGAATATTTTTTTACAAGATTTTTTTTTTACATATTAGCAATATTATAGGAGTAATCTCCAAAATTCGGAACATACGAAATACGCGTGAAAATGTTGTTGTTTCTCCTCTCGGGCACGCGTTCGCATCGCGAGGGATAGAGACAGCGACAACTGTGCAACATTGTTGCGTTCGCGAGGGACACTCCTCTTAAGTCATCTCGTAAGTCGCGCCGCGCAAGACGTACGACAATGGGTCGTGGGCGGGTCTCCACTGCGCCGGCGGCGCTCGTAGCGTTCACTTGCCTGCCGCCGGTGCGCTCCACGCTCACAACGTCGCGCAGTTCTAAATTTACGCCAAGTTTGGTTGATATTAGCTTGATCGTGTGAGTGAGGTTCTCATTATTAGTTTCCGGTATATTAGATATTTCTATATCGTTGGAAAGTAACTGCTGGTCACGATCATTTAGTTCCCGTCTTAATTGTGTTATTTCTTCCATCGATTCCGACGACGGTGTAACTATGTTTGCCTCAAGCGTGCCGATTTTGATTTCTAAGCTATCCATACGCTCATTGCAGCTCTTTATTGATCCCATCAGCTGGTCTCTGTCTGCCTGTACCTGAGCCAAATCCGCACGAAGCCTCTGAAACTCGCTTTGAAATTCATTCCTGATTATATGCAATTCAGCCCGCAATTCCTCTTTAAACATCGTACGTAGATCAGCCTGTAAAGCCTCCTTAAAATCACGTAAAACCCTTGAGATGTCGGGGTTCAAAGTGTGAGTATCATCCATGGTGTTGGCGTCCGCGAACTCCTCAAACTCATATGTCACTGAGTCAATCCTGCCCTTGTTTTTATTTTTACAGTCCGAACAGGTCCAGGTGGGAGAAATAGTGCCCGTAACCGGCAAAAGTCCGCATGTCCGGTGAAAGTGTGCATTACAAGTACCGCACCTGGCGGCCTCTGGCGGCGAGATAAACTTTGCACAGGTACCGCACTTAACTGGTGGCATGTTGTTTGCGGAATTACGAATCTACGTAATCGCTCGAAGTGATCGATCGTGCTTATTAGTACCCGGGACTTGTAATAGATAGCGCTGTTCCAATAGTTCGTGTTATGGTTATGAATGGGACGTAATCAATGGTGTATAATCACCATGTATCGTTGCACTATAATTAACCCGAGTACACACACTCCAGACACTGTTTAAATATATTTTTCTTTGCATATATGTAAATAATCGTGTACTTTTTGAGTAGTTTAGGGTAGTTTTATGCACTTTTGTTATTAAGTTATTTTTTTTTGAATTTTTCTTATACTTATAAAGCACTGGTACACTAAATAACAATGTATCTTGTCTATCGCACTATTAGAATAGCTCCCGTCAATATATAATTTTAACTTTACAACTTGTTTTATTTTAATTATAGAATGAATCGGACACCGTATACACTAGCTTGACGTCCGTGACGTAACATCCTAAATAATATTATATGCCATATTAATGCCTAATCAATAAATAACTCATAAAAGAATCGTTGGTTGAACGACAATCCATGGTCCCAATCCGCGCCGATATCCGACCGGACGGTCGCGTCCGTCGTCCGGAGCCGCCGACGATGCTATTTCCAACTCTATCACTAATTGATTTCATGTTATTAGTTGAAATCGGGCTTAAATTATTAATTGCTATTTAGGGGTAGGTTGTAGAAATAAAAGCGATATTAGATATTGGTCACACGTGCATGAGTTTAGTAGAGAACAGAGATATACCATCACGCCTGTATTCCCCGAAGGGTTAGGCAGAGGTGTATTAATGTACACCCACAGTTCGCCAGTATGTTTAGGTCCCATGTAATAGAGGGTGAGCCTATTGCCATTAAACCTGGCATGAAATTCAAACTCTGAACTGCTACTGGGAATTTTATAAAATAGAATATACTTTGCTCGATGTCATCATCAAACCCAGGACCTCTAGCGTAGCAGTCGCGCTTAGGACTACTTGACTTATGAGAAAGTCCTTTTTTTTTTAAAAAAAAAAAGCTTACTAGCAATGTGGGTCACACATTACTAGTATTCCTGTTAACCCCTCGTGCTAAGCTAAATGCTTGTGTTACGAGTGGGTTCACGTCGGTAGTGCAATGGGTGGGTTTAGAACCGGCAACCACTTGATCGCAATCCCGACGCCCTAGCCATTAGGCTACCGCCGCTTCAGTACTACATAGTTTGATTAAAATATTTTTATATGTTTTTTGATTTATCCTCCCTATCCCTATATACATTTCCAGCTTCGGCCAAGTGTATACAGTGTCCTGGGAGCCAGGTAGAAGGCAGAGCTCGTGTCAGTGGAAGTTGCGAGTTTCATCCGCTAGGCGGCGCCAGCTATGGGTAAGTACTAACCCATTTACTCACCTATTGTAAACAATAGTCTTATTCTTTTTATAATTAGGTAATGGAAATAGTGTAATCAATTAATTACTGGGAATGACTCATAATCCCTGTGTTTTGAGACCAAAACTAATTGTTTTTTTTTTTAAGTACGGCGGCCAGCACATCAAGTTACAACAAAATGTCAAATTTTCTCAGTTGATTTTGAACTTTATCTTTAACGAATTAAGGTTTAAAATCATTTGGAGAAATTTGACAGTTTTGTATACCTTGACCTGCTGGCGACTGTACGTCTATTAGAAAGGAGTTTACAGTTTGTTCTATAATCGAAGTGTCCGCAAGTGGTTTAGCAGTGGTATTTATTACATGTTGGCAACCCAACATTAATTTAATATTATTTTTATGTATTGAGCCTAGAGCGTCCGTCAATCCATTCCTCCTTCTTGTCTTTCCACTTCTACAATAAAGTGTATGCGTTGCAATTAAATATTTTATTTATCCACCTCAACGCCAACACGGACACCGACAATCCAACATGGTCCTTCGAGCCGGATATGAACCAGCGACATATTAATAGAAAGAGTAGATGTAAAGACAATTGGGGTCGTATAAGTTTTCTATTCCTGATTATTTTCTTTACTAAATTCGTATATTATGTATGAAAACACTTAATACGCCGTAGTTCCGAATGGCTAACTTCAGAAAAGCAGAGTTCTTTATAGGCAAACGCCTGACCGCCAGTTCGCCTGTTTGTATGCTGTTTACCTTTAACTTACCGCCTTTAACTTATTTATTTAATTAATTACAACGGTTGTGTAAACCAATTACAGTAACTAATATACGTATTAAACTTTACAAAATGAACAAAAAAGGTTAACAACACTTTCATAAATTCCTCTCTTATATTAAACATAGGGTAGTTGTTTCGAGCAGATACAAAAACAATCACGTGCAAGACCTTGTCTACAATATTGTATGAATTCTACAAATCAGTAATATTTCTCTTAAAAAAAAATTGATTTTATTCCTCTGTGATAAAATTGAAGTTTTCAAATGTTCAGTTTCCTTGACGTCACATCCTGTCTACCTCGTCCATTTCTTAGAACGTCATTGTTCATTCTTTGTAATTAGCTGACAGATGGACAGGCGGTGGAGGGAAATGGGGAGTGGATGGAGGGGGGGGTGACGAAGATGAATCCATTGAACAAAGTTTTTTTCTGTGATGAAGATGGTTTTATTAATGTTTTCTGTAATGTCATTTTAATATCATCATCATAGCGAAAGTTCAAGGGTGTGGATGGACAAATTAATATAATTAAAAGGTAGCTATATCCATACATAGGAGATATTTACGAAAAAAAAATATGCGGGGTCTTTTATAGAGCAAAATAATACAATTACTGTCTGTCTGTTTGTGCGCGCATCGTACTAAAATTACTGCACGAAATTGGATGTGGTTCTCGGTTGTATAGCTGGGTGTCTGATTTAAAGTCTGTTGCATGTTTCATGTTGATAGCCCGCATAGAAGCCGAGTTATATATAGTAAGTAAACCTCTTTATATATGTATATTTTTAATCTTATATATAAAATTCTCGTCACAATGTTAGTTGCCATACTCCTCCGAAACGGCTTGACCGATTTTTATGAAATTTTATATGCATATTCAGTAGGTCTGAGAATCGGCTACTATTTATTTATATATTTTTTTTATAACATACCGGTACTCCACGCGGGCGATACCGCGGGCGGACAGCTAGTATTTTATAGAGTAAAGATTTTTATGATTGTTTGTATTCGATACACTCTAAACCTATTGAACCGATTTTAATAATCTTTGATCATTAGAAAGCTAAAATTTTCCCGATAAAAATATTTTCAAATTTTCGCATATAAATGCGATATTTGAAGCAGCGGTATCCTGACGGCTAGGGCGTCGGACTTGCGATCATGTGGTTGCCGGTTCGAAACCCACCCATTACACTATTGCTATTAAGCTTCTTCGTAAAAAAAAACCGTACAAAACGTATTGTTGCGTTCTCAATATAACCCACAGTGTTAATATAATATAATTGTGAACTTTTAAAAGCTTTTTTAGTTAATATTCACCGCATACCCTCCCCTCCCCGCCTGTTGTGGGGTAGGGGGGGGGGGTGAAGAGTAATTATAATACCTGGCTTACCTTACAGTCTAGTCGCTACAAGAACCGCTGCCGAGTTAAGGTCCTCGGTTCGATTCTAGAATCTGGCATAGTGTTTTTTTCTTTATTAGCCATTTGCTCGCAGTTCTGTTAGCATTCCAAAAGATCTATTTTTGTTTTCTTTTTTATGATCAGCCATTTTCGTCCTACTGCAGAGTAAAGGCCTCCCCACCCTTTTCCCACTCATCACGGTCCCAAGTCTATTTTGGCGCATCTTCGTCTAGTCCTACCGCGCTATCGTCTGCCGATCTACTTATATACCAAAATTCATTCAAATTGGTTTAGCGGTTTAGGCGAGAAAACGCAACGAACAGACAGAAAACATCATGAGGAAACCTGCACGCCTGAGAAATTTTCTCAACCGGCCTCGCAGTAGGCTAGCGTGGTGGACTATTTATTTATTTATTTATTTATTTTCGGAAAAACAAACAGTTACACACTTATATTTATATGAGAATTATTACTACATTATTATAACTTATGTGCAACCCACAGCGTTTTCCACGTATTTAACATATATGTATTATAATAACTAAAAATACATTAAGAGAGAAAAAAAAAAAGCATGCAAATGAATTTAAAAAATCAAAAAGAAATAAAAAAAAAACAAACAATAAACTACTGACAAATAATTGTGTATAAATTAAATTAAATTATAAATTATAAATATTGAAAATTATTATAAATTTGCTACTTTTTCTGATAAAGCCTTTCTAAACTGACCAGCTGAAAACATAAACAAATCTAAATCTATAAAATGGTCATTATAATTTTTCGAAATTCTATGCAACGGCGCACGAATTCCAGCATTTGAGCGACAAGATGAAACAGCGAAAAGAGTATGTCCGCGCACTTCGCGTCTCATTACAGTCCTAGGGACGATATAACTTAGCTTGTTGGTTAATTCTGTGCAATCGTATCGGTTACTGCATAAATCATACAGGAACATAGTTTCCAGAAAAGTACGTCGGAACTTTAACTCTGGCAGCTTAATGTTAGCATTTATTCAGATATTATGTTATGGCGGCAACGGTACTGCACTGCCTTGATGAACTTACGTTGCACCCTTTCCAAGCTATCTATGTATTTCATGTAAAGAGGGTTCCATACTATGACGGCATACTCTAGTTGGGACCTAATGAGTGCTTTGTACAGATGTATGTAGGTACTAGATTTTCTAAATTCTTTGCTGGATCGCATTACGAAGCCAAACATTCTGTAGGCATTACTGACAATTTTATCTATGTGCTGATCAAGGTGGAGCTTCGCATCAAGCAAAACACCGAGATCTCTTACAGATGAAGCTTTAGCCAGGGCAGTTTGGGACAAAGTATAGGTGTTAACTAATAGATTCTTATTTTTAGTGAATGTGATGGATGCGCATTTAGATATGTTAAGATGAATCTTATTTTTTAAGCAGTATTCTGTAAAACGATCTAAATCAGCCTGCAGCAAGCTGCAATCCGTTTGTCTGCGAATTGTTCGATAAATTTTGAGATCGTCCGCGTAAAGTAAGAATTTTGAATGTATGAAACAGTTAGCTATATCATTTATGAAAATTATAAATAATAGAGGGCCCAAAATTGACCCCTGAGGTACACCAGACGTAACAATCTCAGAATCAGATTGATGTCCTCTTATAACAACCCTTTGGGATCGGTTTATCACATATGACGCGAACCAACGCAGAAGATTTCCCCGGATGCCGTTGAATGCGAGTTTGTAAAGAAGGAGCTCGTGATCCACCTTGTCAAAAGCCTTTCGAAAGTCCGTGTACACAGCGTCTACCTGTATCTGTTGGTCCATGTTATTAAATACATAATCTGTAAAAGTTAGTAAATTGGTAACAGTAGATCTTTTTTGCACGAAACCATGTTGTTGGCTTATTATAGCGTGGTGAAGAATGGGATAAATTGCATTATGTACCAGTCTCTCGAAGAGCTTCGACAAGGTGGAAAGGATTGAAATCGGCCTATAGTTCTCGATGTCGTGTTTGGAGCCGGCTTTATGTATCGGTGTTATGTTGGCTCTCTTCCAAATAGTAGGAAAAGTACCCTCTGAAATACATCTATTATAAATTATATTTAATGGAAGACAAATGTTATCGGCTGTTCTACGCAAAAAGTAAGGCGGCAACCCATCAGGGCCGGGACCTTTACTTATGTCTAATGCCCTCAATGCCTTCAGAACTTGATCAGCGGAAAAAGTGACGTGGTTAATAATATCGCAGTTATTTGCATGCGCTTCCGAGGATTGCAACTTATTGCAATCAAATGTAGAGGGCTCATACACTGACTTAAAAAAAATTGAGAAAAGATTACAAATTACTTCTGGATCATTAGTGTTATGGGTTTTATAAAACATCGTAGCTGGTATTCCAGTATCTTTTTTTTTATTTGAGACGTAGGTCCACAAACTCTTCACGTTTTTTTAAATGTTATCCTCTACGCTATTTATATAATTTCTATAATGCTTGTTGCATTCTATTTGAAATCTCCTTCGCAGGTATGAAAATTGCTCATATTCTGACAAGTTGCCGTACGTTTTCCATTTAAGCCAGGCTTTACGTTTATTATTAAAAATGCGTATTAACGATTTAGAAAACCACACTGGAAATTTTATTGATTTCGAGCGAGACAGAGGCGCATTGTTCTTGATTAATCCATAAAGGATGTCATAAAAAGTACTTACACTTTCTTCGGCTGGCAAGTGATTTAGTATGTCCGCCCAATTCATTTGAGACAGATCTAAATTTATTTGTTTATAGTCTGCCTTATAATAATTATATTTGTTCTTTTTTGCTTGTGAAACGATTTTAATTTGACATTTGTGAATGATTGTGGCACAGAATGGAGGATGGTTAACATCAATGGGCAATAATGTACACGATGGAGTATTTATAGAGCAAACGGTGTTGCTTATTAATAAGTCCAGAATGCGGCCTTTGTGATTAGTAAGATAATTATATTGAAAAGAATTTAATAAGGCCATGAAGTTACGCATGTGTTCAATTAATAAAGAGTTACCAGAGCAACTTAGCGCTGCTGGGATGCTGTTATTGTGCGGTAACCAGTTAGCATCTGGTAAATTATAGTCACCAAATAAATAGAATTTATCTGGATTATGTTTATCTATTATGTAATGCAAATGTTGAAAATGACCTAAAAATACTTCTTGATTTGATTTGGGGGGGATGTATGCTGCACTAATAAATATAATTTTATTATTTATACTTGGAAGCTGTACGAGAATATGCTCAATATGTGGTGTGGATAGTGTATCCAGAGAGACAAGCGTGGAGCGTAGAGATTTCAAGATGGCTACGAGGACACCGCCGCCTTCCTTTTTTTTGGTAGCAACACGATTACGGTCACATCTATAAACTACATAACGATTATCTATAAACTCGTTGTCAGAAATTTTTTGAGTTAGCCACGTTTCCGTCAAGATTATGATATCGTAATGATGAGAAAATATGTTCATATACAAAAGATTAAGCTTAGTACGAATACCCCTACAATTCTGATAGTATATTAGCAATTTATCCATCAGAGATGAAATAGGTACCCATCAGCAGTGTGTTCAACAAGTCTTGCGACCGCCTTGCATCCATAAAATTAAGGTTTTCACAGAAAATAGAATAACCAAACGATAACACAGAATTAAATATGTCAGAATACGCATTAATATAACTAAACTGGTCATACATTGATATTGTAACATAGGACAAATGTATAAAGTCTCTATCATAATCAGAAACGCATAAGTAAGATACATACAAACACAATATTAGAGTGGAACAATAACTAATTACACAATTACATATCATGCACATTGAATGAAGATTTATATAGAATATGTGGTAATATAATTTACATAATGCCTTATGTGGGTCGCGTACTTGGTTTGATTTTACCAATGTCTTGTGATGACCGGATAGCCATTGCCGGAGCACCGTCGCACTCTCGTACCAGGATGGTGGCATGCTTGACCCATGCGTACTTGAAGTTGTTTTTCCTGGCTGATTCGCGAACTGCTCGAAATAACTGCTTCTTCTTTAAGGTCAGATGTTCGTTGATGAAAATTGGTTGTGACGTACCTGAGACGCCTACTTGATCGGTTTTTAGACCCTTCGATAATCGGAATGCACTTAGTATATTATCCCGCAGCACACGCGACCCAATCTTCACGACTATATTTTTGGGCTTCTTGTCTAAGTTCTGTGCGTGTGGGACACGATGTATGGCAACGATGTCTTTTTGGGTCACTAAGCAATTAATTTTAGATCCTATAGTCTCCATGAGCGTTGTTAAGTTTTCTGACCGCTTTTCCGGGACATTGCAAATCTCTATGTTGCATTGACGGGCTTGTTGCTCAAGTGTATCAATTTGCGACTCCAAGCTCAAAATTACGTCATTGCAAGCATTCGAACTTTTAGTATTATTGGAAATGGTTGTAATGTTATGATCTTAATATTAAAAACAATAGGTTTGTATTATTGAAATATTTATTAGTACCTTAGTATTTTAAGTTTACAACTTATATTAGAAAAAATAGCATTCGACCTGTCTTGGTCGACGAGCCCGAGAGGAAGAGGAAGTGTCTGTTTTGTCACCATTGACAGTTACTTGACATTTGACGTTTTACGTCTATTACATCTTCCTCCATTCCAAAAAAAAAATACAAAAAAAAAACTATCCTTTTATAGAAGAACTTATAAATTATAACTATTATTATTAATACCATTGAGTCCACACACCCAGTCCTGTTGAGGAGATCACCAGATTATTGAGTTCGTACATGATGTGAAGTTCTAGTATAAATACATCCATTAGTATCTCTTATGTTATACGATCTGTAATTATTATTACTAACAATTTGACCAAATCTCCACTTATTTATAGTAGGATCTTTTTTATACCATACATGTTCATTTAACTTAAAACTAGGCTTTGGTCTCGTGTTTTTATTATAATTTCTTATATTTCTGTTTCTTACTTTATTGAATTCAGCATTTACATTAACATTTAATTTTGGTTCAAGATATTGATGTGTAACAGGCAATTTGGTTTTAATATTTCTATTCATTAACAATTGTGATGGGCTAAAACTTGTACCCGATACTGGGGATGACCTGTATTGAAGTAGTGCTAACCTGTAATCAGTCTTATCCTCCAAACATTTAATGATCATTTTTTTAGCTATCTGAACTCCCCGTTCTGCCATGCCATTTGATTGAGCATATCTAGGACTAGAGAAAGTAAATTTAAAATCCCACTCAAAAGCAAATTTTTTACATTCAGTTGAATCAAATGGAACATGATCTGCAACAATCTCGGATGGTATCCCAAAACAGGAGAATATATCTATTAATGCATTTATAACATTTTGTGCGGATTTGCCTGGCAATAATTTTATCTCCAGCCATTTTGACATGTAGTCATATACAATTAGATAAAAATTTTTTCTATGTTCCATAATGTCTACCCCTAATTTGGAGAAAGGTAAAATTGGCACCTCATGTGACAATAAAGGTTCCTTAATATTATTATTCTGATATGTTTGACATATAATACACTTTTTAACAAAATTTTCTATATGTGAATCAATTTGAGGCCAATAATACAACATTCTAGCTGTTTGTTTCATTTTAGTTGTTCCTAAATGGCCTTCATGTAACTTGTTCAGAATGTCTATTCTCAATGACTTAGGTAAAATGAGTCTATGATTCATAAAAATTAAATCTTTATCTACAGATAGGTCTTGTCTAAATTTATAATAATATTTCAGTGTATCAGGAACATTTTTAATGTTATCTGGCCATCCTTCGTTAATTAATTTTATCAGCATACATAGTTCTTCATCATTGGAAGTTTCTGTTATCAACTTATTTTTCTGTTCCTGTGTACATTGTAAATGAGTGGCTAGACCAATACAATGAATGACTTCATGCATGTATGACATATCCTCCTCTGAATCATTTAAATAAGAACGAGATAATAAATCTGCAATATGCATTAATCTACCCTTTAAATACTTGAACTGAATATCATACTTTAATAACTTTAATTTGAGCCTCTGAAGTCTCACAGAGGGGATTTCATGCACACCCCTTTTTAATATTGTTTCCAAAGGTTTATGATCATTTAGTACTATACATTTTCTACCATAGACATAATAGTGGAATTTCTTAGTTGCCCACACTACACTGAGTAATTCTTTTTCAATTTGTGAGAAATTTTTCTCTGACTCTGATAAGCTTCTAGATGCAAATGACACAGGTAGACCATTCTGCATTAAACAACAACCTAAACCATCTTTGCTGGCATCACACTGTATAGTAATTGGTAGAGAGCTATTGAAGTTTTGTAAGACCGGAGCATTAGAAATGTACTTTTTAATTTTAATAAAACTATTTTCATGAGTATCTGCCCATAACCAGTTTACATCTTTCTTTAACAATGATTGTAATGGGGCTGCAATTTCAGCTAAATTATTAATAAATTTTCTTAGATAATTAACCATCCCTAAAAATATTTGAAGTTCTTTTTTATTATTTGGGCTCTTAATATTTAATATTGCTTTCACACGATCCGGATCAATTTTCATTCCTGCCTTGGAAAATATGTGACCAAAGAACTTCACCTCCTTTAGCTTGTACTGAAATTTTCGTTTGTTGAATCTGACATTATGTATATATGCACGTTCAAAAACCTGTTTTAATATCTTATCATGCTCCCCTTCAGATTCAGCACAGATTAACAAATCATCACAGTAAATAACGACCCCTGGTATGTCCCCAAATATTTTCTCACTGTACTTTTGAAAAATTTCTGGAGCAACTGACAGGCCAAAGGGTAATCTAAGAAATTTATAACAACCTAAAGGACTACTAAATGTGCACAAGTCTGTTGAATTATTTTTCAGACGTATATTATAAAAACCATCAGACAGATCAACAACTGAAAATATGGATTTATTATTCAATTTAGCTATTAACTCTTCCAAGGTGGGAATAAGATGATATTCTCTAATTAATACATTATTCAGTGCCTTAGGATCTAAGCATATTCTCAAGTTTCCATCACTTTTCTCTACAATAACTAGGTTACTCACAAATGATTTTGGATGTTCTACTTTTTCAATAATCTGGTGCTCCTCAAGGCTTTTCAGTTTGGCTGCCAGACGATCCATCAATGCAAGAGGTACTCGTCTTGGTGGCTTTACGACTGGCTGAGCCTCGGGCTGAATATGTAGCTCCAATGGTGTTTTAAATTCACCAATTCCCTGAAACAGTTTTACATTTTGATTAATAATTAGGTCTTTTTCTTTAGTACAAATGTTACGATTTATGCTATGGACATTGTTAATATTATTCAGTAATTTTAACTTTATTAATGAGTCTAAACCTAAAATGGGCTTAACATTTTGTTTAATTATCATGAATTCGATTTTTATTTTCCCACCCTCTACAAAAACATTTAAGTCCCTCTTTCCCAATGGCTTTATAGTAGTTCCCCCAAATGCCTCTAATATATTATTAGTCTCAGACCACTGAGGATATTCATCATCGACTATTTTTCTTAATTCTCCTACTGATAAAACATTCACCTGTGACCCTGTGTCACATTTAAAGTTTACTTCTTTATTCTCAATTCGCAAGGTTTGTAACCACTCATTATTCTTTACATTAGAATGTTTACCTATGGAATGACACACTTTTAAAAGTCATAAATCTTGGACCAAATTATTTTCTCCATTGCCATAAGGGCAATCAATGTTATCTATCTCATGTATAGTTTTATTTCTACAACCTGAAGCAAAGTGATTAGGTTTATTACAATTAGAACATGTTTTCCCATATGCAGGGCACTGTCTCGGACCATGAGTTCTGTTACACTTTAAACAATGATAATATTTCTTATTGAAGTTGTTAAATTGTCTATTTCTATTAAAATTATTATTATACTTAGCTTCTTTGTTGATAGAGCTACGTTCTTGATGGTTGGAGATTGCATCTACCGATAGCGAAGGCTCATCTTTCTTCTGAATTGTTTTCACATGCTCTCTTGATAACTCTACAGCTCGGCACCTGTTTACTGCCATGTCGAGGGTGAGGTCGTTAATCTCCAATAGTTTTTGTTGTAGGTTTTTGTCTCTTATACCCATGACTATTCTGTCTCGTAGCATTCTGTCTTCAGAGTCCTTAAAGTTGCAGTTTTTAACTAATTTCTTAATGTTTGAGTAAAAAATATCGAAGCTTTCCCCATCTTCTTGTCTCCTATTGTTGAAATTATATGTATTTATCACCTCATTCTGTTTTGGAGTGAAGTAGTCGTCAAACGCCTTCAATACCTGTTCATATTTATCACTTTCTTCGTTTTTCTTGAGTATGTTAAGATATAAATCCTGTGCTTCTACGCCTATGCAATTCAGCAACATGGCCGCTTTTCTTGATTCCGACAGTCTGTCGAAACCGGCCGCCGTGACAAAAATTTGAAACTGTTGTTTGAACTTCTTCCATCGTGGCATCAAATCTTCTACTGTGTCGAGAGATAGTACCTCAGGCATCCGGTATTCTATGTGCGCCATGCCTGTGGTTTCTTTTAAGGCCTCGGCCATGCGGTTTCGTTGCCTAGTCTCACAGTAGGTAATTAGTATGTAAGTTCGATAAACGACTGCGCCATGTAATGTTATGATCTTAATATTAAAAACAATAGGTTTGTATTATTGAAATATTTATTAGTACCTTAGTATTTTAAGTTTACAACTTATATTAGAAAAAATAGCATTCGACCTGTCTTGGTCGACGAGCCCGAGAGGAAGAGGAAGTGTCTGTTTTGTCACCATTGACAGTTACTTGACATTTGACGTTTTACGTCTATTACAATGGTGTCCACTCGCTTATATAGGTCGTCTTGCCGATCTGATGTATATTGTAGAGATTTTTGAAGGGAGGCAATATCCTCTATCAAGGTAATTTGTTTGGCATCCAGAGTTGAGACGTGCTTTTCCAAAATCACGTGTTCCGAGCGTAAAGAATTCAGCTCGTTTTTAATGTCCGTTGTTGTTTGAGTAACTGTGGCTAGGTCCGTTTTAATAGTAGATAATTTCTCAGACAAGTTCGACATCGCGCAATCAAAATAGCGTCGCAACTCTTCAAGCCGTGTGTTCATCTCTTTGGTAAGCGTATTGATTGCACAAGTTATCTCAGAATCCGGTTGCTTTCTTTTTATCCTTTGTGAAATATTGTCACTAAGCCCTGATGAAGTTGTAAGTTTCGGTGAGGGATGGGATGGTGGTGAGTGTTGCATAGTTTATATCTAAGACAAACAATACCATACAAAAGTTCAGATATGTCGTTCTGTGAGATAAAATGGCAATGATAAGTGTTCAAGCTTTATACCACTAGCGGTCTCTTGTGGTCAATGATTTAATAATGATAGTAATTGATACTTTTGTGACTATTAGCGCTCTCTTGTGGTGAATAGATTAATGATAACAATAATTGATGCTTTTGTGGCACTAGATGGCGCTGAATACAATGTCTAAATAGGGTAATGCTAATATCTGCCACTATCTTATTGCTGGGAGCTGGAACGCGCCTCGTATCAGCGCCGTCTGGCGGCGAGTAGTATTATTATTTTTAAATTATTTTTCCGTAACGGTGGAGAAATTGTGTTTTTAAAGTTTCAACTACAATTTTCGTCACAAATATATAATTTTTATAAACAGAACACGTGATTAGCACACTTTTAAAACACTGTCAATGTTTACTAGGAATTCCAAGTTGTGGGAGTCCTAAAATAACACCTCACTGATCATTCTTCTTAATATTCGTGTTAAATCACCAGTTCATGTGCAATTCATATGATAACGATATCACACAATTATCACTTATTTGTCACTCTAATTTATCTCTTTCAACTGTTTATAATGCACTTTTCTATTTTTAGTTATTAAAATAGCACGGAACTGATATGTTTGTGGACGGCAGCGCCATCTCTCTGACTATAGCCTAATCACTCTCGTACTGAGAGGAGACCCGTGCCCAGCAGTGGGACTATGTAATGATGGTTTATTGTAACGATTTAAAAATAAGATCATGAAACTTGCAATGTTACTGACAATAAACTCAGATCAAATAAAAAGTTAAGATGGAACTTAATGCGTACAAAGAAGTGAGGCCGGCTAAAACTACGCCTTGCCGTGTACAACACACAATTACACGCACACACGTATACCGAAACTACGCCTTATCTTGTCAGTCGAGCAGAGTCGAGCTATCGCTACATGTCTATCAAAACGTTATTAACGTATCACGTGCGTGTGTGTGTAATTGTGTTTGTACACGGCAAGGCGTAGTTTTAACCGGCCTCACTTCTTAACTTTTTATTTGATCTGAGACAATAAAAATAAAATAATAACGAAAAATTCGTATAAGTGAAACTCATTATCCTTCTCTTATTGCACGCAGTCGGGTAAATCGTCGCTGTATATGAATAGAGTGCAGCTCGGGATACTCACTAAAGACTTAGTTAACATTCCCTTTCACAGCGACCTCTGAAAGGGAATCACTGATGACGTGCACACAGAGGGATTTCTACGATTTTGTAGTTTTTTTGCGAATTCACGATTTTTTATTAAAATTGACGGAGCGGTGGTGGCCCAGTGATTACGACCGTGACTTAGGAGTGGTAGGTCGTAGATTTGAACCCAGATTGGCGCTTAACTTTGTGTAAATTATTTCATCACCACTCCTCTCAAAACAGAGGAAAACATCGTGAGGAAATCGGTATGTCCTAGAAATCAAAATTAAAAATCAAATCAAAATCAAAATCATTTATTCGCTATAGACATGGTATTATAAAAGCTGTTACATTTTCCGAAAGCACACAGATATCTCACCTTTACAAGGCATGCGAAAGTTAAATATTTACAATTACAATTTGAAGGGCAAGGACAGGGCAATCAAATACAATCGTGTGAATGAGAAAATGTCAAAATTAAACAATGTTAAAATGGAAATGTCAAAAAGAATACACTAAAAATAATAAGAATAGTCAAGTCAAGTCTTCAAATTCATTTCATAAATTCATTGGTATTATAGAAACAATGTTCTAGAATTAAAAATTGTAAGACATGTGACATCTAACAACTCGCACTGGGCCCGCGTGGTGGATGATGGCCCACTCCCTCTCACCGAGAGGAGGCCTGAGTCCGACCAGTGGGAACATTCTAGGCTGATTATGCTATCGAATTTTATCATCGTCCTCTGACGCTAAAGTATTAACTACGCTCATCAATCGAAACTACCGACTGCCTCGTTGGTCTAGTGGTCCCAATCGCGACTGCTACGCTAGAGGTCTTGGGTTCGATCCCCAGGTCGAGCAAAGTGTTATTGATTTTTCTATGAAATTCTCAGTTGCAGCTTGGAGTCTGGATTTGTGCCCGGTGAATGGCAATAGGCTCGCCCCCTATTACATGGGACCCAAACATACCGGCGAAGTGTGGGTGTACATTAGTACGCACGGCTACACATCAAGCTATACAAAACCAGTATAGGCTGGCCTTGCATTATGCGGAAAACCATTTCAGTGGGAGGTCAGTGTCAGTCAGTCTGTGTGCACACCTCTGCCTAACCCTTCGGGGAATACAGGCGTGATGGTATTTTTTTTTTAAGAAAAAGCTTACTAGCAATGTGGGTCACACATTACTAGTATTCTGGTTAACCCCTCATGCTAAGCTAAATGCTTGTGTTACGAGTGGGTTCACGTCGGTAGTGCGATGGGTGGGGTTCGAACCGGCAACCATATGATCGCAAGTCCGATGCCCTATCCATTAGGCTACCGCCGCTTCAAATGTATGGATGGTATGAATGTATAATATGTATATATATCAACTGAACTGCAAGGTTTGTACTACAGTGGGAAATACGACCGTATTTACACATACATAGTGTAACCCGCAGTATTGCTCGCTTTTTATTTTTATTAAACACACGTCGCTCGCGATAAATAAATACACAATATATACCTCAAACGGGTTTGTGTGTATGTCAATATTGAGAGTAAACAGTGACTTTCTAAATGTTTTTAAATGTTAATTTGTTAAAGTCTCTCTGAAATGAAATATTAGAGTCTATTGTCATTAACCGGGCACAAATCCAGACTCCGAGCTGCTAGTAAGAATTTCATTCTCTCAATAACACTGCTCGACCTGGGAATCGAACCCACGATCTCTAGCGTAGCAGTCGCACTTGGGACCACTAGACTAATGAGACAGTTAAATAAACACACATCAATTATTCACAAATCTAGTATTTCATAAGTGTTACAATGTAGGGCAATGTTTGCGATGGTACTTTCACGAAAGGAGTACAGTAGCTTTGAGTTCAATAATTGCCTATAAACACAGTTTGGGCAATGAATTGCCCGTCACTGTCACTCGAGACTTCCCCTTAAATTATAAGAGGGCGTGTACACGGACCGCGTGCGTCGGGGAAGCGTTTTTTGTGCGTTTTATTGGCGTCATAAAGTTAATGCCTTGCCATTGGGTGTCTCTGGAGACGCGCTATTTTATCCATTCACTCATTTTATCTTATCGTTAAAACTTTATTCAAAATAATGTTCATATCGGTCCGCAATTCCGACCGATATGAACATTATTTTGAATGAAGTTTTAACGATAAGATTTAAAAATGAGTGAATGGATAAAATTATACGCAATGATATTATTATATTCGTTTACCGAATGAATTAAAATATTCAATGAATGATAATTAAATATACGAGTCTAGCAGACGAGCAATATGTCTCTGCTTTAATGATTACACTTACATTGAAATTTCCCTTGATATTTGAAATTTATTTAAAGTGTAAGACATTGGTTTTCGCCGGTTCGTTTGTATTGTATGTATGAATTTCATATAAAATCTTAATAATGGGAATCGAAGCCCCGTTAGCTGCCTTGTTAGCTTAGTAGTTCTGGGTTCAATACTCAGGTTACCATTTTTTTCCTATTATTAGGAAATATAATTATCATTGCGATGTATTAAAATTAAAATCTTTGGCTCAACTTGTTTAAAACATGATTTGTATTCAACGACCATTCTGTTTTTAGAGCAGTGTTGCCAACAAAAAACTATTAAAACAATCTTAAAACTATTAACCCATTTTCTACTATATAATCCAACTGAATGGTTTCTCTGTGTTCTGTGGTAATCAAACCTGAATCTGTTCGACGTTGCACTCATATATCTGTTAGAGAGCACGCCTCTCTCTCGTCGCTGAAAATGGCTGCGAACATCTATACTTAATATTACAAAGCTGAAGAGTTTGTTTGTTTACTTGAACGCGCTAATCTCAGGAACTACGGGTTCGATTTGAAAAATTCTTTCAGTGTTAGATAGCCCATTTATCGAGGAAGGCTATAGGCTATATATCATCACGCTTAGACTAATAGGAGCGGAGCAGAAATGAAAAATTCTACAAAAACGGGAAAATTTTAAATGCATGAAAGCCGATGAACCAAGCGGGCGAAGCCGTGGGCGGAAAGCTATGATTATATAAAGAAGATATATATTAGGTATGTATGTAGAAGATGTTGATTGACAGCCTGGTTAGTCTAGTGGTCCCAAGCACGACTGCTACGCAAGAGGTCCTGCGTTCGATTCCCAGGTCAAGCAAATTGTTATTAGATTTTCCTATGAAATTTCCAGTAGCAGCTCGGAGTCTAGATTTGTACCCAGACAATGGCAATTGCCTCACCCCCTATTACATAGGACTTAAACATACCGGCCAAATGTGGGTGTACATTAGTACACCTCTGCCCAACCCATCGGGGAATACAGGCGTGATGGTATGTTTATATATTTATTATTACTATACTATTATTATATAGGTATATATATATATATATATATATATATATATATATATTTTAATTTGTGAATAAGTTACTATTCAATACAATATAGGTACTATACTATACAATTATTATATTAAATTATGTTTAATTAAGTTTTACTTTAAATACTGCACCATGTGACAGCCTAGTGACAGTGATAGCTTAGTGATATGACCATTGGACTGACAAGTCAAAGGTCTCGAATTCGATCCCAAGGCTCTGACTTTTCGAAGTCATGTGCGTATTAATAATTAATTATCACGCGCTTAAACGGTGAAGGAAAACATCGTGAGGAAACCTGCACGCCTGAGAGATTTTCTTGACGGCGTGTAAAGTCTGCCAACCCGCAGTAGGCTAGCGTGGTGGACTATAATACTAATCCCTCTCGTATTGAGAGGAGACCCGTGCCCAGCAGTGGGACAATGTAATGGGTTGATGATGATGACTGCACCATTGTCAACCCCATTTATTTTGTTCTGTACCGATATGTCCATACCAAGGTTGCCTGGAAGAAATCGCAGATTCAGACAGAAATCTGTGATAAGGCCGCCCATTGTATGTTTTTATGAACAGCTGTGTCCTGTATATTTGTGTTTTTATTGGTGTACAATAAAGTATATGTCGTGGATTGGTGGCGCAAAGATGCGACGGACAGCGCCATCTAACAATTAGTTTCGGAAACTAATCAAGTGACTGGAAACGCAAGCGCGCCCCACCGCTTGGACACGATCGTCGCAGGGACTGTGGATTCAGTCAGTCGCGCTTGGACAGTCGTAGCGTTCACTTAGTGCCGACGCACGTGTTTGTTTCGTGTTACTTTGAAAGTTTTAATGAAGTTACTTTAATTCCATTTAAATTATCTTTCGTTCGAGATACCCACTACAGTGCCCACATTTACCATAAACCATGTCAGATCGTGAAGAGGACCCGATGTTTCGCATCTCGGTCACCCATGATGCGACATATATAATATAAATAAATAAATAAATAAGATTTAGATATGCGTATAGTATTAGTACGAAGATATTTCAGATGAAGTAACCACTGTTCTTTGCTGATTACCTATCTGTCATAGGTAGATGCAACCTGCAACCCTTGCAACACCAGCTTGCTGACCCTAAAAAGGGAGGGGTAGGAGAAAAGGAAGGAGACTGAGGGAGGAATTAGCCTCTGGTGCTCCTCAATCACCGTACAAAACAGCTATAGTCTCTGCCTACCTCCATGGGAGAGAGGCGTGACAATATGTATGTGGAGAGGCGAGATGTATTGCCCCTCCAACCAAAGGGAGGATCCTCCAACCAGGCAGGTGTTTTTGCCTGGCGGGCTACGGCCCACCAGTGGTTGTCAGGCGGTTGTATATATGCGAGTCGCGCGGTAAACTCCACTTGCACGATTCAGGATTTACTCGACGTAGTTCCATGTAGCGCGCTAGATGTCGCTACATCACTCCCCCCCGAGACCGGAGGTCGATTGCTTGGAGACAGCGGTCAGTGCGTCAGGTGCTTGCCAGTGCCAGTGGCGCGTACGTGTTCCAGTGAGTCGGAACCGGATGCCGCGTAGTCCGCAGTGAGTCGGGACTGTGTTGCGGTGATGCCCCAGTGAGTCGGGGTGATGCTGCATAGTCCTCAGTGAGTCGAGGTGGTGCAGTGCTGCGTAGTGGCTGGCTGCTGCGTCGACCAGGAGAGACGGCCTCTGCTAGTTGACCGGTCGAAGTGCAGTGTGCTGTGCCAAGTCCCTGATGTCAGCTGAGGGTGCTGACCAGGCTGCGGGGTTGCTGCAGGCGTGTGGTCAGGATGCCCTTTGAAGCCGGGAGAGTGCTGGCTGGCTGTGTGACTCGCTGCTCGTTCGGATGCTGTGTGGGAGGGAAGGCGATGGCGATGATGATGAAGCTGCTGGTCTTCGAAGGCTGCGCCGGTGTTCTGCTCGGGGTCACCACTGCAGAGAGGCGAGGTGTGTTGCCTCTCCAACCAAAGGGAGGATCCTCCAACCAGGCAGGTGTTTTTGCCTGGCGGGCTACGGCCCGCCAGTGGTTGTCAGGCGGTTGTATATATGCGAGTCGCGCGGTAAACTCCACTTGCGCGATTCAGGATTTACTCGACGTAGTTCCATGTAGCGCGCTAGATGTCGCTACATGTATGTATATTTTGAATCAACCTGCACTGGGCCCGCGTGGTGGATTACGGCCCACTCCCTCTCACCGAGAGGAGGCCTGAGTCCCAGCAGTGGGAACATCATAGACTAAATATGTATGTATATTTTGAACGGTTTTGAAGCCCTGGAATTACCCCTCATGTGTGGGCGTCAGTTCGTTTGACAAATGAGTGTCGCATCGATTTTATCTTCAAATACACGTCGTTATAAAAATGTTGTACATACATACCATCACGCCTGTATTCCCCGAAGGGTTAGGCAGAGGTGTACTTAATGTACACCCACAGTTCGCCGGTATGTTTACGTCTCATGTAATAGGGGGCGAGCCTATTGCCATTCACCGGGCACAAATCCAGACTCCGAGCATATAACACTTTGCTCGACCTGGGGATCGAACCAGCGACCTCTAGCGTAGCAGTCTCTATTGGGACCACTACACTAAAGAGGCAGTCATAAAAATGTTGTGAATATTACAATCCTTTTCATGGTTTGATATTGTGTTCCGGTTTGAAGTGAAATCCATTCTTATCTTTGAAATCTCACTTTATAATTCTGACGTTGATAGAATTTAATTGTAACATAACATAGCATCACGCCTGTATTCCCTGAAGGGTTAGACAGAGGTTTACTAATGCAAACCCCACATTTCGCCGGTATATTTATAGGCCGAGCGTTTAACTCGCGTATCGCCTGCGCGGTAAGAAGGGAGCGGGGGCGCGAAAATAAATACTTAAAAAAGATACTTATTATTTTATTCTTTACCAACAATGTCTATCTCGAGATAAATCTTTGGATTATTGACTCCGTGTGTAGCGTTACCCGCCCCCGCTCCCTTCTTACCGCGCAGGCGATACGCGAGTTAAACGGTCGGCCTATAGATTCCATGTAATAGAGGGCAGCAAACCTATTACCATTAACCAGGCACTGATCCGCGTGTACATTAGTACACCTCTGTCTATGTTAGCTACACAAATTTAAAGAGGAAAATTTGATTGTTTGTTTGCATTGAATAGGCTCTGAAACTACTGAACTGATTTGAAAAATTCTTTCACCAATAGAAAGCTACATTATTCCTGAGTGACATCAGCTATATAATCATCCCTCCACGCAGGCGAAGCCGCGAGTGGAAAGCTAGTCGTTTAAAAAATATTCTATAAATCTTTTTAGTATTTAAAGTCGAACAAAAGGCGAAATAAAGTCGTTTGGAACGTCCCAACGTCTTATGAACAGATATTGTGACAGGCGTGTGCCAAGAGTAGGGCGACCATGTCGGGGAGAAACGCGGGACACTTGCTATCTAAGCATTGGTTAAAATACAACCGTAACATAACATACCATCACGCCTGTATTCCCCGAAGGATTAAGCAGAGGTGTACTTATGTACATCCACGTTTCGCCGTTATGTTAAGGTCTCATGTAATAGGGGGCGAGCCTATTGCCATTAACCGGGCTCAAATCCAGACTCCGAGCTGCTACTGAGAATTTCATAGAAAAACCCAATAACACTTTGCTCGACCTGGGGATAGAACCCAGGACCTCTAGCGTAGCAGATTAATGATGCAGTCGTTGTAATAATATTATGCTTATTGTGATAAGTAATAACAGAATGATTGTGTGCTAGCGCTTCTATATTTTTAAATAGAGAAGAGAGACCAGAATGAGATGACTGGTTGAGCTTGACTTTTACTTCGAGGGTTGGATGTTAAAAGCTCTCAACCGGGAAGAGTGGAAGAAGGAAAGAGAGGCCTTTGCCATGCAGTGAGATCATGACTGATAATAAAAATTATTATTTATTTTTCAATTGTTTTAAGAATTTCTCAATGTTTCCTTTCAACATTATTTTTTAGAGGCGGTGGCTAAAGCGGCGGTAGCCTAATGGCTAGGGTATTAGACTTGCGATCATGTGGTTGCCGGTTCGAAACCTACTCATTTCACTACCGACAATTTTGTTTAGTATGAGGGGTTAACAAGAATACTAGTAATGTGCGACATACATTACTAGAGAGCTTTAAAAAAATTGTTAATGTCTCTACTTCTGACAATTTATTCCAGCACAATTGAGTAATCAGCGTACCTTTAGGCTTCCAAGCCCAAATCGTAACACAAAGAAAAAATAGAAAACAAACATTAATGTACACAATATCCAATAAAAAAAACAGCTATGTCTCTGGTCTGTCCATCGTATGGTCACCCCACGCACCGTCCGCGCCGGCAACTAATTTGTAGCTCAATAAATACGTTCACAATAGAACCCTGCTCGTGCCTGCTCGTGAGCACATCTTGGCCGCCTCTCAATATTACGAGATTGCGAACTTTAACAGGAGGTCTATTCAATAAAAAGGTTTTATTTGATGAAAATTGGTGAGGCGACTTGAAACTATAAATAAGATTTACGATTCAAAGATTTACAAGTTTTAAAGATTAAAGTTCATAAACAATTTTTTAGAGTACTTGTAACTTAGCGGCTTTTTGCTTTTTCCATACCGTAAAAAGGGTAAAACTGTCTGTATGTTATAACCTTTTATCTCGGAAATGCGTGAGGTTGACATTTGTAGTGTTTGTACTTCTATATCTATTTAATAGATATAATAACACTGTCTCACATACATAAGCAGTAGCCGACAGCTTGACTTAACAGCTGTCAGTTGGCATAATGGCAGTGTGACCATTGCCTGATATAAACATATGTCATGAGAGATTATGAGAGACATAGACGAGGCTAGTGCTTGGTGTATTGGTGAGCCTGTGAAATAATTGTAATATAAAAATAAGAACCCTACAACATTTATAAAAACAAAAAATCTTTTGTGTACGATCCTTGCAGCTGTAAAATATCATACTTCTATGTCAACCCAATAAAAAATACAGTCATTTTTTGTCCCATATTTCGTCGGTTTAGTGCTATATTGCCTCGGTAAGGGGCTTAAAAGTAAAGTAAAAAAAATATATGAAGTCAAAGTCATTTTCAACCGACTTGACTGACGAGGAGGTTCTCAATTCGTCTGTATGTTTTTTTTTTTTGTATGTTTGTTACGCGATATCTCCGCCAGTTGTGGACCGATTTTAATGATTGTTTTTTTGTTTGGTAGGTCATACTTCAGAGGTGGTTCCGTTCAAATTTTATCGAAATCGGTTGAGCAGTTTTGAAAATATCAACAAAAATCTAAAAATTGTTTACATCGATGATATTATCGTTTACTCCGAAACATCGCTGTCTTATTGGAGCAGTGCGTTTAGTTGGCTAACAAGTATTTCTAAACAAAACTTTCCACAAAAAATTACAAAATAAAATTACTTTTAACTAAAAAGTTAAACCGCGTTCAAAAAATAATAAAATAATTTTTGTCTAAAACAGTTTGGGAAGTCGGTGGCGAAAATAAAAGACCCACTCAAATAGAAGGTGCCGTATGTGGAATACCTCAGGTGCCATTCACTCAGGTGCCGTTTAAACGGATACCCAATGTGGAATACGTCAAATAGAAGTCACCGACTTCCCAAACTGTTTTTGACAAAAAATATTTTATTATTTTTTGAAGGCGGTTTAACTTTTTTGTTAAAAGTAATTCCATTAAAGATAGTCTCCAAAACGGACGCCCTTCACTTATACTTAACCGGTTTTTTAATCATTAATTATATCCGCGGTACTTTTGGGTACCATTAAAATAATAAATACGACTAATATGTTCCAAGCAATACATAAAAAAAGTTGTGTGTGTGTGTTTAAACACTGACCGCTGGGCGAGGTATTTTTGACATATCGATTGGTCTTATTAGCGGGCCACGAAAACAGCGGTTCGATACCACCTTGTGTGACGTCACAGGTGGAAATAGTGCTAAATTTATGTGGTTACATGAATCTTTATTAGTATCTAGTATGAATAATGAGGGATATACCATCACGCCTGTATTCCCCGAAGGGTTAGGCAGAGGTGTATTATGCACACCTACAGTGCATCGGTATGTTTAGTTCCTATGTATAAGGGGGTGAGCCTATAGCCATTGACAAAGAAAAACCCAATAACACTTTGGTCGAATTGGGAATAGAACCTTAACGATTGAACTTATTATAGTCATAAATTTTATGTTTTTTCTCTTATTATTTAGAAAAGGAAGTTCGTTATCTGTATGGTAATATTTTTATAAACTATGTTGTCTTTGAGCCAATTTAGCTATTATTTTTATCGCCATTATCTTTGGTTAATGTCAAACCACAGTGCTAAAATATCACCGTTTCTTTTTGGTTATAAAAAATATTTTTAGTATTTTTCTATGCTCGACAAATCGGATATTCAAATGAATGTTATTCCTAAGTATTTGATTTCGATTGGTTGTTTACAACTTGCATAAACGCTTGTATTTCTCACATTTCTCGCTAATCTTGTGGCCCCACTCGCCGCAACTCGGATAGGAAACTATCTACTGATTGCTTCCGACGCGCCCCCCGCACGCCCCCCGCGCCCCCTTGCCGCGCCCCCCGCCGTCGTCTGTGACGTCACACGTTATCACATAACACACGGAGCTGAGAGGGCACAGTCACCGTGACTTGCGATAAACACAAGATACTCACTGTGATAACAGATTCTTAGTTATTTTTCAAGAGGTCATTAAATAGGTTTCGTGCGGAAATAAAGGATGCTCGAAGTGAAGTTGATATTACAAGAGGTGTGAACAAGTGTGTTTGTATCGAGTTGAAATTAAACCATTATACTCAGGTCTAAAAACATCTAAGTTTTCCTTTTGAAGCACGGAGCCCTAAAAACAAAATCATGGACAGTCACAGTCAAATCATGGACAATCCGTAATTGTGCGCGACTGCTACGCTTAAGGTCCTGTGTTCGATCCCCAGGTCGAGCAAAGTGTTACTGGGGTTTTCTATGAAATTCTCAGTAGCAGCTCGGAGTCTGGATTTGTGGCCGGTTAATGGCAATAGGCTCGCCCCCTATTACATGAGACCTAAACATACCGACGAAGTGTGGGTGTACATCAGTACACCTCTGCCTAACCTTTCCGGGAATATAGGCGTGATGGTATGTTATCAATATCAATATGTAAACTTACTAACTTTGTGTGTCGCACATTACTAGTATTCTTGTTAACCCCTCGTGCTAAGCTAAATGCGTGTGTTACGAGTGGGTTCACGTCGGTAGTGCAATGGATGGGTTTTGAACCGGGAACCACATGATCGAAGGTCCGACGCCCTAGCCATTAGGCTAGCCGCTTTTAAAATATTGTTCTAATATTGTATTGTCGTGACGTCGCTCGTGGTCGCTCCGCGCGTCTCCTGGCCACACCGGTACATTTGGTTGTAGACGACCTTGAAATTAGTGGACGCGGTCATGGTTACCTCTATTATACCTAATTATTTAAGAACACCTGTTCTTATTGTTCTTAGTATTTTAAAGAAACTCTGCCTACCTCAATGAGAGACAGGCGTAGGTAATGCTATATTGGTGAATTCGGTGATTTTTTTAGTCTGTTGACAAATCAAATAACGCTTTAATCGACTTCGTAATCAAATCCAGGACAAAGGTTATAAACTAGAAAGTACTGTTTCTGGACATAGGAAAATTTGTCTGTTTAATACTTTTTTTAATTGTTTTTTTTTTGTGTTTGGGTTTTAGTTTTTTAAATTATCTTCTATGTACAGATATTAGCTATATAGTTACAATATTATTATTTTAGTAACATGTTATTTAAAATGGCAACTGTGGCAAAAAATGCTATTAATATTTGAGGGAGCACAACGTTATATTATTAAAATACCTTCACACAAAAGAATTGTAACCTCATTCAATGCATTAAAAACTCAACTTAGTGAATACCTAATGAATTGAGAGGAAAAATGAATGCATTAGATGAAAAAATAGTCAGTTAATAACTAACTTGTAACTGACGACGACAAACTTATGGTAGTTTTAAGATTTTAGTATTGTTCTCAAGTAATGAGTGAATGAGAAAGTAATATTTATGTTTATTGAACCAACTACTTAGCTCACCCGTGCCTACTTCACTCGCAAATAACGTGGCTTTCTATTGGTAGAAGAATTTTCAAAATCGGTTCAGTAGATCCAGAGATTACCCCCTACAAAGTACAACCTCACAAAGTTTACCTTTTTGTAATATAAGTATAGATAAAGTTTCTTTTAACCTTAAAACATCAAACATTTTTATCTTGGCTCTCTTACAACGTCTCTACCCTTTTTATTTAATTGTAGTCCCAGTCGTCTGAAGACTTCAATCAAAGCTCAACGAAAAAGATGATTTTAACTGTCTTTTGTTATGTAATAATGTCTTTATACTGGAACACATACTTTAGACTGCCTCGTTAGTCTAGTGGTCCCAATCGCGACTGCTACGCTAGAGGTCTTGGGTTCGATCCCCAGGTCGAGCACAGTGTTATTGAGTTTTTCTATGAAATTCTCAGTAGCAGCTTGGAGTCTGGATTTGTACCCGGTGAATGACAATAGGCTCGCCCCCTATTACATGGGACCTAAACATACCGGCGAAATGTGGGTGTACATTAGTACACCTCTGCCTAACCCTTCGGGGAATACAGGCGTGATGGTATGTTATGTCTTTATACTAATTTAAAAAATATTTCAGATTTTAACCTTGTTAGTCTAGTGGTCAAAAGTGCAACTGCTATGCTTGATGTCTTGGAATCGATTCGCAAGTAGAGTAGTGTTGTTAGGTTCTATAAAATTCTCTGTAGCAGCTCGGCGTTGGGATTTGTGCCCGGTTAATGGCAAAAGCTAGCTCCTTATCAAATAGGACGAAAACATACCGGTGAAATATGGGTGTACATTAGTACACCTCTGCCTAACCCTCCGGGGAATACAGGTGTGATGATATGTTTGTTAAAAAATACCAACAACTACCATACCTTCATGCTAATTCGTAATTATTTACCTACATCATCAAATTATATTATCCCACTGCTGGGCACGGGTCTCCTCTCAGAATGAGAGGGATTATTCTATAGTCCACCACGCTAGCCTACTGCGGGTTGGCAGACTTCACACACCGTCAAGAAAATCTCTCAGGCATGCAGGTTTCCTCACGATGTTTTCCTTCACCGTTTAAGCACGTGATCATTAATTTATTAATACACACCAAGTCTTGGATTCGAACTCGAGACTTTTGACTTGGCAGCCTAATGCTCGTATCACTAGGCTATCATTGCATAGTTATGTCGGATATATTTATAGGCGCATATTCTCCACTAAAGCTATTTCATATGACAACAAAGTGATGTTAGTGTTATGTTAGGCTCGCCGCACACGAGTCGAGTATATAACAGTGTGTAAACGGCCTGCCGCACGACGGTACTATACAGAAGGTTCGGTTAAAATATCAACAGATCTGCAAGGTTACGCTGTATCTGCCGCGGTCAGTCTGTGGATGGGTGACCAATCTTAACACATTAAGACTCTTTACGAGAAGTCTACGAGGATGAGGATGGTGATATTGATGTTGATGTTGATGATGATGATGATGATAAAGAATATGACAGACCTGTACATTGAAGAAATCATAAAAAACAATGGGGTTGTTACTTTTTACCCACTTGTTTTTTTTAATACTATATTCTACATGTTTTAAGTCCGTTGTAAGTTAATAGCCAATATGTGGAAACTGTTTTGAATCATGAACTATTAGTATTGTTAAAATTTAATGTAATACTGTAATCTGTTAGATTCCCAAATAAAATAAATACTTCATAAAGATGGGCCTTATTCATGTCTGCTCTTGTATACTATCATTACCCATCGGCGTCGACTTGTCGCACTATTCAGTGATACGTACTGCCTCACCAGAGTAAGACAGGAAGCCTCCTTCATCTTGCTGACCTTCTGACCGTCCTGCTGTATGACACTAAGTCAATATAATTATTAGAAGCATCACTTACGCGACATAATGTCGAGTGAGATGACGACGAGCGCGACACTTTATCTGTTGCGTGGAGTCAACAAGGAAATGAGCTCTGAGCGCTCGTGTACTTAATATTGTAAACATACTTATAATGATAAATGATATTTATTTCTGTAAATAGATCTTTTAAAGACACTTTTACAAGTCGTTTTTTTTACATATATTTTTTTTAAACTAGATGGCGCCGACATTTCCTATCTGACGACCTCTGAGAAGAAATGTCGTAACAAACTCAGAGAATCATGGTCTCTTTTAAAGTCCAGACAATAGTTATTACTTGATGGAGCATAATCAGCCTATAATGTTCCCACTGCTGGCATACAAGCCTATTGCCATTAACCAGGCACAAATCCAGACTCCGAGCTGCTACTAAGATTTCATTTTTTTTATTATTTTTTTTATTTTGGCAACAAACAGTCATAAACATAGAACATAATTCTTAAAACAATTGGTTCCTTAAAATAGACCTATAGTGCCGATAATATGTTGTAATTAGAAAATAAGTATAATAAACTCCTGTTGGGGAAAGACGCGATGGAATATTATTTTGGAATATATTGATGGAATAATATTATTTCATAGAAAAACTCAATAACACTTTGTTTGACCTAGGGATCGAACCTAGGACCTGTTGCGTAGCAGTTGCACTAAGGAACACTAGGCTAACGAGGCAGTTGATATAGCATAATATATCAAAATGTTCCCACTGCTGGGACAGGCCTCCTCTCGGTGAGAGGGAGTGGGCCATCATCCACCACGCGGGCCCAGTGTGGGTTGGTAGATGTCACATGTCTTACAATGTTTGGTTCTAGGACATGCCGGTTTCCTCACGATGTTTTCCTTCACCGTTTTGAGAGGAGTGGTGATGAAATAATTAACACAAGGTGAAGCGCCTGGGTTTGAACCTACGATCTACAACTCATCCGTAACGCTGACGTACTGTCACGAGGATTAATATGTACAATGGGGTATAGCTGTTACCTGACCCACCCTAGGTGGGACGGCTGGGTCTCGGTGGGTCAGGTAACAACTATAACCCACTGTACACATTCAATAACATTTCTCTCTGAAAATATGTTTTCAAAATATAAGATGTTGTTCTGATAGAATCTTTATACACAAAACTATTATAATTTGTATTATATTCGGATATTTGAATAGATACTTAAAAAAATATTGCTTTTAAATTTCACATGTTGTGTGTTGTGTTTACTGTATACATATTGGTGCTTGTGACTGTACTTCATGTTTAGCAAAGGATTTAGTTTTTAATTTCGGCTGTCCAATGACAGCTGCCGGCAAAAATGTGACGTCAGAGCTGTGACGACACAGACGCCGCGCAATATCTGAGTTAAACTGTGTGCAAACGACGATATTTTTACGGAGAGTACCATGCATGAGCGAGAGCGAACAGATATGAATTATTTATAACATACCATCACGACTGTATTCCCTGAAGGGTTAGGCAGAGGCGTATTATATGTACACCCACGCTCCGCCGGTAAACATACCGGTGTAGTCGTCCTAGGTGCGACTGCTACGCTAGAGATCCCGCGTTCAATCCCCAGGTCGAGCAAAGTGTTATTGGGTTTTGCTATGAAATTCTCAGTAGCAGCTTGGAGTCTGGATTTGTGCCCGGTTAATGGCAATAGGCTCTCTCTATTACATGGGACCTAAATATACTGGAATGTGGCTGTACTTTTGTACCTAAATCTCTGCCTAACCTTTTAGGAAATACAAGCGTGATGGTATATATGTAGCTAATAAAATCTACATTTGCGTCCGTATCCCATTCTATCGTTTGCTCAGTGGCATTATATCACATTTATTGCGACAAGTCGGCTAACCGACGTCGAATCCGGGAATAAATGCGAACATACTTTGTGGACTTATCGGGTCTGGGTTCAATTCTTTGGCGAAGCGGTTTTCATAATTTATGTCTGAAATCGTAGAGTATAATAATATTAGGTGTTGGACTCGGTTCAATTCGTATCGCAAGGGATTTTCTGAGAGGAAAGGTGGCCTGTGTTCTTTGTCGCTGTGCTATCTATCTCAAGGCTAAATTATTTTTATTTATTTTTTATCACTGATAGGCTTACGCTTGACCACAACTTGCCTGATGTTAAACATCGAAGTGGTCTACGATGGAGCGCGCTTGCCTAGAAGGTACCTATTCACTCTCGTCTTAAGGTTTGTTAAGCGATTTATTCAATGGTCAGCAGATACCACTATAATAATCTGATTTTGTAAATGATTAATTGCCAAAACATACATTTTGTTGCAGTTGACAATTTAAAAAAATCTAGTTTCCGCTATCATAAATAGTATTAGCTTTTTAGATGAAATCGAATTTTAGGATCGTAACGATCGTATCATACTGAGGTTTCTAAATAAATTTTCAGACTCTGTTCTGAAACAGATGGCGTAAAATACTATAAAAAAATTAATTACAGAAAACGGAGCTACTTTTTTTTTTAAAAAAAAAAGCTTACTAGCGATGTGGGTCGCACATTACTAGTATTCTTGTTAACCCCTCGTGCTAAGCTAAATGCTTGTGTTACGAGTGGGTTCACGTCAGTAGTGCGATGGGTGGGGTTCGAACCGGCAACCATATGATCGCAAATCCGACGCCCCATCCATTAGGCTACCGACGCTTCGACTTTGAAATTTCACTCAAGTGTATGTCGCCGCAGAGAATGAAAACAATAAAAGGAGAAAGAAGAAGCAAACACACTTTTCAACAGATGTTACTGACGTCACCTCGAAGAGTGTTAACTTAAAATGTGAATTTAAATTTAAGAAGACCAGAAGACTCAGGTTTGAATCCTGTCTGCAGTCGAATTTTTCTTTACTACACTAACTTGATAATCTTAGCACGGAAAATGCATAAAAAATACAAAAGATAAGAAAGAAAGAAGTGATATTATTTACTAAAGCCTACAACGATACTAGTATATCTCACTCATACTCATCAACAATCTCTATTCCAAACCATAACGATATCATCAGGAACAAACGACCGCGTAGCATCTGCGGTACTTCGTAGCAATCCAGTCTCGTAGCCCGTAGCTCGTAGCTCGTAGATGGCCGCTACGTGTCGTAGCGCGTAGCGCGTGCTACGTAGCTACGACAGATGATTTATTTTTTGTACATTATACAGTTGAATTAGATTATGCATGCATGCATTTACTTGTTTTTTTTTTCTTATTTCAGCATCTACTGAAAGACAAACTTTTTTTACGCATAGTGGTATGCATCAGTTCTTTTTTGTGAATGTATGTTTCCGATAAATAACTAAAAAGAAACACAGCCCCGGCTCCTATTGCCATTATCTTCTGTATGTATTCTGTTTTTTGGTGGTAAGAAACATTTTTTTCTTTCTTTCTTTTGCAAGACTTATAATCAGTTTTTCTAAGGATTGCCCAGAAATTAAGTTAAGGCGGTGAAATGGTAGTAGTAATACTGATACTTAGCCGAACACTGACGAGTAATAATACTTCGATATTCTATATTTATGACACTTTATACGACAGAGTCACCGAACGCTATGTGGGCGTAAGGCGAGGTCACACTGAGAGCGAGTAGTGTAGCGACGTCGGAAATGACTGTGGTCAGCTTCCAGTCCAATCACAAGCATCGAATATCATTATTATTTTTATTTTATTTAATAACTAACGCACATACACAAATATACATAAGCAGACTAAATGCCATTATGCATTCGCTACCTGTATAGCTTTGGGTGATGCACAAACAACATGGTAGCAGTATTAACGTTGAGCTCCCTAAAAAATGGTTGAGCTACACGATGACTGATGTATGCGTGCCGTCAGTTAGGACAGGTCAACTCAAAACTGTTATAACTCTTTCTTCAAAAGGCCTGTTCAGATTTTGCCCTACATTGTAAAACTCGCATATCTATGATATAACTATTGTCTGGACTTTAAAAGACACCATGATTCTCTGAGTTTGTTTCGAAATTTCTTCTCAGAGGTCGTCAGATAGGAAATGTCGGCGCCATCTAGTTTAAAAAAAATATATGTAAAAAAATCGACTTGTAAAAGTGTCGTTAAAAGATCTGTTTACAGAAATAAATATCATTTATTATTAAACGAGGTTGGATATTATTATTACAAAACAACGCAACTCAACTTTGTAATTTTTATATCATGGAATATCCTTCTGGACCGAGGAAGCCGCGTTATATGTGCGACTCTTATTGACTACAAACAATAAATTAAAAAAATTAACATTATACATATTGGAAGAATTCTTCAAGTAGTGGACTCATCAAGTCCACAGGTCGAAACCGGAGGTTCGGTGCGTCTACTCAGGATCAAGAGTAGTTATCCCAGTCTCTTTTTGCACCGCTTGCAGTGTTATCTGTCCTTATGTACAGTAATAGTATAAAATCGATGGTCCCTTTTTATGATGCTGGTGTTAGCTTTATGAGGCGAGCGCTGCGCTAAGCTTCGTGAGCCTCTCTCTAAGACCGCCGCTTGCCACTTTTTCTAACTAAGTCTTTCCTTTCTGTACCATCTAAGTTTCTTTTTCTTTTTGTACCTACCGAATTTTACAAATTTTTATTTAACTTGCAAGCTGATTAAGAATCATCTCCTTTTCAGAACATTCAATAAGTGAAAAAAAAGCTTACTAGCTGTGTGGGTCACACATTACTAGCAATCTTGTAGCAAATATGATAGCTATTACTATTTCTTTTTATTTACTGGGGCAAATGCGTTGTCGATGCGTTGCGTGGCTTTTATATTATTTATAGGTTATCAACGCATCTACAACGCCTCGGCGACTACTCTGGTAATATAATTATTTATGTGAGTGAACGTATTGTAAACCGCTTGCTTAATGTCCTTGTATGCTCATATTATTACAAATACTTAACAGTAAAAAAAACACTTATTGAATGTTCTGAAAAGGAGATGATTAGTAATCAGCTTGCAAGTTAAATAAAAATTTGTAAAATTCGGTAATCTTGTTAACCCATTATTAGTAATATGTGTACATATTACTAGTAATTGGTAAACAAGATTACTAGTAAAGTGTGACCCACATTGCTAGTGTAGGTGCCAGGATAAGGGAATCGAAATGAGGAACACAGGGTGCGAGCCAAAACCGACGAGAGAGCGCGAGCCGTGACCGGCCGTTCTCTGAGGAGCGTTGTGAAGCACTGAAAGGCTCTGGGTCGTTCGGAAACAAGTGGCCTTTCAAATTAATTCTAGAACGACTCTAGAATTATTCTGACATAATATGGCTTTATGCCAGGCTCTCACTCCCTAATGCTGTATTTATATTTAATAAAATACTAAAAACTCCTTTATTTATTTACATAAAACCTTATATAAAAATATATAAGTTCCGCGCGTCGCCACCACTCTGTAGCGGTGCCACGCGTCGTCAACACCTATATGACCGATAACTTGTATGTGTAGTGTAAACTGTAAGTAAAAGT
Organism: Subacronicta megacephala; assembly: GCA_958496365.1. Classification (NCBI taxonomy): domain Eukaryota; kingdom Metazoa; phylum Arthropoda; class Insecta; order Lepidoptera; family Noctuidae; genus Subacronicta; species Subacronicta megacephala. The sequence goes on along the minus strand of OY292543.1, from coordinate 82,353 downwards.
TGGTTAATAAATAAATAAAAAATAAAATAAAATAAAACAGCTAGTAATCTTTTATAAAAAAAAACATATACGCACACAGTAATACACAGCAGTATAAAGTGTCCGTAGTGTTCTTGTAGTACGATTACCATCAGCGTCACATTACTACTACAGGAACACTGACCGTTACATCCAGCAGTTAGCGCCGCTAACGTTGTGTACAACATGTTGTTACGCGCTGTGCACAACGTTTACGTACTTGTGTACTACAAGTACCCACTGATGTTACTATATATAATATTATATTAGGGGTGTCACACTGTTGTGTTTATTTTAATAATAAAATTTTCATTAGATGACAGCACTAGGAACAAGCTCTGTGTCGCGTTCACAAACAAACAATTAACGGACACAAAATACACATAGACTCGAAACAAATATCCAGGGAACATACAAATTTAATATTTGCCTCAGAGAAACTAATAATGATATGGTTCACTGGGTTATCCTGGGTGTCAAACCACATTGGCAAAAAGCGACGGCCATGTTTGTTTAAGATTTCTTTGCGTAATTTGCACATTTTGTGTTCCTTCAAGAAATTTTAGTTTGGGACTAACGCATGTATCTTAATAATGAACACGAACGGTGTTACGAGTAACCGTGACCGCTGATTAGTGAACGTCCTCCAATAAAAATAAATTATTGTCTGCTTAACTTGTAAACTTAGCCAAAAAGCTTAAATCCCCTGATAAAAGTAAGTCCCCTTATGGCATTGGACCTAAGAATACTGGCAAACTCTTGGTATACATAAGTACATCTCTGCCTAACCCTTCGGTAACTACAGATGTGACGTTTATGTTGTGAAAAAATGGTTGAATGTCTTGAAAATTAAAGGTTTAATAATGAAAAAAAAGTCGCTAAACTCAACAGTTTATCTAAACTTTTGTTATTTCCAACTTGACAACCCTATTAACTAACTTCACGGAAAACTTTATCTGACCATTCCGCTACATTGCTACGAGCTACGCTCACGTAGCGGCCATCTACGCGCTACGAGCTACGAGCTACGGACTACGTTATTGCTACGACGCTACGTCGTTTGCCCGCGTCGACATCTTTACGCAGGAATTTAGAAGGTTTTACCAAATTGAGCAAAACTTGATGGCTTTATTAAGTTTTCGCAAGATGTTCTGTCACTTTTGGAATTTTAGATATTTTTAAGGTTTTTTTTGTGTCAGGGTTGTTTTAGAATGTTATTTAGAGACAGAGAATGAGTATGGGCATATGCAGAGGTGTACTGAAGTTCAGCCAAAGTTCGGATAATTTTGGATCATATTTATAAACTTAAGCTATTTTATGCTTTGTGGGTTGGACAGTACTAGTATTCTTATAATGGTAACGGTTATGGTAGTGTGACAGATAAAATAAAAAACAGAATGTGAAAATAAATCCAAAAACGAACTACAAAAATATTTAACAATAAAATGCTACTATAGCCTAGAAGAATTCTTAAATGTAATAATAAACAACAGTAGAAATAATACCGAATTTGGAAGAAATGTTTAGCACCTGTAAATGTTAAAACATAAACAATAAACAAAAAAGTTCAAATAAATGAATATGAATAAGCTAAACGAATGTGTTACGAGTGGGTTGATGTCGGTAGTGCAATGGTTTCGAACCAACAACCACATGAACGCAAGTCCGACGCCCTAGCCATTAGGCTACCACTGCTTTTAAGGTAAAAAGTACAGATTGTTATTTTCAAAGTTCATTCTGTAAAGCTTATAACAACTATTGATTAAGTTTCCAATAACACTTATACTGTACCATCGTGCACCGCAGGCTTGCGACACGCGAGCCCGCCGCTCGCGCCCCGAAAACCTAATATTGTGAAGTACGCTCGCCCCAGCTGTAGCCGTCCTTATTCATTTGTTCTAATTGATATACGTGCCCCCCACACCCCGCACCCCTCCACACAGCTAGTGATGTGGGTATGGGACCCCGGGAATTTGGAATTAATAATGCAGGTTGTTAAATGTGAATTGGAGTAGATATGGATTATTTATTGACATACATAGGTATATATGCCATAGCGTGTACTACTAATGAATTTATATCGTTCTAAGTAATGTGTTAGGAAGGTAACAATCTGCTTTTTTGTATGAAAAACATTTGTATGTTCTTAATCAGGATATTAAAAAGTAATGGGGAATGTTTTTCAACTGACAACAAAGCCTTCTTTGGTTAGGATAAACAATCAAATACTACTTTTTGCTTCTAACTTTGGTGTTCAGTCATCAGTCTTATGGGTGTCGGTCTTAAAAATATCATAATATTACCATTACACCTGTAATCCCCGAAGGGTGAGGCAGAAGTGTACTAATGTACACCCATGTTTTGCCGGTATGTTTAGGTCCTATGTAATAAGGAGCTAGCCTATTGCCAGTAACGTGGTACAAATCCAGACTCTGAGCTGAAATTTATAGAAAAACATAAGTTTATCCATAAAATTCTTCAAACTACTACGCTATTCCTACGCTACTACGTTATTCAAACTATTACGCTAGAGTTCCTGGGTTCGACCCAGGTAGGTATACATAAACCTGGATCGAACCCAGGAACTCTAGCGTAGTAGATGCGCTTAGGCCCATTAGACTAATGATACTTAAAGACAGTGATATTTTCTTTGTGCGTCGTTGTTATGGGCATCAGTTTTATGAATACCGTTCATATAAACTTCTGTGTTATCCAAAAACAATCACTATCGACCACTTCTAGAACAACGAATATAATCCTTATCCTTTCACACGTAGAGGCTATTAATTGTAAGTTCAATTGGTCCACATTTCCACATCATTACCTCTTGAATACGTTCAGGAACAAAGCCCTCTCACCGTCTCCAACAAATTGTCATCGAACGGCTCATTAGCCACGGATACGATTCCGGGATAGTGTCCCGGGGCGGTGCAACCCTCGCCTTTAAACTATACGCAAGCTAACACACTTGACCTTGCTGTGTGAACATGTTATAGATAGATATACATTTATTATGCTTAACATAATCCTATGCATGAAGTAGAAGTCTTAAACATATATACATACATCCTAAGTACAGTGTCTTAGTGTTCACGCCATCTATCATGAACAAAAGCAGATCATCACGACTAGTACTTCTGCGGACTACAAGATGGCGCTGATGGGAAACTATATAAAGAATGCGCCGGCGGCGCAACGGACCTCTTACCAGGCCGTTCAATTCACTTGCATCTTCATAACCATTCGCTTTATTTTGTAATCGTTAATTTTTGCAATAAACTTTATTCAGTTTGTAAAAAATAAATTATTCATTGGCCAGTCTTAGCCCATCTTAATTCTCTGAGCTCCCAAACCTACACACACACAACAAAACGAAAACACTTAGTAAAAAGCAATTTTTCATTTAAAGATAAATAAACAAACCGTAAAAATCATTCAGTGATTGATTAAAAATGAAGAGATTTATGAACGGTCGCCAGCACATCAAGTTACTACAAAATGTCAAATATTCTCAGTTGATTTTGAACTTAATAATCAACTTCGTAAGGTTAAAAATCATTTGGAGAAATTTGGCAGTTTTGTATAACCTGATGTGCGACTGTACCATAAGATAATTATTATTAATATTTTCCGGAGACATTACACCATTTTCAGAAAGAGCAAAGACCCTTTAATATCAAAACAAACATCTCGGCAAACTAAATTATTCATTATTGATCCCGCGCCTTTCCAACCCTACGTCTAAAACTTATTACATTCATCTCACGAACGAATCTCGAAAAAAAATAAGTCTTGATTCGGCCCCGCATGTTATTGGCGCTGACATGCGTGCATATGTAACGCACGCAGGTACACGCGAGTACACTCACCGACAAATATATCGGAGCGAACAGATTTTTCATAATCATCTGAGCAACTAGGTAAATTAAACTTTATCCCAATGGGATAAAATACATGTCAGAATGACAGCTGCCATATGTAGTGTCCATTCTAAAACGTCCTTTGTGTCGCTGAGATGTGGTTTAATTTATCTTGTTGCTCAGATAATTATGAACAGTCTGTTTGCTCCGATATGTTTGATGGTGAGTGTACACGTGTGCGTGACGTGCACGGACGTGCGTCACTTATTACATCCGGAGCGTGTGTTGACTCTCCGGTGCAGATGTTTTAATAGAATAGAATACATATATTTTGCACAAACAGTGGCGCTTAGGACCGCTAGACTTATGAGGCAGGTTAAAAATGTCTTCCAATAAAAGAGCTAATTTATTTATTTATTAATTCATAAAGTACACCAACAGCAAATATATACAGATTGGTACTTCATCATCATCATCAACCCATTACATTGTCCCACTGCTGGGCACGGGTCTCCTCTCAATACGAGGGGGGATATTAGGCTATAGTCCACCACGCTAGCCTACTGCAGGTTGGCAGACTTCACACGCCGTCAAGAAAATCTCTCAGGCATGCAGGTTTCCTCACGACGTTTCCTTCACCGTTTAAGCGCGTGATAATTAATTATTAATACGCACATAACTTCGAAAAGTTAGAGGTGCGTGCCTTGGATTCGAACTCGAGACCTTTGACTTGGCAGTCCAATGGTCATATCACTAGGCTATCACTGCACTGATTGGTACTTAAATTCTATGAAATCGGTATTTTTTTCTTATGTATATACTAATTAAAGGCGTACATAAGATTTTCATATGAAGACAGACAGATAAAATGAATTAAATAACAATAAAAAAGAAACAGTTGAGGCAAGTATTATAGCATTTGTCAGATTATATAAATGTTATGTAAGACTCGTAGTTTGTGTGTTACGTGTAGAAACAGTACAGTTTGTGCGAAATAAGTAAGCCGATCGGAAGTTGTCTGCAAGTGGTTTAGAAGTAGTAAATTTTAATAGAAAGAGTCGGTGTAGAGATAATTAGAGTCGTATATGTTTCACATTTCTAATTATTTTGTTTACTGATTTCGATATTTATGTATTAAAACACTTAATTAAACAATTTTATCACCGCGGTAGTTCGGAACGGCTAACTTCCGATCGGCTTACTTATTTCGAACAAAGTGTAAGTGTTGTCAGTCATTGTGGAGTGCACTGCAGGTGTGCGCACAAACAGAGACAAGTGACGAGCGACGCTCTCAGACACCCACGGAGGTGACGGTGACGGTGACGACCATGTAAACACTGCGACACACATTGGCGAATAGAGATTGTGATAGTAGCTGGAAAGCTCGCCACAACACACCAATAAGTGTAAATTAAATTAAATTAAAACGTTTATTAGCAACCAAATCTGTTACAATAAAAAGGAGCTCTGTCTCCTGAACTAGGTAACAACCTGTATCCCAGGAAACAGTGGCTTCCCTAATACATAGATAAGTTTTATATTTGGTAGGTACATTATCATTGATTACAATTGGTGCAAGGTATAAAACGTTACTAGGTAAATAGGAGGAGAACTGCGCTCCTCCTCTGTCCTACTTTAAAAAATATAGCTGTGTTCGACAGGTTTCATAATTGCTGTTTATTAAACTTAACATGAGGTAACCTGCATGCATGAGAAATTTTCTCGATGACGTGTGAAGTCTGCCAACCCACAGGAGGCTAGCGTGGTGGACTATAGCCTAATCCCTTTTATTCTAAGAGGAGGTCCGTGCTTATGTGTATATAATGTACCTAACTTTATTGTCTATCATTTTAACTCGAAGGTTGACTGGGAGAGAATGTCTTACGGAAATGAATAGGTAAATTTGACGAATTTCGGAAATTTAGAAATAGACACCAACATAACATAACAACATAACATACCATCACGCCTGTATTCCCCGAAGGGTTAGGCAGAGGTGTACTAATGTACACCCACATTTCGCCGGTATGTTTAGGTCCCATGTAATAGGGGGCGAGCCTATTGCCATTAACCGGGCACAAATCCAGACTCCGAGCTGTTACTGAGAATTTCATAGAAAAACCCAATAACACTTTGCTCGATCTGGGGATCGAACCCAGGACCTCTAGCGTAGCAGTCGCGCTTAGGACCACTAGATTAATGAGGTAGACACCAACTTTGTAAAAAGTAACATGACATTAATAAAATGGGTGAACTAGATTAAATTAAGAGTTTTTTAAAGCATAAAAGGCTTATGACTTGTGCACTACTTTACAAGCTAGAGTGAGTATAATTACAGTGTTTCTAAAAAGTTATTCGAAGCTAGCACACATCTGAATACTAAAATGCAGTGCGCGGTAAAAATCCCTAAATTACGATAAATTTAGGCTGACTCTCCTATGACGTGCTCTTACAAACACCGCTTTGACAAATACGGTGCGTCGTTAAAATGCACATACATTGTCGCGAGCGCCGCGTCGTTCGCGTAAGTGTGGCGTCGGCTTTAGCTCGGCGTTCAGCACTCGACGCTCTGAGGACGAGCTCGCTGGCTTCACAAACGTGTGAGTGATAACTAATTTAAGAATAGAGTGCTCTGTGATTAGTAGGTTTAAGTGATGATGTCATAACTAGAATTTAATATGCTGATGCTAGAATTTAATTTAATATGGAATGCCATATCTCTCGATATGGCATTCCATAGTGATAATTATTTTATTCTTAATTTTTATTCTGCTATATAGAATTACTAAATTATTGGAGAGAGTCCCGATCTCCCAAACTAAGCCATATACCTGTATTGAGATAGATAATTGTTTAGTTACATCAAAATATTAACTACCTAGAAGTACGTTTATCAAAGCATAACATCAAAGTTAAGCTGCGTCTGCCGCGGTCAGTCTGTGGATGGGTAGCCATTATTATTTACACATCAAAATATAAACATAACATACCATCACGCCTGTATTCCCTGAAGGGTTAGGCAGAGGTGTACTTAATGTACACCCACAGTTCGCCGGTATGTTTGGGTCCCATGTAATAGGGGGCGAGCCTATTGCCATTCACCGGGCACAAATCCAGACTCCGAGCTGCTACTGAGAGTTTCATAGAAAAACTCAATAACACTTTGCTCGACCTGGGGATCGAACCCAAGACCTCTAGCGTAGCAGTCGCGATTGGGACCACTAGACTAACGAGGCAGTCTACTCTATTTAGAGTCAGTCTATTTACACATCATCATCATTATTATTTATAAAACGCTGCGAAATATAAAAGCTGTTACATATTAAAATTTGATCAGACATATTTCACCAGTAATTTAGGCATGCAAATCATCGAGACTAAAGATCTCCGTGCCTCGGAGAGCACGTAAAGCCGTCGGTCCTGGTTGTCATACGAACACCTGTGACAATCGTTAGTGGAAGTCAGAAACACAAAAAGCCTGACAACCAGTCTAATCCATCGAATATCGGTGTTGCCCAGAAATTGTGTTGCGGAGGTCTGATGCAGCGCCGGATAAACTCATCGCCACCAAAATTTTGTATGTTTTATTTATTTATTTAATTAATTACAACGGTCTTTTAACCAATTATAGTAACTAATATATATAAACTGTACGAAATTAACAAAAAAGGTTAACAACACTTTCATAAATTCCTCTCACAGTACTTCTGACATACCAATAAAATCTTCGACCATCCATCCGCAAACAAATCATCTGTTGGATTGGAATCCAAGAGATCACTAAGCGCGGCCATAGTGCGAGGAATTGGCGACTTAGCACGTGCAACAGTACGACATGGAGGCACGGCAAACAGCTTGTGCTTTCTGCCCCGACAATAATTGTTTGGGACAAAAAAGCGCGCCAGTACATTAAGCAAATCAGGAGCGTCAATAGCACCACGGAGCGTTTTACAGGCAATTGTGAGCTGATCTCGAGACAACCCAGTAATATTTTTTTTATATTTTTGCCTTTTTCATTATCATAATTTTCCACTATAAGATGCCCACTGGTAGTCTAGAGTTGATATTTCTGTGTTAAGGCTATGTTTTAATAAGAAAACACAGAATTTTATTTAAATTATTTAGGATAACACGGGATAGGATAACTTCTAATTACAACAATTTGGGTGTCTTCAAGACGAGAGTGAACAGGTTTTGTCTAGACAAGCGCGCTCCATCGTAGACCACTTCGTTGCTTAACATTAGGCAAGTTGTGGTCAAGCGTCCACCTCCAAGATCCTGCGCTGTTCTGATGGAAGGCGCTTCGTGTCAAATACTGATATCCAGCCAAATATGGTTAGACTGAAAGTTAACCATAACAAAATTGGGAAAACACTAAGTAGGACGATTTTTTCCTTCGCTCGTGTCCAAAGCGTACCGCGAACATCGGAAGTGACGGGATGACGTCACGAAAAACTCCACTCCGTCACTGTCGGGCGCACGTCGCCACCAGGGGGAGCCGCCGTCGTCACGTGATAGATGACGTCACAGACTAAACACACTGTATTAATATACCTACATTACCGAGATAACCCATAAAAAAAAGTATTACCTAAGGAAGGAATTGTGATAATTTTCACGGGACAGAAAACGAGAACAATTTGTGTCAGCTAGTCAACAAACTATATTCTTTAGGAACAGGCGCCTGCACATCAGGTTATACAAAACTGTCAAATTCCTCCAAATGATTTTAAACCTTAAGGTGTTGACAATTAAGTTCAAAATCAAGTGAGAAAATTTTACATTTTAGGGTAACTTGATGTGCTGGCGAGCGTATGGCGGTATAAATACTTTTTTTTAAAAGCTCACTAGCAATGTGGTTCGCACATTACTAGTATTCTTGTTAACCCCTCATACTAAGCTAAATGTTTGTGTTACGAGTGGGTTCACGGCGGTAGTGCAATGGGTGGGTTTCGAACCGGCAACCACATGATCGCAAGTCCGACATTCGGCTACCGCCGCTTCAAAACACTATGTTCCCAAGTAATACTATGATCCTCTCAGACAGAGCTAGGCAATAATGCGGGTAATATTAAACAGTGCAGGGGCCGCGCCACAAGCTCACCTCCACTTTGATGGAACCACATCATACCGTTAATACCGGCAGTTTCAAGTGCATACATTCTGCTGTGCGTTGCTTGTTGCCGCTTCAGTAAAGGCCTCCACTCACTACACCGTACCAGCTATCATCCTACTTCCTTTTTTTAACCCCCGACGTAAAAACAACGGGGTGTTATAAGTTTGACGTGTGTGTGTGTGTGTGTGTGTGTGTGTGTGTGTGTGTGTGTGTGTGTGTGTGTGTGTGTGTGTGTGTGTGTGTGTGTGTGTGTGTGTGTGTGTGTGTGTGTGTGTCTGTCTGTGGCAAATTTCAAATCCAAGATGGCCGCCACCACATTTGTTTCGAATTAGTAACCACATAATCCGCGGTTGTTGCATTAAAAGCCTATACAATATGAGGTCAACTTGTACTGGAAAAATAGCTTATCATATTGTATTTATTTTATGTGGCCATTTCAGCTCCGAAGAGTACTTCGAGCAGGGGCTACGGACAAAACAAAAACAAGCATTTGTTTCTGTTTCGATTCGCTAGTTACTATGAGTAAGGTACGGTGTAGTGGACGCAGGCCTTAATTAATAACTCTTTGTGCTTGTATGTTGTGTGTGTGTGAGTAAGTGATGTGTAAATGTTTGAGATGCGTTCCTCGTGAAAGAAACTTTGTCTTTGTGAATAATATATTATATAAGTCGTGAGCCGAGGTTTTGTGGCTAACGTGAGATATACCTATACAACACAATACAACTAGTATATAATCTACCCACGTATGTATACTATGTATACTATTCGCCGTACATACTTGCCGAACAAATTCTGGCCTCCGCTCACCTGTTCGTCGTATGGTTGACTCTTATAATAAAAAAACCGGCCAAGTGCGAGTCGGACTCGCGCACGGAGGGTTCCGTACCATTACGATTTATGACGTATTAAAAAAAACTATTTACTAGATCTCGTCCAAACCAATTTTCGGTGGAAGTTTACATGGTAATCTACATCATATATTTTTTAAGTTATATCGTCCTCTTATTTTAGAAGTTACAGGGGGGAACACATTTTACCACTTTGCAGGTGTTTCTCGCGCAAACTATTCAGTTTAGAAAAAAATGATGTCAGAAACCTCAATATCATTTTTGAATACGTATCCATAGATACCTCACACGTATAGGTTTGATGAAAAAAAAAAATTTTGAGTTTCAGTTCTAAGTATGGGGAAACCCCATTTTTTTTTGTTTTTTTTTCTATTTTTGTGTAAAAATCTTAAAGCGGTTCACAGAATACATCTGCTTACCAAGTTTCAACATCTTATAGTTTCAGAGAAAAAATTCTGTGATATACGGACGGACAGACGGACAGACAGACAGACAGATATGGCGAATCTATAAGGGTTCCGTTTTTTGCCATTTGGCTACGGAACCCAAAAAAAGGGCATCAAGAAACACCTCCGCATCGCTATCAGCCGGGAGGGTACAGAAGGCTGGCTGCATTGCCTCGTTGTATGGCAATGCTGACTCTCTGAGCAAAGACAGGCCATTTGGGTCACGTGAAGCCACGTTCAGTCGTTTGGCAATACCCTTAAATAGAGAAAGTTTTTGTTTTATTTTTTTTTAAAAAGCTTACTAGCAATGGGTTTCGCAAATTACTAGTAATCTTGTTAACCCCTCGTACTAAGCTAAATGCTTGTATCAAGAGTGGGTTTACGTCGGTAGTGCAATGGGTGAGTTTCGAACCGGCAACCACATGAACGCAAGTCCGACGCCCTAGCCATTAGGCTACCGACGCTTCTGTGCGCTTGGACTCAACGGCCCCAGCGTTTCAACCCCTTTAATTTTTTGTTACTTATGATATTGTTCTTATTAATAACTAGCGGTGCGTGTCGGCGTCACTCGGGTGGACATTTAGTTTTAAATATTTTGGGATAAACATAAAGGCCTATGTTACCCAGGGATAATGTGGCATTGTAATTCGCCGGTATGTTTAAGTGGTATTGTAATTCGCCGGTATGTTTAAGTGGTATTGTAATTCGCCGGTATGTTTAAGTGGTATTGTAATTCGCCGGTATGTTTAAGTGGTATTGTAATTCGCCGGTATGTTTAAGTGGTATTGTAATTCGCCGGTATGTTTAAGTGGTATTGTAATTCGCCGGTATGTTTAAGTGGTATTGTAATTCGCCGGTATGTTTAAGTGGTATTGTAATTCGCCGGTATGTTTAAGTGGTATTGTAATTCGCCGGTATGTTTAAGTGGTATTGTAATTCGCCGGTATGTTTAAGTGGTATTGTAATTCGCCGGTATGTTTAAGTGGTATTGTAATTCGCCGGTATGTTTAAGTGGTATTGTAATTCGCCGGTATGTTTAAGTGGTATTGTAATTCGCCGGTATGTTTAAGTGGTATTGTAATTCGCCGGTATGTTTAAGTGGTATTGTAATTCGCCGTAATGTTTAAGTCCCATGTTATAGGGGGCGAGCTTATTGCCATTAACCGGGCACAATTGCAACTCCGACGCTCCTCCGCTGCTACTGAGAATCTTATAGAAAAACCCAATAACATTTTGCTTGACCTGGGAATCGAACCTAAGACCTCTAGCACAGCAGTCGGCCTTGGAACCACTAGACTATTGAGGTAGGTTTGTTTTATCACGGATAGGCTTACGTTTGACCACAACACCTGATGTTAAACAACAAAGTGGTCTACGATGAAGATAGGCAATTCTACTATCTCAATAACATACTTTTCTTAAGAATATGTAGGTAATACATACCTACTTAGTGTTGGCAACACCAACAAACTATAATAAACATAAAACATTACATAACATAACATACCATCACGCCTGTAGTCCCCGAAGGGTTAGGCAGAAGTGTACTTACGGCGTAAATATACCCACATTTCGCCGGTATGTTTAGGTCCCAGGCGAGCCTATTGCCATTAACCGGGCACAAATCCAGACTCCGAGCTGCTACTCGGAATTTCATAGAAAAACCCAATAACACTTTGCTCGACCTGGGGATCGAACCCAGGACCTCCAGCGTAGCAGTCGCGCTTAGGACCACTAGACTAATGAGGCAGTCTATATAATAGTACAAACTATAATAGTACGTATTATTAGTAGTGGCAACACTGATTCTCCCCTTTTCTGTGCTTTGAACGTGAACGAGCGCGTGCTCTCTTGTATAACTACATTTTACTATTAAAATATAGCCGATTCAGAACCAGGTTGTAGTGTATTTAAGCCCTCTTCCAGATAATACCCCGACGACAACCACATACGCGGTCAATGTAACTAGGGCGAGTCGGCCATTTAAACACTGCACCACTAGTACTCTGTATTTAAACACTGCACCACTAGTACTCTGTATTTAAACACTTAGCACCACTAGTACTCTGTATTTAAACACTGCACCACTAGTACTCTGTATTTAAACACTTAGCACCACTAGTACTCTGTATTTAAACACTGCACCACTAGTACTCTGTATTTAAACACTTAGCACCACTAGTACTCTGTATTTAAACACTGCACCACTAGTACTCTGTATTTAAACACTTAGCACCACTAGTACTCTGTATTTAAACACTTAGCACCACTAGTACTCTGTATTTAAACACTGCACCACTAGTACTCTGTATTTAAACACTTAGCACCACTAGTACTCTGTATTTAAACACTGCACCACTAGTACTCTGTATTTAAACACTTAGCACCACTAGTACTCTGTATTTAAACACTTAGCACCACTAGTACTCTGTATTTAAACACTGCACCACTAGTACTCTGTATTTAAACACTTAGCACCACTAGTACTCTGTATTTAAACACTGCACCACTAGTACTCTGTATTTAAACACTTAGCACCACTAGTACTCTGTATTTAAACACTGCACCACTAGTACTCTGTATTTAAACACTTAGCACCACTAGTACTCTGTATTTAAACACTGCACCACTAGTACTCTGTATTTAAACACTTAGCACCACTAGTACTCTGTATTTAAACACTTAGCACCACTAGTACTCTGTATTTAAACACTGCACCACTAGTACTCTGTATTTAAACACTTAGCACCACTAGTACTCTGTATTTAAACACTTAGCACCACTAGTACTCTGTATTTAAACACTGCACCACTAGTACTCTGTATTTAAACACTGCACCACTAGTACTCTGTATTTAAACACTTAGCACCACTAGTACTCTGTATTTAAACACTTAGCACCACTAGTACTCTGTATTTAAACACTGCACCACTAGTACTCTGTATTTAAACACTGCACCACTAGTACTCTGTATTTAAACACTTAGCACCACTAGTACTCTGTATTTAAACACTGCACCACTAGTACTCTGTATTTAAACACTGCACCACTAGTACTCTGTATTTAAACACTTAGCACCACTAGTACTCTGTATTTAAACACTTAGCACCACTAGTACTCTGTATTTAAACACTGCACCACTAGTACTCTGTATTTAAACACTGCACCACTAGTACTCTGTATTTAAACACTTAGCACCACTAGTACTCTGTATTTAAACACTGCACCACTAGTACTCTGTATTTAAACACTTAGCACCACTAGTACTCTGTATTTAAACACTTAGCACCACTAGTACTCTGTATTTAAACACTTAGCACCACTAGTACTCTGTATTTAAACACTGCACCACTAGTACTCTGTATTTAAACACTTAGCACCACTAGTACTCTGTATTTAAACACTTAGCACCACTAGTACTCTGTATTTAAACACTGCACCACTAGTACTCTGTATTTAAACACTTAGTACCACTAGTACTCTGTATTTAAACACTGCACCACTAGTACTCTGTATTTAAACACTTAGCACCACTAGTACTCTGTATTTAAACACTGCACCACTAGTACTCTGTATTTAAACACTTAGCACCACTAGTACTCTGTATTTAAACACTTAGCACCACTAGTACTCTGTATTTAAACACTTAGCACCACTAGTACTCTGTATTTAAACACTGCACCACTAGTACTCTGTATTTAAACACTTAGCACCACTAGTACTCTGTATTTAAACACTTAGCACCACTAGTACTCTGTATTTAAACACTTAGTACCACTAGTACTCTGTATGCTTCCATTATCTGTTCGTGTAAAATGCTGTCTGTGTCACAGAGAGTGCTCTGCGATTACGTCATAGCTACACTTTGTGTTTGGACATGTGACATTCAACACTCAACACTCAACACTCAACACTGTACATGCTGTGACGCCAAACTGCATAGTGCAACACATATCATCACGACTGTGTTCCCTGAAGGGTTAGGCAGAGCTATACCGCTGTACACCTACAGTCCGCCATGTTAAAAGCTTACCAGCAATGTGTGTCGCATATTACTAGTATTCTTGTTAACCCCTCGTACTAAGCTAAATGCTTGTGTTACGAGTGGGTTCACGTCGGTAGTGCAATGGGTGGGTTTCGAGCCGGCAACCACATGATCACAAGTCCGACGCCCTAGCCATTAGACTACCGCCGCTTCAATTTAGGACCTATGTAATAGGAGGCGAGCCTATTGCCATAAATGGGACACAACTACAAACTTTGAGAACTTTTATAGACGGCTCGACCTGGGAATACAACCCAGGATGTCTAGCGTAGCAGTAGCGCTAAGGACTATTAAACTATTGAAGCGAACATTATTGAATTACAAAAATATTGAATTAATTAAATTATTCAATAAGTAAGCATTTAAATATAATATATGTGTATTAGTGGACCCAAGCATGACTAGAGGTCCTGGGTTCCGTTACCAGATCGAGCAAAGTGTTAAATTGCGTTTTTTAATGAAATTCTCAGTAACATGTTGGAGTCTGGATTTGTGCCCGGTTAATGGCAATAGGCTCGCTCCCTATTACATGGGACCTAAACATACCGGTGATCTGTGGGTGTACATTAGTACACCTCTGCCTAACCCTTCGGGGAATACAGACGAGACGGTATGTTATTTTTAAAGATACAAAATGCTTGAAGTCGGTTTACATTTTCATTCAGTAATACTTATGTTTTTTTTGTCAAACAAAAAAAAACATAAGTATTACTGAATGAAAATGTATGAAGAGAACTTAAGAGGTTTCTTGTGTACTGAATAATGAAATGTTAAAAGTAACTTACTTTAAAACCTTAGTGTTCTGAACCTTACAAAGGATCGCGGAAAATTTTCTTTCTTCAAAATTCATAGATATGGAAATACAAGTGGTTACACAACTGTTTGTGTTTGTTCGTCGCGATCATAACACTTGTGTAGGTGAGTGTACGCTCGTCACGTCACACAAAGGCGTCACGCCGCTTCAAAAGGCCGCTTGTTCTCTACACGCCTGTCCGCCGTAGGAGCGCGGCGGCCGCCAGTTCGGGGCTATTGTCTCACAGACTTTGACTAGAATTGTGTGTCAGAGACACCACTGAGCGTGAGGTTCTCATTTCGATTTCCAGGTCGTGGGAATTTCTTTCTATAAATTCTTATTGGCAGCCAGCCTATAGGTACTGGATTTTTTATAGCTTGATGTGTAGCCATGCGTTCGCCCATAGTTTGCCGGTATGTTTAGGGCCCGTGTAATAGGGGGCGAGCCTATTGCCATATTTTTATAATCACGCATATTTTTATGCAATTTACATATAACCTAACTAACCAACATGTAATCGGGTGGGACTCGCGGTGGCTTATTTAGTTATTCGTCCCCGTAGAGCGAAAATTAACTAAGTGACAATTTTAGGTAAAATGAGATATTAATACCATGCTTATTACGATTTTTGTCTTATTTTTACTATCTAACCGCCATTATTCTATTAATAATACATTATTCTTTGCCAGGCATTTTCCGTTGGAGGTCAAGTAGATTCTGTATACACAGATTTTTCTAAGGCCTTCGACAAAGTCAGCCATCAACTGCTTTGTCACAAAATAGCTTCATATGGTATTCATGGAAACTTATACAGATGGATTTGTTCATACCTTGATAACAGGACTCAGTTGGTTGCATTAAAGGGTTTCGTCTCCACACCTACTGTACTAACATCTGGGGTACCACAAGGTTCCCATCTAGGACCTCTTTTCTTTATCGTTTTTATTAACGATTTAATCAATCAGCTATCTTGCAACTGCCTATTATACGCTGATGATCTAAAGGTGTTCACATTAGTATCTAAAGCAGATGATTGCTTAGCCCTTCAACAGGATATAAATAATATATCTGAGTGGTGCAAGTCTAATCGCATGTACTTGAACCCTGGCAAGTGCTCTGTCATATCGTTTACTCAAAAGCGTAATAAAATTATTTGGAACTATACTATTGATGATCAAGCACTTAGTCGTACACAAATAGTAAAAGATTTAGGCATCCTATTTGACGACAAACTTTCATTTCGTGCTCACCATGATCATTTTATAGGCAAAGCCAATCAAATGCAAGGCTTTTAGAAAGCCTCGCAGTACATTATATTTATACTTTGCCCTGGTGAGATCTGTATTAGAATATGGTTCTTCCGTTTGGTCGCCGAATTACAAAGTTCATATAGAGAACATTGAGCGTATTCAGAGAAAGTTCCTAAGAATTCTCAACTATCGTCAAAACCCCGGTCGATCTAATCTAAATTACCATGATAGACTCTCCAAGTTTGAAGTCCAGCCTCTAGTAAGCCGACGCATATATTTCGATTTAGTATATTTTTATAAAATAATACATTATATCATCGATTCACCAATTTTGCTCTCTCAAATTAGTTTTCATGTCAAATATAGTGCTCGTAGATCGAAACAAACGAATCTAATTGCCTTACAAATTTATAAAAATAACATTTCCTTCTTCAACCCACTGACGCGAATGGCCCGTCAATTTATCGATATGGTGAAAGATAATGTGTTATTGGATATTTTTGATCATAACTCTAATTCATATATTAAAATTGTGAGAGACATCCTCCATAGCAGGTGGGCCTTAGAAGGTCCGGAGTGGATTAAGTAGCGTCTAACTGTAATGTTATTTTATCCCTGTTATACTACTTAAATAATATAGAGCTGTTAGCTGTCTAGTTATTTTGTTTTGGTGTGTGCACATATTTGTTACGTTACTATCCAGATCAATACATTGTATTTGTGATATGTATGGTTATTTTTACGATTGTAATGTGTTTTGTGCATTAAAATAATTAAAAAAAAAAACAATAAAATTAATGCTTATCACAAACTTAGGTTGTGACAGAAATCACCAAAATACAATAACTTACTATAATTACGAGGGATATATTAAATAGAATACGTTAGTGTTTTTTCATTTAACTGTGCTTGACCAGGAGAATACGTAAGCGTAAATAACTAGTTTTACTCTAACATTTTAGAACGAATAATTTTTATATTCCAATCGAAAATTCACTAAGCGATCTTAATTATACTTTGTCCATTATGTGAACCGTTTTTTGACAGATGCCTTAGACTGCCTTAGAATGTAGCTGTTCCAGATTACGTAAAAGTTAACTTTGAAATGCGTAACAAAATAAATGTATTATCTACCTTATGTTATTCAATTATCTTAATTATGATTCCTTGCAAACATTATAATACCATATGTAACGAATTTTCCAAAAAAAAAAATTATTGTTAAGCGTATTAAATTTAGTTACATTTTTTTTTTTTTTTTTACCCCTCGTACTAAGCTAAATGCTTGTGTTACGAGTGAGTTCACGTCGGTAGTGCAATGGGTGGGGTTCGAACCGGCAACCATATGATCGCAAGTCCGACGCCCTAGCCATTAGGCTACCGACGCTTCAAACACATTCTACCACATTCTACCGTGTCTAGTGATGCAATCGAATTTATTCGCTGCAATCATTTTGAACAATGACATTAAATCTGTATCGGAAAATGGCATCCACTCTAATATCAATAAAATATAAATTAAACAATCTTATTTAAAAAACAAATGTATGGAAAATGAATATTATACAAAAATTAATACAATCAGATGAATATTATACATATTCATTTATTATTGGTCGTCGTTGCACCATTTTCGATTCGATAACCTAACAATCGATAATCACTACTAGACAGTAATCAAAGTGTCAATAATCGGGTCGATAATCGCATTGTTACGTTCCTGAAATCACTAGTTCCATCCGTCAAAAAACGGTTCTCATAATGGACAAAGTATAGTCAACGTAGAATAACGTTTTTACATCGGGGGTTAAAAATCAAAAGAGCGACAGCTAACTAAGTCATAATAGTGATATTACAAATAGAAATAATAATAACCCAAAATCTAAACGAATAAGGCTAAAACTAACTAACTTGAATTTTACATAATTACTAATTAAATAAACGATTTATTTAAAAATTAAGATAAATAATAGGAAGTAGTAAAATAAATCTTATATAATGCAGTCAAAAGTTTTAAATATGACATCAATTTAGAAAGTTATGTTTTTTTTATTTTTTCGTAATTTTAGATGCCAATATCTCAAAAGTAGCCTACTGTTAGTTAATTAATTTTCGCTCTACGGGGACGATATAGTGTCTGGTGTATCTAACAAGAAGATGCAGGTTCAAACCCTGCCCGCAGTCTAAATTTTTTATTCACTAATATAAGTCAGTTAATAAACAACAAACACTAAGATAAATCTATTATTCTCGGGCGGCCGAACCCTAATTTGATTAGGGGATTGAAGCTAGAACATTTGTCCGTCCACTGTCTGTTTTCTGCCAAGCAGTACCTAAGGAAGCGAGTATTAACAATCTACAACAACAATGAACTCAAGCTTTACCTACTGTTGCGGAATATTTCATTATCTATTCGGTAATTTCGGTATAAATTCCTAAGACGAGAGAATAATTAATGAGTAACACATTCTTCTCGGGACGAAAACAAATTATTGCCCAAATACACGCCAATGCCATCTAACGGGGAAAAAAGGAAACGGACACACATGTTAGTGGGACAAACTTAAACAATGTAATTCCACAAAAAATATTTTCATGTAAAATGTTGCCAAGACGAGACCATATGGTTCGCATTGTCGAAAAGTTATCAGATCTCCTGTGGAGCCAAGTTTCTAACTCTACACCCCCTAACTTCACAAATTCTACTCTTTAGTGAAAATATGTGGCTTAACAAATTTTAACCGCTAACCCAAGTTATGAAGGTTAAAAAAAAACGACGAAACGCTTCGAAAAAAGGATGTAGTGCCCTTGCTTCTGTTAACTCGTCTTGGCGGGGGCACTACCGTGCTCCCAGATGTCTCTTCAGTCACGCTGACTTACAATCATAGCGAAGACCTTTTGACGTAGTGTGACGTGCGGCGTGTTATGTGTATGACAATTGACGAGCGTGGCCTCCACGCACTAGATTTCAAATCAAATCAAATCAAATCAAATGTTTTTATTTCAAATAAGCTTTCACAAGCGTTTATGAAACGTTATTGACTCTAGTTGCACGGTTCCAAAAAGTTGATCTCATGGAGAAGAATCCGGCAAGAAACTCCATAGACACTCTTTTAAAATATATTGTTTTAACATAATTTGCTGGTACATTATGCCGATAACAGGATGTGAGTGCATTGGAGGTTTATGTCATAATTAGCCTGAAGTCGGGACTAAAATTACAAGAAGGTTCTCAGCAAATGAGAACGCAATGTCAAACTAAAACAGATACACTATGTGTAAGAATACACATCATCAAAAATATGAACTAGGATAACTATAAACTACTTAGACATAAATGGCTACGATGTACTCACATTTACAGTTCCTGTTTATATAAAGTGGTAAACAATATACAAGATAATTGAGAGTGAATAAAGTAACCTCAGGTTGCCAGGGAGACCACAAGTGCACCCGTATTTTAACACCACACATTTTTATCATCAACGTAGTCCTTGATTTTGTAATATGCTTTCTTAACAAGGACCGATTTAACATAATTTTTAAATTTCTTATCGGTGAGATCGGTGACAGATTTTGGAAGTTTATTGTAAAAACGCACACAATTTCCTAGAAATGATTTATTGGTTTTAGTTAATCTAAATTTAGGTACCACTATTTTATGTTTATTTCTAGTATTATGGTTGTGAAAGTCGCTATTTATGCTGAACATATGCAGGTTTTTGCGGATATACACGATGTTTTCTAAAATATAAAGTGACGGCAGCGTTAGTATACTGACGTTCTTGAAGACTTCTCTAAGGGAATCGCGAGGGCCCATATTGTAGATTGCGCGGATGGCCCTTTTCTGCAAGATGAAAATAGAATCTACGTCAGCAGCTGATCCCCACAGCAGAATACCGTATGACATAATGCTGTGAAAGTAAGCGAAGTATACAAGTCTAGCAGTAGCTACGTCAGTGATCTGCCTAATTTTCCTAACTGCATATGCTGCGGAACTTAATCTGCGAGACAGGGCTGAGATGTGAGCACCCCATTGCAACTTACTATCAACCGTTATACCTAAAAAAACAGTTTCATTGATTAGATTGAGTTTGCTGCCTTCAAGAATTAAATTAGTTTCAACTTGTGGTACATTTGGTAATGAAAATTTTAAACATTTTGTTTTGCTAGCATTAAGTAGTAAATTATTAGCAGCAAACCAGTTAGATAGTGATTTTAGGCTCTCATTTACACTAAAAAGATTGCTATCATTCCGTTCAATCTTAAATATAAGTGAAGTATCGTCAGCAAATAGCACTATATTAGAAATCTCAGACATCATATAGGGGAGGTCATTTATATATGCTAAGAAAAGGAAAGGGCCTAAGATAGAGCCTTGTGGAACCCCTATTTTAACTACAGACCCGGGAGATGTGACTCCATTAATGCCCACTTTTTGTCGCCTCTTCGAAAGATAGGAAGACACAAGCTCCAAAGATAGCCCCCTTATTCCGTAGTAGTCTAATTTACGGATAAGCGTGTCGTGATCAACGCAATCGAAAGCTTTGGAAAGATCACAGAAGATACCTAGGGCATCCTGTGATCCTTCCCAAGCCTCTAAAATATGAGAGACTAATTTCGTGCCTGCATCAGATGTTGACCTACCCTTCGTGAAGCCAAACTGTTCATTATGTAAGATCTTATTAACGTGAAAATGTGCCATCATTTGATTAAGCATGAGTTTTTCAAATATTTTACTTAAAGCAGGGAGAACAGAAATGGGCCTATAATTACAAGGATCCGCCTTACAGCCTGATTTGAAAATTGGAATGACTTTACTTTGCTTCATTAGGTCTGGAAAGCTTCCTGTCTGAATACAAACATTAAATAAATTTGCAAGGGTAGGTGCGATATCGTCAATAATCGACTTCAGTAATCTAACAGATATGCCCCATAGGTCTTCGGTATTTTTCATATTAAGACTATTAAAAGCTTTTTTGACCGTAAGGGGAGACACTTGACTAAATTTAAAATTTGGTATTTCTCTATTGAAAAATTTCTTAGCTAGAGATTCTGCTAACGATGAGGACGAATGTAAAGAGTTCGTGACCTCGATCGGAATATTAGTGAAATATTGTTCAAAAGCTTTTGCGACTTCTACTTTGTTTGAAATTACTTTGTTGTTTAATTTTAAATTAAGTTCTGATTCCTGTTTATTGTTGATGCCCCTTTCCGAATTTATTATCTTCCATACTGTTTTAATTTTATTATCGGATTTGTTTATTTGACGACTGATAAGTTTAGATTTTGCTTCAATGCATACTTTTTTAAAACATTTAGAATAATTTCGCACATAATTATGAAAACTTATATCAGAGGTTAGAGATTTCTCATAATACAGATTATAAAGCACATCTCTACTTTTCCTAATGCCGTCTGTGGCCCATTCATTAAATTTACTATTTTTACGATGTGAAGCCTTTCTAAGAGGGCATGACTTGTTTAATGACTCACATATTATATTGAACAGCTTGCTATAAATAGTGTCGGGGTCTTTCGAAGCAAAATCAGTGTTACACAATTGCATTTTAACTAATTCCTGCATTGAACGTAGTTTATTTTCCGTTAGAGATCTAACTGAGATATTTTTTTTAGTAAGTGGACTTTTGTTAGTCTCAATAGAGATCAACTGTCCCATGTGATCTGATCTAACACCGCTAACTAGTAAAGAGTCTTGAACTGCACAATTTGAAAAAATATTATCAATACAAGTATTGGAATTAACAGTAATCCTAGTTGGTTCGTTAAAAATATGTTCTAAATTAAAAGAACTAAACAAGGCTAATAATTGATATTTATCTGACGATTCTATTAAAAAATCAATGTTAAAATCACCACAGACAAAGATATATTTCTTACTTTTAAAAACTTTTCTAAGAACATCTTCCATTACTGTCAAGAATGTAGAAAAACTTGAAGAAGGTGGCCTATAAACACATATAATAATATAGTTATCTACTTCAGCACAAGCTATCTCACATAAGCGATCAACAGAGCATGAAGTGATGTCCTTTCGTTCCTTGAACTTATGATTACGGTTACAAAGAATCAAGGTTCCACCACCCGACGCTGATATTCTATTGTACGCACTGGCAACCATGAAGTTATTAACATTAAATTGCATTGTGTCAGGTTTTAACCAGGTTTCACAAAAACATAAAATATCAATGCAATATTTATCTAATAACAGTTCAACATCTAAGATTTTGCCAGAGAAGCGATTTATGTTCTGGTGGTACAGAACAACACTATCGGTATGCCTCTCTATTGTCGGTTGGGTAAGTTTAAACAGTCTATCACAGTATCATTAGAGTAGCTACATAATACTGATTCGTCACTAAAACTAACTAACCTAATCTTTGGTATGCTATCTATCACAGATTGAATATTATAGGCTATCAAAGTTGCCATCAAATGTTTACATTTTCTGGGAAGAAACATAGCTTCACCAGATAATTCAAAGCCACTAACAAACTTGTTTGTATCAAAATATAACAATTTATCACCATGACGACATGTCAACATATAAATAATACTGTTTAATTTATGAATATAGTCATTTTCTTTATCAGATAACAGATGGGAGTAAGGCAGAGCACATATCATAATTTTACCAACATTCAAATTTAGTAAGGTGGAGATACCATTAATAATATCAAATTTTTTTAGCCCAATACTATTTCCTATCAATAATACAATATGTGATTGTCTATTTATATCTGAGTTTACAATCTTGTCAACAATTTGGTTAAAGTGCATATTGTGATGACAGTGGTTTGTTACACTATAACTCATATTATTCTGTAGTATGGATCCTAAATTAACTCCTATCTTATCAGAATAAACTAAACATTTATAATTTGGCTCGATGTGCTGGCAAGCTGACACAGGTTGAGCTAACTCGGGTAATGGAGATACATGCTGGAGCTCAGGAGGCGGAGCAGAGTGATCACAGTTACATGAGAGATTGTTGGTTAAGGATTCAAATCTCTCAGCATTGTACTTTACAATATCCATCAACTCACTGGCCTCCAGCATGCGTTCACTAAGTTGTTGTTGTGACGCTTCATACCTGGCAAATATATCTTGCAACATACTTTCCTTACACAATAACTCTTTATGTAACAGCTGTGTGTCTACATCATACATAGTTCTTGTAACGATTTTTTTACAATCGTCACATAGTAGTCGATTTTTAGTTCGGAATCCTACCACATTAGTTTTTTTTGGATCAAATAGCTGTTATCCAGGTTCGTAATAATCATTCACAATGACAATTCATTAAAAAGTCATCTGTCAAATTTTTGACAGCTTCACTCTACGACCTCTTCCGACTATGGCCTGATCGTTCTTTTCGAAATTTTTGTTATTTATTTTTAATCCGGCTCCATAATGCCGCGATTCTATTCAAAAGTGAATATTTAACTTTAAATCAAAGCCGAATGGCTTGATTACTTGTGATGGATCCATATTTTATTGGTGAGTCAAATATTTTTATTGCTAGTGTGTTCGTTGCATTCGATCATCAAAATTTTGTTTCAATGTTCTACATTCCGCATTTTTTATATTGTTTCAGGCATATTTTAGCCGATTTATCCACAATGGTGGAAAAATAATTCCTTGTTTGTTCGAAAAACGGTAAGTTTTACATGACCACGTTTCGACATATATTTTTCGTTTTCAAGTTTTTAATCCAGGCTTATTTCTTTACAGCCTCGGCGTTTTTCACCATAGTTCAATTGTCCGTAAGGATACCTTTTTCACCCTACTTATATTTTTCACCACAATTTTCGTATGTATATTTTTCATCATACTTTATATTTTTTATTCCTCGTCTGCGTCACGCCTCGCGGAGATGTCAGGAGGGAGGCATTTATAAAATAATATTTTTTCTAAAATTCTAACAAGATGCAATAATAATAATAATTATATCATTAATGGCAATTTATTTTTAAATTTAAAATTTAAGCCTTCATTTATTGTCAATTTTTGTATGCAGCCTACAGGCAAAATATAGACAAACAAAAGAGCTTAGGCCTTTTATTTGTTTCCTCCCACCGGCAGATTAAAAGCCAATCTCTCCGTTGGTTAGTTTCCGGTAGCATATTTTTAGGAGTGAGCTTCTGGCGCCCGAGTCTCCATTATGGTATAATTTAATTGTTTTATTTTGGAGCTCACTCACATATTACACATACATTTAAATTCAAATTCATACACACCCAATTTCTCTCTTTTTTTTATTTTTTTTATTACAATTTGGCGCTTGCGTTCAGGGACATGAAGTAGGTTTGCCTTATATTCTTACTTGTTTTAGTATATTATTGCATCTTGTACTTTGTTATTATATTGTTTACAAACCCTTTTGTTTGTTAGTTTGAAACTTTTTTAGTAAATTACTTTAATTTACATCATTAATATTATAATATAACCTTGTAAACAATATAGCTATTGAACTTTGTTATTATCTTGTTTATAACTATTTGCTATTTTAGCATATGTGTTTGTTCTCTTTAGCAACAACAACATAATTGTATGGTGTAGACCGTGTTTATTATCCGTTCAATTCTTGTGAACATATTGAGGTGTAACTTTTTATAAGTTAATTTAACATTAAGTAAACAGTGTTTATAATTCTTAAGATAGAATCTTGTAAGTTATTATTGCATCTTTTCAATTTAAAAACAATTATTATTACTTTGAATAATATAACTTAACTTCAACAATAACTTTAATTTAAACTTGATACTTATCATAAAACTTAATGAACTTTTAGTTCTTGGATTTTGTTTTGAAACTTTTAGTTTTGCTTTGCTTTTTGGATTTTCTTGCTTTTCATCATGGATAAAGAAGTTCAATTTCCTCCACTTCCTATATCTGAGGATAAACATGTTTCAGTTGGTACTAGCATGGTTGCTAATGCTAATGCTGCTGGTATGGTTCAGGATATGATAAATTTGACCGAAGTGCATAATCCTTTTGATAATAATGACAGAATTGCTCATTCTTCTTCAGCCTTTGCTACAAATGCTTTGCCTTCTTTTAATTCGATGAATGCTTTTGTTAATGAACATATTAAAAAGAATTTACCCTCTTTTACAAAATTGCCAGATTTGAAAAAAAGTAAGATTAGTTTTGATGGTAAGTCGTGTGTTAGAGAATTTATCACTCAAATAGAAGAGTATTTTTTGTATAAAAATTTTAATGAAATTTTGCTAGTAGGTTCTTTTTCTGACTTGCTTAGTGGTATTGCACTTAGATGGTTTCGCACAGTTCGAATTCGTATTGCTTCTTGGCACGAGCTTAAGCTTCAATTATTAAAGCGGTTTGATAAGCCTCATTTTGATTACTTTTTGGAATATGACCTCCGCACAAGGAAACAAAAACTTTCTGAATCTCTTCCAGATTTTATTGCTGAGATTACAACATGGCTAGTCATCTCTGTTCTTCACTGTTTGATATAGTTTTGGTTTTTTATAATTAAACATAGTACTGCTACTTCTAAAATAATTTATAAACTTTTTGAAAAGGAAATATTTCTTGTTTGTTTTTCCCAAAATAATAGTTTGTGATAATGGAACACAATTTACTTCAAAACATTTTGTAGACTTTTTGAAAAGTTTTAATATCACTAAAATATTTTATAATACTTTGTACACTCCTCAGAATAATCCTGTAGAACGTTATAATAAAACGGTTGAAACTTGCGTTGCTTGTTTTGTAAAAGATGATCATAGAACTTGGTCTAAATTTTTACCTCATGTTCAATTAGCTTTGAATAATAGTGTAAATCTTGCTACAGATTATACACCTAATTTTCTTATGTTTGGTAGAGAACTTATTTTTGATGCTTCTTTACATCATTTTAGTAATTCTATTGACAACTTAAATCAACTTGAGTTTGGCGATAGGAATATTTTTGCTACTTCTCTTAATTCACTTAGTGACATTTTCGTGAAAGTTCAGGCTTATTTATTAAAAGCTTATAAGCGAAATGCCACTTATTATAATAAGGGTCGTAGGGTCATTTCTTTTGATGTGGGTGATGTAGTGTGGAGGAGAAGTTTTGTTCAATCCCATGCTCCTGCTTATTTTTCGGCAAAACTTGCTCCTAAGTTTGTTAAATGTAAAATTATAGAAAAGGTATCAAATAATGTTTATGTATTGAAAGATTTGACTAAAGGTTCAGTAGGCCGTTATCATGTCAAAGATATAATTAAATTTTAATTATCATTTGGTTCTAAAGTTTTAGTCTTGAGTTTGATAATATTGTTTGAAATGGGTGTATGTTAGAGTGATGAATGAAAGATTGTAAAACCCTATGTATGATGATAGTATGTGAGATAACTTCATATCAGTTTATTGAATTCAATGTCTGAACTTTCTAAAATGTGACTTAGGAAATTTTGGTTAACTTTTCAATTAGCTTCTTCCACCCATGCAACTTATGTTTTCTACATCAAAAGATCTTATTATTTTTTTTTTCTTTATAAGATAGATAATGTTTTCATATTTTAATATTATCGTCTTATATTTTTTTTTATATCTCTTCGGGAGATTACTTATTATTAATTGAAATTTTCATATTTCACTTAAGATTAACTTTTGTTATTTATAAATTTTAATATTCTACTTTGTAGAACTTTAGTTTAAGTTTATTCATAGTTTCATGGATATGACTTTTTTATTGAGATCTCACCTTGGATTTGACATCTGAGGAGACGTCCTCATCTCTATATTTTTTCTTTTGGGATATTCTACCGGATTGTTGTAGGATTCCTGATTGTTTAATGGATCTTGGATTATTATCCCTGATTTCATTTTTTTTGCTATTGTGCTCGGAAGTTCGGTGATGTTGTGCCGATCACAATATGCATTATTTTTTGTTGCACTTACTTTTGACGTTGTGTTCGCAAGTTCACTACGTGCAAGTATTTGTTTGTTTTCCTTTTTCTATTGTGTTCGGGAGTTCGGTGGTGTTGTGCCGATCACAATATGAATATTTTTTGCAGTTATTTTTATAGCTGCTTATTTTTGGAATGCTTGTGCTTGGAAAGTTGGTGGTGTTGAGCCAATCACAACATTCAATAAATATTTTTTTCCTTTTTCTATGGGAATTTTCACTTCACAAGTTTGTTGAAGTGGAGGTTCAAGTTGTATCTTGGGCATACAAGATGTCCGATATGCATTGTTGGGTATTGTGCTAGTCAGTGGCGAGGGTGCCTAACTGAACTCACAGATGTTAGTTGTTAGTCAGCGGCGATGGTGCCTAACTGAACTCAAGGTAGATGTTGTTGGTCAGCGGCGATAGTGCCTAACTGAACTCATGGATGGATAGTGTTAGTCAGTGGCGAGGGTGCCTAACTGTACTCACGGATGTTATTGTTAGTCAGCGGCGATGGTGCCTAACTGTACTCAAAAGTAGGTGTTTGTTTTTAAACTATTATATTTTCTAGTTTTGTTGTTTTAAGATTTCATTATTTGAAATTTCTTTTTACTTGGAATTTAAGGCTTGGCAGGTTTATCCCTTGCAGTCTTGTTTCAAAGTTATAGTTTGTTTAGTTTCACCTTAGTATTTCAATACTATAGGTTTATTGTTTGTATTTATATGTAAAATATTTTTTGAGAGCTTTTGCTTTTCTCTTTTGTTTTGTTTTTTTGTCTTTGCCTTAGTGCATAAAAGAAAGTTCCTTTCTTTTATTTTTTGGGGAGGGATGTAATGTAACGATTTTTTTACAATCGTCACATAGTAGTCGATTTTTAGTTCGGAATCCTACCACATTAGTTTTTTTTGGATCAAATAGCTGTTATCCAGGTTCGTAATAATCATTCACAATGACAATTCATTAAAAAGTCATCTGTCAAATTTTTGACAGCTTCACTCTACGACCTCTTCCGACTATGGCCTGATCGTTCTTTTCGAAATTTTTGTTATTTATTTTTAATCCGGCTCCATAATGCCGCGATTCTATTCAAAAGTGAATATTTAACTTTAAATCAAAGCCGAATGGCTTGATTACTTGTGATGGATCCATATTTTATTGGTGAGTCAAATATTTTTATTGCTAGTGTGTTCGTTGCATTCGATCATCAAAATTTTGTTTCAATGTTCTACATTCCGCATTTTTTATATTGTTTCAGGCATATTTTAGCCGATTTATCCACAATGGTGGAAAAATAATTCCTTGTTTGTTCGAAAAACGGTAAGTTTTACATGACCACGTTTCGACATATATTTTTCGTTTTCAAGTTTTTAATCCAGGCTTATTTCTTTACAGCCTCGGCGTTTTTCACCATAGTTCAATTGTCCGTAAGGATACCTTTTTCACCCTACTTATATTTTTCACCACAATTTTCGTATGTATATTTTTCATCATACTTTATATTTTTTATTCCTCGTCTGCGTCACGCCTCGCGGAGATGTCAGGAGGGAGGCATTTATAAAATAATATTTTTTCTAAAATTCTAACAAGATGCAATAATAATAATAATTATATCATTAATGGCAATTTATTTTTAAATTTAAAATTTAAGCCTTCATTTATTGTCAATTTTTGTATGCAGCCTACAGGCAAAATATAGACAAACAAAAGAGCTTAGGCCTTTTATTTGTTTCCTCCCACCGGCAGATTAAAAGCCAATCTCTCCGTTGGTTAGTTTCCGGTAGCATATTTTTAGGAGTGAGCTTCTGGCGCCCGAGTCTCCATTATGGTATAATTTAATTGTTTTATTTTGGAGCTCACTCACATATTACACATACATTTAAATTCAAATTCATACACACCCAATTTCTCTCTTTTTTTTATTTTTTTTATTACATTCTACAGTTGTCTAATTGCAAGGTACATTCATTTAATTTAGTTACTAATTTAATGCGCTCTCTACGTAAACTAAGGTTAGATTTAGTATGCTGTATTTTTTTTAAAACTAGTTGATGCCGTCTAATAAACCTTTTAATTTTAACATACTTTTTTAACTTATTATGACTTAGTAATAATGGCCTTTGTATTACAGAATCATCACCAGTAAGGTCAATTGTGGTTAGTGTAGGTGGGCACACAGGGGCAGAGCCACCACCAACCAACTCATTGAACAGCCTCTGGGTGGTAGAAGACTGTTCGCAGGCCTTTACCGATTCCAACTGAGCAATGGCCTTATGTGCAGTGCTTAATTCCACCTGTAGATCTGATATACGTCTAAGGGCCAATTCATGGATATCACTACATTCTTGGAATGATGACACTAATTTGTTTAATTGGTCATGTTGATCGAGTAAGTCCATATGTTGAATGTGCAATTCTGCAAGCTCATTTTTGAGGGAGGTGTTCCTATCAATTATATTCTTAACTTCCACTTCACTGTCTTCCCTTTCCTGTAGCAGTTGCTTGCATAGGGCTCTTGAAGACTCGAGTTCCTTTAATGTCGCTCTCAGCTTTTCCTCCATATCTTTAGTTGCCATTCTGCGAGTCAGCATTTTAGGCCCAGTGAGTCACCTGGAATTTTAGAACAAAGAGCTGAACACAATCTAAAGACAAAGTGAAATTAAGTTTAAGTGAGATGCAGTGTAAGGAAAATGGTTAGAGATAAGAAGAGAAAATAACTTTGAAAAGGTTAGACACATAGATTTTAAAGAATTTAAGTTATTCCAAGGTAAATCTATTATAGCTGAGTATTACTGCTACAAAACTGAGTAATAATTAGTAGTAAAAAGTATTTAGTTATAATTAAGGGGACACAAATTGAACAAGTGGGTAGGTTGTAGGGTTTTTAGAGTCATACACTATAAAATATATGTAAAAGTAAATTGTATTGGTTACGATATAATATGAAGCGATTTTCCGGTAAATGAGTATGTGTAAAGTAAGTATTGAAGTATAATAATGTCTGGGCGAATGTTTTTGTCGTCGATTTTGCTTCCACAATATGTCAAGCAAAAGGAGACATAAACTGAGCCGGTGTGTAATTGACGTAGCTCATAACAATGAGCAGTGTATCTGTACGGTAATCTACGTGATATCGTAACATCAATACAATTAATAACAAATGAAATAAAACAAAATACTCCCCGGGTTCGATGGTTTCAAATCCACCCGTTGACAGCCGGTACACCGGTAGATGTTTTTTCACCGGACAGAGATCTTGTGTCAATATACAATAAAAAACACTGGGTACATCAGTTTATAATCACTATTGTTATTAATAACTGTATTTAACTATAATAAACATGATAAATTAATTTTCTAAATTATTAAATTCAGAGAGACGTTTTTTGACGTCTAGCTGCCAGTGTTGCCAACTTGCAAAAAAAAGCATTTTAAGCATTGCTATTTATTTATTTATTTTATTTGGATCTCCAACAAGAAGTACACCTTACATACTAATTATATGTAGGTACATAGAATATTTGAAGATGTCTTGTGTCCTCTCAATTAAAGGAGACCACATCATGCAAATTAAAAGAAGAATATTTAAAACTTAAACAATAAGATTAAATTAAATTAAAACATTATTTATGAACAATACTAAGACATTATTTAAACAACATTTAAACAATAAAAATTAAAAAATTAAAAAAATTTGGGACAAATGAGATCATTAGTACTATTTATATTAGACAATGTAGTAACAAAAATAGTCGTATCAATAGTAATATCAAATTTATAAACAGTATCAATAATTATCAATAATTTTATTTATATTCATATAGTAGGGACGTCAACAGTTTGTTAGTTTAGCGCGAATTAAATGTTTAAACTTGGCAAGACTGTTGGAAAAAATGTCTATGTCTTCCGAAGATCCAGAAATATGATTATATTTTAATATTTTGTTTGAAACATCAAGTCTATCATGAGAACTTTCTATTACATTGTTTCCTAACCTGTTTGGGGGTCCGCGGTTTCAATACTAAAATATAATATTGTCCGAAAATTGCACCTTTATTCACTCAGGGGTTATGCATTCTTCTTGATTTCCTAGGGGGTCCGTGGCTAAAAAAGGTTAGGAACCGCTGTTCTATTATATAGTAAACATAATGTAACTTACGTATGTTGTGTTTGTGGTCAGAGGAGGAGTGCGAGGAGGCAGTGTTCCTGCCGACTGCGGCGCGGCACCGGCCCGAGCCGCCCGGCGCGCTCGCGCAGTGCACGCGCTTCACCGCGCACGAGATCAAACTCATGTACCGCGGCTTCAAGCAAGTATGTACCGCCTCCCACCAAACACTACACCCACTAACCACTACCACCCACCAACCACTACCACCCACCAACCACTACCACCCACCAACCACTACGATCTACCAACCACTACCACCCACCAACCACTACCACCCACCAACCACTACGATCTACCAACCACTACTACCCACCAACCACTACCACCCACCAACCACTACCACCCACCAACCAATACCACTCACCACCCACTACCACTCACTAACCACTACCACCCACCAACCACTACCACTCACCACCCACTACCACCCACCAACCACTACCACCCACCAACCACTACCACCCACCAACCACTACCACCCACCAACCACTACCACCCACCAACCACTACCACCCACCAACCACTACCACCCACTAACCACTACCACCCACTAACCACTACCACCCACCAACCACTACCACCCACCAACCACTACCACCCACCAACCACTACCACCCACCAACCACTACGATCTACCAACCACTACCTATATGTATATGTATACAGGCCTGTAGCTTTGGGAACCAGTACCACTAAGGTGGCAAACAAGATTGACAAGACTGCCTGATGGTAAGCGGTTGTAGCCTATAGACGCTTGCAACACCAGGGGTATCACTCGCGAGCTGCCAACCCTGTAAAGAAAAGGGAGGGGAAAGAGAAAAGGAGAAGGCATGGACTGAGGGAGAAATTGAGCATCCGGCGCTCCAAATTATACCATTGATAAGCTTATCTCATTGTAACTATTTTTTGTGTCAAATATACATTTAATATATCGTTTTCTTGTCCAGTGTTCATTTCACTTTGGTTGTCTGGAATAAATCGCTTTAAACGATAAGGCCACCCATTGTTTTAGGCCACTTTTGTTTTTGTGGATGTATTTTTATAGCTTGTATTTGTGGTGTACAATAAACAGTCAATCTATATATAAATATAGACTGCCTCATTAGGTCCTAAGCGCGAATGCTACGCCGAGGTCCTGGGTTCGATCCCCAGGTTGAACAAAGTGTTATTTGGTTTTTCTATGAAATTCCTAGTAGCAGCTCGGAGTCTGGATTTGTGCCCGGCTAATGGCAATAGGCTCGCCCCCTATTACATGGGACCAAAACATACCGGTGAAATATGGGTGTATTTTAGTACACCTCTGCCTAACCCTTCGGGGAATACAGGTGTATTGGGACTTATGTTATATAAATAATAAATATATATTACATTTAGCTGGGTGTACAAGTGTACACGTAACTGTTTAGCCGAGTGTAATGGTTGAGTGACGCGGAGGGTGTGGTGTGTTGCAGGAGTGTCCGTCGGGCGTGGTGGACGAGGAGGCCTTCAAGAACATCTTCTGTCAGTTCTTCCCGCTCGGAGGTGAGTCATGTTTATTTTATTATTTAATTAAGGATTGCCAACAAGAATATATTCAATTTTATATACATTTATATATCAAATACAAACTAAACAAGACAAAATATACCTTCAATTATACGCAACATACAGCGAGTCAAGTATATATTCATCATCAACCCATTACATTGTCCCACTGCTGGGCACGGGTCTCCTCTCAGTACGAGAGGGATTAGGCTATAGTACACCACGCTAGCCTACTGCGGGTTGGCAGACTTCACACGCCGTCAAGAAAATCTCTCAGGCATGCAGGTTTCCTCACGATGTTTTCCTTCACCGCTTAAGCGCGTGATAATTCATTATTAATACGCACATAACTTCGAAAAGTTAGAGGTGCGTGCCTTGGATTTGAACTCGAGACCTTTGACTTAGCAGTCCAATGGTCAATAATAAAAAAATGTGATTTAAATAAAACATTACTATTGACATTACTATTTAACGGTTAATTAATGACGGTTAATTAACGGTTAATTAATGATCAAAAATCGTGTTTATCTTTACAAGTAACACCTTTAAAAGCCTTGTGTTATACACTTTGAATACAATTTTACTGATATTACCTAATAATTATTTATCATTCTTATACTTATATTTATTATTTGAAGAAATACTTCCTCATGACTCTAGTGGTCCTAGACGTGATTGCTACGCCTGAGATTCTAGGTTCAATTCGCAGGACGAACAATATGTTATTGCGTTTTTGTATTAAATTCTCAGTAACAGTTCAGAGTCTTTATTTGTGCCCGGGTAATTGGCAATAAGCTCGCCCCCTATACATGGGACCTAAACATACCGGGGAACTGTGGGTATACGTTAGTACACCTCTGCCTAACCCTTTGGGGAATATAGGCGTGATGGTAGTTTTAATAAAGGCTAACCAAAAATTATATACTAAAGATATGAATATTCTAGTTAAAGAAAATTTCTAGTGAAAGAAAAATTCGATCTCAGGCAGGGTTTGAACCTGCGTCTTTCTGGTTAAGTACGCCAGACGCTTTATCAACTAAGCTACCGAGACCGACATCACAGCAGTGGTCTCGGTAGCTTAGCGGTAAGACGCAGGTTCAAACCCTGTCTGAGATCGAATTTTTCTTTCACTAGAAATTTTCTATAATTAGAATACTCATAACTTTGTGAACATTTCGCTATATTGAATGCTAAAAAAATAATAAAAATAAGCACAATTATATTGTACATCTATATCAGTAATATTAACGGTGCATGGGAAATTAACTCCACTTACATTATAAGATGCGACGTACCTGAACTAGGTTTGCGTGTTTAACTAACCTGTGGTTATTTGTGATATTGATGCCGATTTAACTGACGGTGTGTTGTTGTTTCAGACGCGACGCAGTACGCGCACTACGTCTTCAAGACAATCAAACACAAGCAGAGCGGGAAAATCAACTTCGAGGTGAGACACTTCACAAGTTATACAATACACTAGTACAGTGGGTTATAGCTGTTACCTGACCCACCCTAGATGGGCCGGCGGCGTCTAAGTGGGTCAGGTAACAGCTATAACCCACTGTACATATAGTATAATAGTATAATAGTAAGTAAGTATAATATACTAGTTTCTGACACTTACGCGAATATTATATTTATACACTTTGAAATAAAACTGCTTTTTCAGAAATCAGAAATGTATTCCTTATGATAATGTAAAGGTAATAAATTGACAAAAACTTTAAGTGGTCTGAATCTTCACGAAATATATACCAAAAAACTGTACCTCAACTGTACTAAATAGTACCTATGCTTATATGAATAGTACAGTGGGATATAGCTGTTACCTGACCCACCGAGACCCCGCCGTCCCATCTAGGGTGGGTCAGGTAACAGCTATAAAACACATTGTTTTTTTGTCAAGCTATCCTTACGTCAGGTTGTCTTGACAATGTTCGTATACACATAGGTATAACAAGCTTATAATACGGATTTTATAGCGTTATATATTATTGAATTCCAGTTGTTTCCAATGGGTTTAAGCGTCCGTGGTCACGGGTGGACTAGGGTGTAGGAAATCTTAAAGTATGAGCGACTAACAGATAATATTAAAGATGACGCTGTTGCAATGACATCACCCATGACGATGTGTCGCACATGAAACTTTGTTACAATCCCTTTTTTTTATCAGCCCGATTGATCCCATTACAAGGCAAAGGCCTCCCTATCTTCCTTCCATTCTTCGCGGTTTAAAACAACTTCATTCCAATCTCTTAAATAGGAGTCCAGTTCATCCCGCCATCTCCGCCTGGGCCTCCCTCGTCGTCTAACGCCTTGTGAGCTCCACTCTGTAGTAAGTCTAGCCCATAAGTCGTTCGACATACGGCACACATGCCCGGCCCAGTTCCACTTCAGAGTAGCGGACATCTGGCCAACGTCAGCTATTTGTGTTTCGGGGCGCAGTATGCTTTCGAATGCGACCTGATAGGCTGACTACCAAGATACTGCGCTCCATGGTTCCCTGGCAAGCCGTGTCTATCTAGTTCATCAATTTAAAATTACTAACAGCTACCTTACATTTTTGTTAATTATTAGTTATCCAATTCACAACTACAGCCCTTCAAACTGGAACACAATATGTTTGCAAATTATTGTTTAACGACCAACAACACAGACGAACTGAACACCACAGTTTTACAATCTCAAAATGCTGACAAAGAATTTTAATGCTGAAAATCATTTTTGGCATAATCAAATATCAGATTTGAAGTAATGATCTGTTCTTTCTGCAAAAGACAGAGGTGCGTGCCTTGGATTCGAACTCGAGACTTTTCACTTGGCAGTCCAAATGGTCATATCACAAGGCTATCACTACACTAAAACAAAAATACCATTGCTTGTGCACAATTTAAGCAAAAAATTACTGTAATTTTTGGACAAAATCAAACATTACATTTTCCATGTCGTACTGTTGCACGTGCTAAGTCGCCAATTCCTCGCACTATGGCCGCGCTTAGTGATCTCTTGGATTCCAATCCAACAGATGATTTGTTTGCGGATGGATGGTCGAAGATTTTATTGGTATGTCAGAAGTACTGTGAGAGGAATTTATGAAAGTGTTGTTAACCTTGTTTGTTCATTTCGTACAGTTTATATATATTAGTTACTGTAATTGGTTACACAACCGTTGTGATTAATTTAATAAATAAATAAATAATTACATTATGTTGAAGTAATGTCGTGTTGTTGTGTTGTGCGCGGCCGGGTGTTGTGTGTCGGCGGTGTCGCCACCTGTTGCGTGCTGCGACACCCCGGAGAGAGGCACTCCGAACTGAGGAGGAACGCTCTCTGATGATGAACTCACCGCAAGAGAGCGAACAACAGAGATATTGTGATACTCGTAGCTACGGCGTAGCCGCCTACGCCGTAGACGTCTACGGCGTAGGCGGCTACGCTTTTGTTACAAGTTGCGTCACTAATAAGGGAAATTTTTTTTTTTTTAGTTTTTTCGCAAATTCTTCGGCTATTGTAACAGATTCTAGTACGGTAGCCAAAACATCAAGTTATCACAAAATATCATGACTTCTCTTCATCCTCTGCCTAATCCTTCGGGGAATACAGGCGTGATGGTATGTATATGTTGCAGTCAAAACCCCCAACAAGTCTAAATTACTTTTAACTAGAAAAATCAGTCAAAAGTAGTTTTAACCGTATACTATCCTAACCTAACCCTTTTGACCATTCTGTTCAGTCAAAACCCTACCCTAACTTACCCTATCGGCAATACATACATTCATGCACTCACGCCTTTTTCCCATAGGGGTAAGCAGTATACTGTTGATTATACATTGGAAATGCAAACATCTTACCCCTTAACTGAATAATGAGTTAAACTACGAAAGGTACATAGCCCCCCCCCCCCTCCTCGTGACGTCACGCAACACGTGACTCCGACTGTACCCCCTTCAGTAACAAGGACGGACTGTGAAATACGCGGGCCAGCTTACACTGGACACCCTCTATATTTATTAGTAACCAGCATATTTTGAACTGTACTGTAGATTTCTTCACCCTTTGTAACCAATGTACAATGGCACCGGTCTATTTATAGTAGTTATGCCTATATTTTGTGTAACGTCCAGTTTATAATGAGCTCTCCCTTTGAATTCCATTCGTATGGCTTTCACAGATCAAAATATATTGGCTATTAACAGGTTTGAATGTAAATCCATTATATTTTGAGACCGCTCTGATTAACATCGTTTTGAACTAATTTGCTTTGAAATTACCGAAAACTTACAAACATTAGTTGTGAACAAGATTGAACATGTCGCGTGGAATTCATTATTTATATCTCAGTTTTAAACATGTTTAGCGAGAGTTTTTATTGATGTTGGTACTTTGTGTCTTAATGTGCGCCGGGGATTGCGGGTTCGATTCCCGTACGAACAAATATTTTTATAGTTCCAGGCTATTATTGTTTCGGCGCGTGTGAGAAATAATTTGTAATCACATTCAAAATATAGGAAAAAATATTTTTTTTTCAAAAATAACATCACGCCTGTATTGCCAGAAGGGTTACACAGAGGTGCACTAATGTATGTACAGTTATACACCACTTCGATACTATGTATAGTTATGTCTGTGGTGTATGTGTATAATGCTTATTTTTTAGCATTAAATATTGCGAAATTTTCACAACGAACTGAATTTTCTAATTAAAGAAAATTTCTAGTGAAAGAAAAATTCGATCTCAGGCAGGGTTTGAACCTGCGTCTCTCTGGTTAAGTACACCAGACGCTTTGCCAACTAAGCTACCGAGACCACTGCCTGTGATGTCGAATTTCTCTTCCACATTCTACGTCTTGTGGCGACGTCAGCGCCATCTATTGAAGACATTACTATGTCTTTCAACCAACACGACTTCCTTTACAGGTAGTTCAATGTCGAACGATGTTGCCTAACCGTATTATGCTTATTTTTTATTATACCCTCCCTGAGATCGAATTTTTCTTTCACTAGAAATTTTCTTTAATTAGAAAATTCAGTTCTTTATGTGTATTATGTTTAAGTCCCATGTAATAGGGGGCGAGCCTTTTACCATTCTCCGGGACATATCTAAAATCTGAGCTTATACTAAGAAAGATATGAATTTTCTAATGAAAGAAAATTTCTAATGAAAGATAAATTCTATCTCAGGGAGGGTTTGAACCTGCGTCTCTCTGGTTAAGTACTCCAGATGCTTTACCAACTAAGTTAACAAGACCACTGCCTGTGATGTCGAGTTTCTCTTCCACATTTTTACGTCTTCAGGCGACGGTGACGCCTGAACGGCGACTGACGAATTTTTCTTTCACTAGAAATTTTCTTGCCATAGAAAATTTAAAAAAATAATATCTTTGTTAATATTTCGCATTATTTAATGCTAAAATATAATAAAAAATTATACTGAGAATTTCATAGATAAAACACTTTACTTGGCCTGGACATCGAACCAAAAATCTATAACATAGCAGTCGTGTTTATATAAAAAAGTAAAATCTTCCGAGATAATCGAAGCTACTACGTATCGTACCACAGTCGCGCTCGCATCCACCAGACCATTACGGTGTTCATTAATATTTTATTACAATTAGGAATAAAGCAGTTAGTGTCCCGGCACTAATGGCTCCCCTCGTATGTCTGTCCCCCTCGCACACGGCGCCGGGTCGTATGTCTGTCCCTGTCGCGCACGAGGGTCGCCGATCATTGTAGTTAATTGACGCGGGTTTGGCGCACGATCAAATAACTTGAAATGTTTTATTGCAGGGAATTTAACTGAACTTTATATAGCTACGCACGATTTTACATTTGACATAATAACATAACATACCATCACGCCTGTATTCCCCCGAAGGGTTAGGCAGAGGTGCACTTAATATACACCCACAGTTCGCCGGTATGTTTTGGGTCCCATGTAATAGGGGGCGAGCCTATTGCCATTCACCGGGCATAAATCCAGACTCCGAGCTGCTACTGAGAATTTCATAGAAAAACTCAATAACACTTTGCTCGACCTGGGGATCGAACCCAAGACTTCTAGCGTAGCAGTCGCGATTGGGACCACTAGACAAACGAGGCAGTCACATTTGACAATAAGTTATTATTTACACAACATAACGTAAACCTCCCGATAAAATAAATAGAAGCGGCGGTAGCCTAATGGCTAGGGCGTCGGACTTGCGATCACACAATTGCCGGTTCGAACTCACCCATTGCACTACCGACGTGAACCCACTCGTAACACAAGCATTTTAGCTTAGCACGAGGGGTTAACAAGAATACTAGGAATGTGTGACCCACATTGCTAGTAAGCTTTTTTTTTTTTAAAAAAAAACACATATCATAACATAAACTGAACCCAGGACCTCTAGCGTAGCATTCGCGCTTAGGACCACTAGACTAATGAGGCAGTCTCATTACCCAAGCTTTTAGCAGAAATAAATACTTAGATTTTTTTATAATATCACTAGGTGTGCCTCGCGGGTTTACTTTCTTTACCACTGTTCGCAAGAGTCACATGCCTCAGGCCCATATCCTCCCTCAGTTCCCTTTCTTCTCCTTTCCCTCCCTTTTCCTTAAATAAGCAACGCATCTGCGACTCCTTTGGTTTTGCAGATGTCCATGGGCGGCGATGACTACTTACCATCAAGTAGCTCGCCTGCTCGTTTGTCGAGTTGTCCCATAAAAAAATATTGTTATGTTAAATAATGTAAAACCTTCCGCAAGAATTAGGCTATCAAATGCGAAAAGATTTTATCAAATACGACGAGTAGTTCCAGAGGTAAGTGCAAGCAAATGATAAAACAAACATGTCCTATACACAGACAGACATCATCATCATCATCATCATCTACCCATTACATTGTCCCACTGCTGGGCACGGGTCTCCTCTCAGAACAAGAGGGATTATGCTATAGTCCACCACGCTAGCCTACTGCGGGTTGGCAGACTTCACACGCCGTCAAGAAAATCTCTCAGGCATGCAGGTTTCCTCACGATGTTTTCCTTCACCGTTTAAGCGCGTGATCATTAATTATTAATACGCACATAACTTCGAAAAGTTAGAGGTGCGTGCCTTGGATTGGAACTCGAGACCTTTGACTTGGCAGTCCAATGGTCATATCATTTAAACTTAGGAATACCCTTTTTATTTTGCAATAATAATAAAATTGCAAGTAGCAGCATTCACGAACCAGCTCAAAATACAGTATTCACAATATTAAACGTATTTTATTATGATAACCTTTGCATTTTCTTATGTAAACCAGCTTTAGAAAACTCCGCGTCGACCGCGCACCGCACATGTACATACTACGGTACTAGGTTTGAGACAGATTTTAAACATTGAAAATTTGTATTAGAGCTGTGCGATAAATATCGTATTCAAACAATCAGATCACTAACTAGGTACATAAAATATGACTAACTCATTTCTATCACTTACGCGAATATTAGCCATTGAAATAAAACTACTTTTTACGGAAAAATACGACCGAAGGCAGGATTCGAACCTGCGTCTTCTGGTTAAGTACACCAGACGCTATGGCCGATAAGCCACCGCGAGTCCCACCCGCCATGTCGAAGTTTGACTTCACATTTTTAATTTACGTCTTTGAGGCGACGTCAGTGACATCTGTTGTTGTTTTTCCTTCACTAAAATAACTTAATAATCTTTGCATGGAAAATGCCTAAAAAATACAAAAAGATATACTTTTTTCGGATTTTATCGCGTTATATTGATATTATTTAATTTCCGCGTTTAGTTTCGGATCCTTTACAGCATCTTTCCTATCCTTTACTGACGCAGAAACATTCGCAGCAACAGAAATATCGGAAATTAAATAATATCAATTTATCGCGATGAAATCCGCAAAAAAGTAGTTTTATTTTAATGCATATATCTTAGTTTCGTACGCTTCATATCACCAGTAACGAAAATAGCAGCTAGTATTTTATCACAGGTACTTGTCACAGATATTTAAGTCACAGTAACAGCAATCACAGTCTGATATTGCCCCTGTATGTCCCATCACTATGGACTAACAACTTGTATCTGTAATATTATACTCATACATATTTAACAAGCTTGGATGAACACACCCAAAGTCAATCTTGTTCGGTCAAAGATATTCTTTAGATATTTTTTTTACAGTTTCGGCAAAAGGTTAAGGTGTTATGCCACCTATAAAATCCTTTGTTCTATTTTTTTATTGTGTGGGGCGTTGTTCACGGAAAATGTAGAAAAAATATCAAAGATAAAAGGGTCATAAACAAAATAGATGTGAGGGTTTTGGTCCAAATAAAAGTCGTCAGATTGCATGCAAAATCAACTTTTAATTGCAAAATATTCTAAACAACATAATCACATGTCTGAAAAAGATCGAGTTATATTATTTTTGTAAATATAGCCACTATTTACTTTTTTATACGCCACAGAAATTACCAAGTTGTCCACAGAAAAGAATATAATATTTTTTTACATCAACAGTATAAATCTAAATAAAAAGCGAATAATTTGTAATTATTTAATGTACCCAGTGTAATAAAGTAAGCAATTAATGATTATTATTAGATCACTATAAAACCAATAAAAAAATAAATTGTGGGAATCCACAGGAAATATTATAATAGTCCACAGGCTAGATCTAAATAATAATTTAGATCGCTATAATTCTGTAATTAACAGGTTAATCATTAAAAAATATTTTCGTCACTACTATCGTTGAAAAGATTACTATCGATCATTCTTTTGGTTCTGTGAAGTGGTACAACAAAATCATCGGGATCTTCTGACTGAACATCTTCAAAGTAAAATCTCGTTTTTGAAGTAACTGGGGAACGTATTTCTAGTGAAGCTTTAGATGTGGGAGAATTGGTAAACGTGGTACATGTAGAGGCATTCGGAGTTTCAATACTGGCTGAAGGACTTGGGCTTAAAGTAATTGGCATTGATGCACTAAGAGGCAAACCAGGTTCTTTTGATGGTGAAAGTAATAATTCAGTCTCAACTTCAACTTGTCCAATCTCATAGTGGCTGCATTTGACATGAGGTGCACAGATTTTACAAGGTAACCGTCTTGAATGGAGTATATTTGATTGCTTTTTAGACCAGGAGATTTGGTGACTTTCAAGTGTATTTCTTCAATTTCTGCCACATGAGAATCATCTATGCCAATCACTTCAATATCTTTACGCAACTTAATAAAGAATTTAATTTTCCTTCTTCCAAGAGCTGTGGCGTCTAATCTTGCGCAAATACGACGCATACTTAGTTTTTATTTGCCCTCTGCGCTTTCTTTTTTTTCTTCCTTCAATTTTTTTTTCTTGGAGGCATAACTGCTAACACAAAATAAGCTACATACAATATAATTTGAGCGAAACTAAAAAAAATATTACTATGAGTCTAAAAAACCATGTATGTACTTATTTACTAAATAAAATATACCTACACGAAAAAAATATGCAATTGAAAGAATTCAACTCTTATTAAAATCTTACAATTATTTCATCTACATAGTTGCAAAATTATTATTAAAAAAGTCAAAACTGGTCAAACGCGAGGAAATTGAGCAAAAAGCATAAAAATAGCTAATAACAATGACACAGCATAGGTAACTTCTCAGAAATAAGTAATTACTAGTAATATTATCTGTACCGTTGACTTTCCTCCCTACAGAAAC
The DNA here is from genome assembly GCA_958496365.1 of Subacronicta megacephala. Taxonomy (NCBI): domain Eukaryota; kingdom Metazoa; phylum Arthropoda; class Insecta; order Lepidoptera; family Noctuidae; genus Subacronicta; species Subacronicta megacephala. The sequence continues at coordinate 39,656 of OY292543.1, read as the reverse complement.
ACAGAAAAGATTTCCACAGAAAGGACTGTCTTGTACAAAATCAAATATAAAATCACCAGTTTTGAACAAACAAAGCAACAATGAAAAATTCGTTAAATAGGTCATCTGATGCATTATGGTATAGTTTTTCGTATTAATTAAGTGAACACTTACCTAAATATTTGATAACAAGGAAAGACTAACGATCTTTGACGAAAAACTTGGAGAATACAATATTTTAGTTCGTTAAAACACACGCACCATACACTTCATCTCAGCATAATGAGAAATGACAGATACATAATAATTACTAACATCATAATAAAAATATCGATTTGTAATTGTCGAAACCGATTGCTGAATTCGTATTTTTTGGGTTCACAGAATGGATACGAATTCTGTAACGACTTGTTTCATCTGTTTTTTCTTAATTATAAACGGGATTATTTTTCGAAATGTCATGAATCTAAAAGCTCATTATGGTAGTGATTGATTAATAAAGGTCCGACTATCATAAAAGTAATAATTAAATTTTAATTTCCATGCAAAGCTACGAACTCTTAGTCGTAACAAGTCCACTGAAGGGTATTTTGTCATACTGTACCCATAAAAAACAGCATTTAATGATAATAAACGGAATATTCTATATCGTGCACATAATTCTATCCAAATTATATGACTCTGTTAAAAAACAATAATACTAAGTCTCATATATACGGAGAAAATAAGTTATAACATCTTTTTCGCAAGTTTTGATTATGACCCAAAAACGTTTTTTTTTTTTAAATTTGTTCAAGCAACTAGCTTTCCGCCCGCAGCTTCGCTAGCGTGGACGCTAACGAAAGACGAAAGAAACGCATAGTTTCTTTTCACTTTACTGTATAATACCTTTAAAGGTAATCCATGTCACTTAGGAAAAATGTAGCTATTGGTGAAAGAATTTTCAAAATCGTTTCAGTAGATCCTGAGATTATCCCCCTACAACCTCACAAACTTTACCTCTTTATTATATTTGTATAGATATAAACAATTAAGTAGTAAACATTTCATACCATAATATAAAGATACCTTCACGCCTGTATTCCCCGTAGGCTTAGGCAGAGGTGTACTTATTGTACACTCACAGTTCGCCGGTATGTTTAGGTAAGTATCATGCGAGCTGCTACTCAATAACACTTTGCTCGACATAGGAATCGAATCCAAGACCTCTCTAGCGTAGCAGTCGCGCTTGGGACCACTAGACTAATGAGACAGTCACTTTAGATATATTTATTGTTTTTTTTTGAAGGGATAACTCGGTAAACGAGCAGGCGAGCTACCTGATGGTAAGTAGTCATCGCCGCCCATGGACATCTGCAATACAAAAGGAGTTGTAGATGTGTTGCAGATGCGTTGCCGAGACTCGACACAATACAAAATCTATTGTTTTGTCCTCAATTAATCATATGACAAACAAGTCCTTACTTATAAGTATGTTTACGTTTCGATTTCTCCTAACTTTCTAAGTGTCGTCGTAGATTTCCGTCGCGCTGTGTCGTATCTACAATCTTACCTCGTTACAACAAATTGCATCGAGATTGTCGCGCGTCGCTGCGATTTGTCGCGTCGCCGCGTCGTGTCGCAATGTTGTACACAGCTTATCATGTTTGTTATATCGTTTGTTATAATGTTAGCTGTGTACTCTGATTAAGGGTCGTAGCGTGATGTTAAATAATCTATAAAGTTTTTCGTAATTTTTTCGGCTATAGATTACATATAAGCAGTGATAGCCTTGTGATATGACCATTGGACTGCCAAGTCAAAGGTCTCGAGTTGGAATCCAAGGCACGCACCTCTGTCTTTTCGAAGTGATGTGCGTATTAATAATTAATTATCACGCGCTTAAACGGTGAAGGAAAACATCGTGAGGAAACCTGCATGCCTGAGAGATTTTCTTGACGGCGTGTGAAGTCTGCCAACCCGCAGTAGGCTAGCGTGGTGGACTATAGCCTAATCCCTCTCGTTCTGAGAGGAGACCCGTGCCCAGCAGTGGGACAATGTAATGGGTTGATGATGAGATAACATATTCTAGGTGCATGACAGTAGAAATTGCGACATTAACAATAACTTATTCACAATTGAGTATTAAAACTTTTTCTAATAAATCGTTATCCTTGAATCGTTCCACTGTGTTCCATGTACGGTGGCAAGCACATCAAGCTACCACAAAATGTCAAATTTTCTCAGTTGATTTTGAACTTTATCTTCAACAATTTAAGGTTTATAATCATTTGGAGAAATTTGACAGTTTTGAATACCTTGACCTGCTGGCGGCTGTACCTGGAATGTGTTATAGCCGAAAAACCACGAAAAAGTTTGAATTTCGCGCCCAACCCTGACGCATGACCCTTAAGTATAAATATAATAATTTTTATTAATGTGTATGTTCATCGCTGACTGCTTCGTGAGTTTAGTGGTCCGAAGCGCGACTGTTATACTAGAGGTCCTGGGTCCGATCCCCAGGTCGAGCAAAATTGAGTCTTTCTATGAATTCTCCGTAGTAGCTCAGAGTCTGGATTTGGGCTTGGTTAATGACCATAGGCTCACCCCTATTACATGGGACATAAACATACAGGCGAAGTGTAGGTGTACATCAGTACCTACACCTCTGCTTAACCCTTCGGGAAATACAGGCGTGGTATATTTAATAAATAAATAAATAAATGTTTATGAGCTTCAGAGACTTGTTCTAATATGTTATGTTATAAATCGTCTGCTCGATCCGGGAATCAAACGCAAGGCCTCACGCTCAGTAGTCGTGGTTATGTATACTATACCATTGCAGCAGTTACATAATTTTCGGATCGAAGCTTCAAAGCGTTGGACTTTTGTGATTACCGGCCCATACATCTCTCTCGTGACGACACAGATTTATGTACAAACAAACTGTGTATGGTGCCTGTATGTATGTATGTATGTATGTGCGACAAGTTCACGCTAATATATATGTATTTGCTTTGCCTTGAACACATATTTCAGCGGAGATTTTGCCGCGAAGTCTGATTTAGTGTTCGCGACAGCGTAAGGAAATAGCTTTTGGGGAAATCTACGAATTTGTTAACCAACTTGAAAAGAACTAGGTACGCAATACTTACCTTTGTTTTTTATCAACTGTGTCCAATTCATGAACAGTATAAACAACATAAACATAATATTAAGGCTGTTATCATAATATGCTGATAATGGTGATGAAGCATAAATATTGTATTTGTTTATTTTAGTTTATACCTCGCCTTCGTAGATGGCGGTGTGCAATTCGATTCCTACATAAACGCTTTATTTATTTATTTATTCCACACACTATCTTTACAAGATAACCCCAATATAATAGTGGTTTGCAAACTTACACTTTATACTAATACAAAGCAATAATATTATTTAAATATAACTAGCAAAATTCTTTGTTTCGTTACCGCCGAAACCAGACTTACAGAACATTTATTTAATATTGAAATTCTACAGAGGTACTCTTGATATGTGTGCGTGAGTACCTCAGATATAATTTGTGTTGAAATTATGTTTCATTGAGGATCCTTGGGGTTGTGATTTTTACAAACTGAGTTTGACCATTGGGCACTTCACCTTTTTTCAGCACCAGACTCCGCGCGCGATCAGTTGTTCACTTGTACTTTCGTCATCACCCGCGGCTTTGTATTATTTACGGAGCTTTTTGTGATTAATGTTAAGATATCTATTACTTTTTTTTAAAGGAGTGCCTATTGCATTTCTTCCTCAGCACATTGATGTGCTAACATTATTGTGTTCCGGTTTGAAGGGTAATGACTACATGATGACGTCATGCGACGGATCGTTGAGCTCCCTAAAAAATGGTTGAGTTACACGATGACTGATGTATGCGTGCCGTCAGTTAGGACAGGTCAACTCAAAGCTGTTATGGCTCTTTCTTCAAAAGGCCTGGTCAGATTTTGCCCTACATTGTAAAACTCGCATATTTATGATATAACTATTGTCTGGACTTTAAAAGAGACCATGATTCTCTGAGTTTGTTTCTACATTTCTTCTCAGAGGTCGTGAGATAGGAAATGTCGGCGCCATCTAGTTTAAAAAAAAATATGTAAAAGAAAACGACTTGTAAAAGTGTCTTTAAAAGATCTATTTACAGAAATAAATATCATTTCTTTCCATTACCCTGAGCAGTGACATTACTGGGCAAATGAGGTGTCAACATGATAAAGCGCGATGACATAATTATGTCGATGATAGACGCAAGGTCTTGTTTAGGTGCGTGCCTTGGATTCGAACTCGAGACCTTTAACTTAGCTGTCCAATGGTTATATAACAAGGCTACCATTGCACTTTTACACCTACATGCAACACATGAATGGAGGGATGGGAAAATTAACCCCAGGTGAAATAAGTGACCTCACCCCTAAGAAAATCCTGCAGTTTATAGTAGCTGCAGGGTTTAGCGTTGAAGTTTAATTCACTAACTGGCGATCACAGTAGACCGACTACGGTCGTGGTGATACTATGCCACAAAAACAAATGAAAAAAAAAACAAATGAATGCAATATTCGAGCTATCCAGCTATCGTAAGCTCGACTGACAAGATAAGGCGTAGTTTCGGTATTGTGATGTAGTGTAAAATTATGTTTTTACACAGCTAGGCGTAGTTTGAGCCGGCCTCAAGTCTTTGTTCGCAAAGTTCCATCTTAACTTTTTATTTGATCTGAGCTTGTGTCGCAGGAGTTCCTGGACATATTGTCCCGCGTGGCGCGCGGCTCGGTGCAGGAGAAGCTGTCGTGGGTGTTCGCGCTGTACGACGTGGACGGGGACGGGCGCATCTCTCGCGCGGAGATGCAGGCCGTCGTGCAGGCCATCTACGAGCTGCTGGGCCGCGCCGCCGCGCCGCCGGTCCACCACACCGCCGCCAAGGACCACGTCGACAGGATATTCCATGTAAGTTAAGAGGCGACTCTAGTCCTGAGGAATTTGAAAAATATGTATTTGAAGAGACTATTGCCGTCGCGCTGCACCTCCAGGCTCTCCCCGTAAAGTGCGAAAGGACAACTGCAGCTTAGGATGATTTTACCTACAAAAACCTTGACCAAAAGACGTTTCGTATTCTGCTGTTTTCTTTGTCAAAACTGGATTGATCTAAACAATATAGGTATTATATATCAAAATTTAGAGGAAAAGCATGTCTGTGCTTCTTTTATTTTATTTTATATTATAAACTTTTCAAATTTGTCCGATAGTCGCCTTATAAGATGGTAAAAACGGGCCGCTTCAATATTAATAGTTAATATTATTTTTTTATATTGATTAGCTTAATATTATTTTTGCTTAATTTTTATTATTTTTTAGCATTAAATATTGCGAAATTTTCACAAAGAAATGAATTTTCTAATTAAAGAAAATTTCTAGTGAAAGAAAATTTTGCATTAAATATTGTACAATATTTGGGCCGCCTGTCTGTTTTACACTTTACTAAAAGCTGCCTACAATATTTTTATGTTTATATTGTTTATTTTAAACTAAATTAACAGGTTTTCCATTCAAAATAACGTTGTGAGTCATGTCTTTGTTAGCTTAAAGCACGAAAAGGCTACTTTGATTAACCGTGGATTCTATATATGAATTGATTCTAGATGAATTGTGAATCATTTTAACCGTTGTTGTGGTTGTTGTGAATAGCGCTATTTAGTGACAAGAGTTAGAGCCGGGAATGTCATCTATTTACTGATTCAATATTTTAGTTAATTAAGACGAATAAAGTATTTTTGATCAAAAAATTACGTAGCAAGTGCGTTAGATGCCATTAATGTACTGCTATTAGAAATAAATACATATCAAAGATAAAACAAACTTTCAAACAAAATGTTTTAGCTGATGGATACGAACTGTGACGGCGTGGTGACGCCGGACGAGCTGGCGCGCTGGTGTACCAGAGACCCCGCGCTGCTCAGCTCACTGCACACCATGGACACTGTCTTGTGATCCACGCACACCCGCGCCGACCACAGGTACACACACACACACACACTGGTGTACAAGAGACCCCGCGCTGCTCAGCTCACTGCACACCATGGACACTGTCTTGTGATCCACGCACACCCGCGCCGACCACAGGTACACACACACATTATCATCTTGAAAAAACTAAAATTACATTCCGTTTATAAGGCAAGTTTAAGTAGGAATTATGGGAGACCTACTTTTGCTGCTAAATACCAATAATAATCTTATGGTTTTGTGTTTACAAAGACATTTCTAATACACGTACACACAACATTGTCACTCATTTTATCAATAATGTTTATTATCCCTTACACTCTCCAGGTCAGACTCGGCGCGCGCGTCTTGTTCCACGGCGGCCGACAACTGCTCGCCGTCTCCTTCTGGCTTACCTCCCGCTCACACTACCACCTTCGAACCCATAACCCACCAGATAGACAAGGACAGAACTAGCATCGAAAGCTACGCCCCACAACTGCACTCCCACAAAGACAAAGATGTCGGTACCAAAAGTTTCACTGCAGTCGAGACTCACAAGCACGTGGACAAGGACAGAAGTATTGGTGAGAGTGAAAGTGAAAGTGGGATAGAAAGCGGAGCCGCTAGCTCTACAAGTGGAGCCAAGAGTGCGGTGAGCAATGGACTTGGCAGGAGTGAGGAGGAGAGAGTCGAGAGGAGAATCGAGGAGAAGAAGAAACAGCCACCACCCGTGCCCACCAGGGTCACCGCCTGTGTGAGTCACTAAACATAGATACTTTCATTACCATTAACCGGACTCAAATCTAAATTGCGTGCTGCTACTGAGAATGTCATAGTTAAACCCAATAACACTTTTCTTGACCTGGCAATTAAACACAGCTTCTCACACTCAGATCATTGAACAGTTCAAGTTCAAATGTTTTTATTTCACATAAGCCTTTACAAGCATTTAAGAAACGTTGCACGGTTCCAAAAATGTTAGATATAATAGATTTGATTTCCGGCTAGACAATCCTCTATGGGCACTCTTTTAAAATAAAAGTTATAACATTATTAACTGGTACATTATGGCAATAAGAGGATGTGAAGACATTGGAGGTTAATGTCTTAATAAGCTTGAAGTCAATATTAAAATTAAAAAGTTCCCAGCAACTGAGAACTTAATTTCATCCTATCTATCATCAAGGTATTTTTACAGATAACAGAGGAGACAGTGCAACGCAAGGTGAAGCGTCGACCACGAAGATCTAGCTCACCGCAGCTGCCGCGACGAACTACACGTTAACACGTTTGATATAAGGCCCATACTTCTTAAATAGCTGTGCTTATGATCTACTTATCTTACGTTATAATTAAAGATGATATTAGACTTAAGAGATTATTCGAAAACTAAAAGAATCTTGAAACGGTTATCTGAATCGATTAACTTGTTTATCCGAGATTTATTTCCATCTATTACCTATTAAATGGTTGTTTAACGGCCGGTGGGCGAGTTTTGACTTTATAATTATGTAGTACATAATTAAATAGTATGAAACAGATTTTTGTAAAGAAACTAACTTTACAGATGTCTGTCAAACTACTTCATTGATCACAATAAATTCTAATTACTTCTAGAAAAAAATACTTCTGTCGCATTTAAAATTGGACATGTATGGCCTACCTGATAGATTGTTGTATAACCTGTGTATGCCTATACACAGCTTTTGCAACGTTTATTTTGTTTCTCTCGCTCGTCTTTTACAACCTTTATTAACAAAAGCGCAAATGTCATAATTATTATTTAGTTAAGGAACAAAGTCTAAGATTTCGTATTAGCTTATAAGCGTGATAAGAAGAAGAGGATATTCTACTTTTTGCTTTATGCATAAACATACGAGATTGACAATATCCCAAAGAAGTATGTCATCAACATACCCAAATCTAAATTTAGAATTAAATACTTTAAAAACGATAAGATTAACTTTAACTTTATCTCAAAAAAAAACTTATGACACTTATATTTTCGTAACTAAGTATTATTAATTATAGTTATTATTACGTATAAGTGTGTATGTGTACTTGGCAGAATCCTTGATGTGTGTCGGTTTTGATTCGCTGACTTCTATTTGTAGAAACTCATATTCAAAATTTCGCTTCTTAATATATTATCTTTACTGCTCTATGTTACTGATTATAGTAATCTATAGTATATTCAAACTAAAAGAAATAACATATAATTGTTTACATAAAAGGTTAATCTCGTTCCGAAGAACGGTTAACAATTTTTATAATCAGTACGACATTAGCGTTTTTCTATTAAAATGAAACGAAGAGCAATATTCAGTATTATAGCTATACTCTTAGTCCAGGGTAGAAGCCTTTAAAAATAATGAAAAGTGAAAAGAAATTATAGTAGGATGAAACCCATTAGAAAAGGAGGGAAATATTATAAAAATGAAAGGAAAAATAATTTACGGGCGATCTGAGATTGGGAAGGGGATGGGGGTGAGTTTTTAAGGGTAAAAAACGGTTTTTCTCGATTTCCGGCAAAACTAAAAGTCCTATCGAAAAAAGTCAAATGGCAAAGTTGTAGATAATAAAAAGATCTAAAACTTTTGTATGTACTCTTTTTTCACATAACCTCAAAATTTATGTGAAAAATTCAAAAAACCAAGTTTTTGGTTTTTTATTTTTATCTTTTACAAAAATTTATTTTTTTTAACGAAATTTTGTGAAAACTTACCTTTTTATGTCCCAAATACGCTGTAATTTATTTGATTAAAAATATTTATTTTTTCACCTTATTTTGAATTAATATCGAAAAAACACCCTAATTTTCAATCGAAAATTCACCCGTCAAAATATCAGCTTTTTTCAAAAAGTTGGTATGGTTTCTGTTCGTTGAAATCTCTACTTTCCGATGGTGAAAAAAAAATATATGTTACTATGGTAAATCTTCTCAGAAAACGCCAAAATTCAAAAAAAACTTAAATTCGAAATTTTTTTTTAAATTATTATAAATAATTTTGAGCTATTTATTAAAATTTACACTTTAATTACTCGAAAAACGTTAGATTACATGTGACGTTGATAACAAAAAAATTACAAATAAAAATATACTACTATAATTAACAAACAAATAAGTTAATTAAATTAATATTTAATAAGACATCTACAATATTTGGAGAAAGTTGTCTAATTTTCTTTAAATTATATGCGTAGATGCCTATTTATAACTATTTTGAGATAAATTATATATATACCTGAGTAGATATACCTGAGTGACCTACGAAAAATTGTAGCCCATCAAAAGGTATTTCGTGGAGAAGTGGGGAAGGGGCTAGGCGGGTCTGGGTCTTACTACATACATACCTACTAATATATACTATATATTTCGTAGCAGCTGTTACAACCGCTAGCCTAACCAGTATTCGAAATATAGTACAGTATACAACATCGTTTATAAAAATACACGTGCACGCTGAGTTTCTTGAAGATAATTGTGACAAGTTTACTTAAAAAAACAAAAAAACTTTTCGAATCTGCATAGGAAGGTAAATACTGTCTCTATTTTTATCTGTATCAATCAACTCAACCATAAAAATCGTAATATTTTCTTTAAAAGATAGTATGCTTAACGTAACATAACCTAAAGATTGAAATTAAATGATATTTTAGTACAAGATAAAAAAAAAAATAAAAAAAAAAAAATAGTGAAGACATTATTAATTCGATTTTGTCTTTTCAGATTAAATAAATCAACTTTTTAATTGAAACAAATTGCAGCAATCACATTTTTTAGACGAAATTATATATAATAATTTAAAAAAAAATCGAATTTAAGTTTTTTTTTAATTTTGGCGTTTTCTGAGAAGATTTACCATAGTAACATATATTTTTTTTTCACCATCGGAAAGTAGAGATTTCAACGAACAGAAACCATACCAACTTTTTGAAAAAAGCTGATATTTGGACGGGTGAATTTTCGATTGAAAATTAGGGTGTTTTTTCGATATTAATTCAAAATAAGGTGAAAAAATAAATATTTTTAATCAAATAAATTACAGCGTATTTGGGACATAAAAAGGTAAGTTTTCACAAAATTTCGTTAAAAAAAATAAATTTTTGTAAAAGATAAAAATAAAAAACCAAAAACTTGGTTTTTTGAATTTTTCACATAAATTTTGAGGTTATGTGAAAAAAGTGTAAATACAAAAGTTTTAGATCTTTTTATTATCTACAACTTTGCCATTTGACTTTTTTCGATAGGACTTTTAGTTTTGCCGGAAATCGAGAAAAACCGTTTTTTACCCTTAAAAACTCACCCCCATCCCCTTCCCAATCTCAGATCGCCCGTAAATTATTTTTCCTTTCATTTTTATAATATTTCCCTCCTTTTCTAATGGGTTTCATTCTATTATGATTTTTTTTGGTTTTAAAAATTATCGACCCTGGTCTATCTACATAAGATACTGTTTTACTGTAGTAAAAGATTCTGGTTCTCTCTATAAGAGAAATGCAGAAATTTGTCACTTGTTATTATATTCCTATATTCTAAACTATCATAATTATTAGACCTCAAATAGTAGTAAAAATATTATGTCTACACCAGTTTATGATGTTACGTAGATTTCTAAAGTTAAGGCACAGACACTGCAGCTTGGATTCGGATGGGTATTCACAAGGTCCTTCTGATTCCAAGCCGCGGACATTGATAAGTGATCCAATGACTCTAGAGGGCCAATTGACGAGCATTGTTACTGTTTCAGGGTTTCAAGGTAGCATTGCATGCGCTTTTACGTATTCAAAATCTTAATAAATATTTGAAATTTCAATAAACTTATTATCCTTTAGACGTAGGTAACTGTTGTTGTACCAAGAAGGGTTGACAAAAACGTTGCCCCGAATGAAGAATAACAAAAGAATGTGTAAGGACCAAAACAAGGATGTGCCCAATAATTTAAAAACGTTTCTCTATGAGAATATACTATTTGCACCAAACATAGCACAAACTAGATAGATACATAACGTAAGATTTTAAAGATAATAACCGTTATAATCACGAACACAATTGCAGCATTAATAGATTCACATACAACTAAAGATAACAAAAACTACGTATGGAATGGATCCCACACTAGTTTGGTGGAGGGCGCACTTGTTGATTTCAGTCAACACTGATAAAGACATTAAGAATAATGTTGAGATAAACGAAAAAGGATTTGCGGGCACTTCATTTAATAATAAATTGCCTGGGCGTGATTTTGATTAAAAAGTGCTAGCTAGGGTGAATAATTAATAAAACCATAATATAACCATAATAAGTATAGACACACTTTACAAAGATAATAAAAGTATATTTACAATTGCTAGTGGTTACATAATCTTCCAGTCGTAGTGCTTTATATTAGTAGTAGGGGAACATCAGACGTCTATACTGGTGATCTTTCATTGTTCTATCTCTGTCGCACTTGCAAATCTCTTCTATACTAAGTAGTTGTGCGAAAGAGAGAACACTTTCGTGTTGAAATAAAACTACTTTTTACGGATTTTATCGCGTTATATTGATTATTTTAAATTCCAAAAACACTTTCGTGTATTTGACCAATTACTTGTAAGGTGAAACGACCGCGGAATCAAACACTAGCTCCACATAGGTATTCAAAACCATGTTTAGACTACTTTTTGGTATTCTATTGTTTATAGTTGTATTAATTGGTAGATTACTTGTGACCAGGGATGCTGAAAAGGATCTGGGTTTAATATTGTAGACTTAACGCGATAAAATCCGTAAGAACTTATTATTGAAAACACTATCCGCAAAAGCTGAATATTAGTAGACATTATGCAGAACATGCCGTCAAAGAAATAAGCGTGGCGGAATTTTGCTTTAAAAAAGGCATGTTTTTATTGTGTGTTACAAAGGGCTACACATCAAGCTATACAAATCCAGTATCGACTGACCTCGCATTGTAAACGCTTTCCGCACAATGCGAGACCAGCCTATACTGGATTTGTGTAGCTTGATGTGTTGCCGTGTGTACATTGGTACTCTCATTGGCTCTGTGTTGGTACGCGGTCGCTTCGCCCATTACTGGCAAGTGTAGAAACACTCGCTAGTTACATATTGTGCGCTCGTTAGTAAATAAATTTGTATATTTCCTCTCTAGTTACGATATTGACCATTTTCTTGAGCCTTACTTACTGTAGTATTGTATTAGATAGCCAACAGATGTTCCACTGTACTTATACATCTTATATCATCAAGATATGTAATCTACAGGTCGAAGAGACGAATGAAACGAAATGCATGGAAATGACATTTTTAAACGGGGTAATTATCCGACTGATAATAATACAGGGGGTTTCTTTGTTCCAGTGCCAGATAGGAACAAAACACGAATCAATAAAAATCAACACTAAAACTTAAAATATTTGTATAAATCCTAGCAACACCTCGTGTTTAAATGTCATTTCTATACCGAACACCGACAGCGGAGCACCTGATACTTCAATATTTAACGTTTGGATACACGTAACATGACGTCTTAATGTAAAATGCGAACTATTTCAACATACTCTTTGACGAACATCACCGTATTTTTCAGAAGATATCTGAAACGATCAACATTAGAAAAAAAAACAATCTGACAGCGTGTATCCGAACAAAATTATAGATGTAATTGTGTAAATGTTCGACCAATCACGTCTTACGTATGAATGTGTGCGTGTCGCCGTGTCTGTGTACACACACGTATGTGCTGGTAGTAGTGACGTCATCGTGATGCATTTCATTACCATTTACTAAAGTTTTTTGTTGTTTCAAAAGTGCTTAATTAGAGCCAATGGTTATTAATTTGGCTGTAAAACTTTTCTAAAATAAAGTCCACTTTTTATATGAAAGACTTTCTTACTGAGTCAAAAAAAATATAGTCCTACGATCATTATTGTTTTGTCCATTTAAATGTGCACTTGTGCAAAAATCTGAGCTTACTTAATGATATGCAGCTATTTAACGTTTATTTCTGGATGATTCTCTAATCGTGATGTGTACAGGTGATAAGTAATGTAGTGAGCCATACAACTCAATAGTTTACCTTAATCACCAAATTACCCAATTTTATCAATCAACCTAACAAATCAATCAGTACGTATTATAAAAGCATTTTTCATTTTTACACCAAACATAAATAATTTCTACGTGGTCCTTCGAGCCGGATTGTACAAATACCTACTATGAGGAACTTCTTATGTCAGCCTTAGTATCAAAAATGATGTATCAATATTTTTTTGTGTTGTTTATCCGAATGTTTGATTAGATATTATATAAAGTTACTATGTACGTATAATACTATATATTGTATGTGTTACGACTACCAGCATTACACGCAGCGGCACCTCACCGTGGTGTTTTATTTTCTCCCTCACCGTCAGCACTGAGAGAACACCCGTGACCGTGGATACTGTGAAGGGTTTAATTACTAACGGTATAAAAATCATAAAGGATTTATAAATCGATTTATCAGTGGAGTCGCCGCGCCCCGGGATGGGATGCCCTTATTGGTCCTTCAGAACGGTCAGATGCGTGCACACCGGCGCGTGTGTATAAAACATGTACAAAACTGGACAAACCAAAAAAATATGCAAGATTCGTAACAACTGACGTTCTGTAGTTTCTGCCTACCTACCTGAAATCAAACAAATACTTGGGAGAGACGAACGCGAGTCTTCAGCGCCCACGGGAACTACTGTAGGTATATCGTCATCTCATCTGTTTGTGACCAGACCATACCTTGTCACGCCATTATATAAAGGTTTTAAATAGTAATAGAAATGACTTGCGTACTATAACAATGGTTTTTTATTATTGTGGAACTCAGATCATATAAAAATTGAAGATGGAACTTTGCGAACAAAGAAGTGAGGCCGGCTAAAACTACGCCTTGCCGTGTACAAACACAATTACACACGTAAACCTTATCTACCGAAACTATGCCTTATCTTGTCAGTCGAGCCATCGAAAGTTCGAATGACAAGATAAGGCGTAGTTTCGGTATACGTGTGTGCGTGTAATTGTGTTTGTATACGGCACGGCGTAGTTTTAGCCGGCCTCACTTCTTTGTTCGCAAAGTTCCATCTTAACTTTTTATTTGATCTGAGTTGTGGAAATGCTCAATCATTCAAATGTTGTATACAGATTCCTATAACAATTGGTCCCGTTAGAGTCCCACAGCTGGGCGTGGGCCACGTCGCTCACGCGAGTGCAGTGCGTGTTGGTAGAGTCAGCTCTCCTTCAACAACGCGCCATTTCTATGTGCAACTATTTAATTTGTGTTGGCGCAACGCGGCGTAACTCAGCGTGACGCGGTGCAATGCGGCGTGACGCAGTGTTGACAAATTAAATGTTATTAGTTGTGAGCGGCTCATGTGCGGCGAAACGCCGTGAACTTGTCGGATATCACCGTGAATACCTACCTGTATTTATGTATGTATGCTGTTGCAGTCGCTGCGCTCGCGCACACTGTCTGTCTGTATGTCACGGACGTGATATTGAATCATATTTAGGAATGGCATAATTAAACAAGTCGTTGTAAAATAACTTGATTGGACCTACATAGCTATATCTGGTCTCAGGTAGTCTCCGGTACGTCTCAAGGAACATTCCCTGCTGATCATAATTATGATCAATAAAACAGAATGCTCTAGTACCAATACACATATTTTAGTTTTGTATTTTACTTTATTTGGGAAACAAACATGTAATTACTAATAATAAATGTAATTAGTAATATAAGTATAAAAATACAGCTATAACAGTATCATACAGCAGAACAAAATAAGCTAATTGTTGTTTCTGCTACTAACTATTACTTATTTACGAAACATTCTGTCGGTGGCTCATTCGGCATAGAAAAGTTGGACGGAGATAAGTTTCAAATCATAAAACAGTGACCATGTGAGGTGTGTTGTCTCTCGAACCGAAAGGAGGATCCTCCAACCTGGAGTATTGCCTATCGGGTCGTATATTACGTGCTAGTCGCCCGGTAAACTCTGCTTGCGCGATGCAGGATTTGTTACGACGTAGTTTCCATGTCACCCGCTAGATGTCGCTACAGCCATAAAGTCTCTCGTCTGTAGTCCTGTCCAAAGTACTCGTCAGTATCAACTAGAACCGTGAAACTAAATATTTAGATAACGTTTACATGTTTTAATTGCTTGTAGGATCGTATTTGTAATAACTAAATAAATAAATAACAAAAAATATAATGTTTATTACTTTTTGAAGGCGGTTTTACTTTTTTGTTAAAATTAATTTTATTTTAGTGAGGGAAATATTGGACTGCAGGCAGGATTCGGACCTGCGTCTTCTGGTTAGGTACACCAGACAGTATGATCGCTAAGCCACCGCGAGTCCCACCCACCATATCGAAATTTGCCTTCACACGTCTTTAAGGTGACGAATTAAAATTATCGCAAAGCTTCAATGATACAGCGAGGTTTCGGAGTAAACGATATCATCAATGTATATTTAAAAAAAGACTCCGATGAATAGACAACCTCTTCTCTTTTTCAAGTCGGTTAATGATAGTTATAAAATGTAACAGTGGTAGGTACCGGGCGGTGCCACGGTGCAGCGCGAGCGTCACCGCGCGCGTGCGCCCGCGCACCGGCCGCGTCTGATTACCTATGATTAGTAGTAACCGCGTTATGTACGCACTACACACCAGTCACACCACTGATTAATTAAACTCACCGACGGCACCACACACGCGCACACAGCGTGTGTGTGTGCGTCTGTATGAACACATACAAACACACATTTTATGCGACACGGCAAGGAATAAAAAATTAATAAATAGGTACATAATGATCATAATTAAATACAAATATTTGACGTCACGTAACTCGGCTCACTATATAGTGACGTAAGTTGCACATCAAGAGCGGGGAGCTGTGAAATTCAGGGCGAAACTATGAGCGGGAACCTCGACCATAAACAAAGAAATCTTCTAGCTGGTCTTGTCTCCACGGGCTCAACTTTCTGGAGCTGTACAACTATATGTACGAAGCGAGCGACAGCATCGCCTGCTGCTCTTGAGACCCGCTGCAAAATACTGATAAAAATAATAAACTTATGGTATATATACATTCTGCCCAGGAATAAAAAAAAATAATGAAAAAGAATAGGGTATTAACTGATTATAGGATTTATTTTTAAAAATGGGCAAGCAAGAAAATAATGAAAAAAATTAATCGTCTAGTAAAGTTCCTAAATATTTATATTATGCGTTTCAATTGTGTGGAGGCCGAGGGGGATTTGTCATTTTCTCGCAAAACAAGTGAGAATTTGTACGGTGCAACTACATTTTGACGCCAGAACTCACTATAATACGCACTCTGTCCAGCGTGAAATTTAAACTCTTACTTTTGAATTAATTTTAATTTAGTTTTTCTTAGTCGGCTCAAAATATAGTGAACATTTGCATGGCCATCAAATTAATAATTTAAGTAGCCTATGAATTTATTAAATATAAGGATGTATGCTGCGTTCATCCCCGCACAACATTCACGCGTGCGCGTGTGTGTGTGTGTGTGTGTGTATGTCGCGCACGCACACACACACGGGTGTGATGTATATAGGCAGGCGGCGGCGTGGGCCGACGCGCACTCGCCTCGCACACATGAACCTGTTCATACGTGAGTACATCACTTAACAAACGCATCTCTAACATATTGCTCACTGACCACTTTGACAGTTGACAACCAAGGAAAAGCCCTTCGCCTAATATAAGCAAATTTGCTAATAAGACACTTATTAGAATTGACTGCTACGGTCGAGCAAGGTGTTATTGAGATTTTCTATAAAATTCTCTGTAGCAGCTCGGAGTCTGCATTTGTGCCCGGTTAATGGCAATAGGCTCGCCCCCTATTACATTACCTTTACATACACATACGACACCCATCTATCTCACCCCCCCCCCCCCCCCCGACACTTGGACTTCCATTTCATGTAGACGTCCCCCGCGCTGCTCCAGTGTGAGCTGGTACAATTTAAGGTCTTTTACTTGGTTTCCTTTTTTTCCTGGTTTATAAATACATTGTTCCATCACGCGTTCTCATCCTTTGTCAGCGAGCTCTTAAAATCGGTCCACAATAATACACACCTAATGAACTACATCTTGGTACGTGACCATTACGTAATTGTTCCAGCGCTGTGTCTGTTGTGTGTCTGTGTGGCGCCGCAGTGCGGGCGGATGGTGGAGGCGCGCGCGCCCCCCGCGCCCCCCGCCCCCTCCGACACCTCCGCGCCCGCGCCCCCCGCCGACCTCTCCGCCGAGGACGAGCCCTACATGAAGCGACACCACCGCGATAACAACATCGCCGAGCTGCTGATCCCGCTGCTCGAGCGCAGCCTGCAGGAGCAGCGCAGTGCGTCCGCGCCGCGCCACCGCAGCAAGTCCAGCAAGAAGGTTATCCAGGTGCTGCCCTACCGTGGCTCCGACGAGCACAAGCGCAAAGGCTGGCGCAAGCTCAACTCGCACAAGAAGCAGGTCGTGGAGATCACGCCGCTACACGGTAAGAATCGCGCCAAGCCGCTCGCCTACATCCTGTCCGCCGCGCAGCCCAGCCACGGCGAGCGCGCCGATGCCCACGACGACTCCGCCAGCGTCACGCTGGAGCGCAAGTACTCCACCGAGGAGCAGCCGTCCTCCGAGGAGGTGCGCCAGACGCTGGACGACTCGCCCAGTAGAAGCACAGGACAGACCAACGAGGACTCCAGCAGTAAGGAGGCCAGCGCGAGCCTCACCAGGGAGAGCGTCTCGGAGACCAGTTCCGATGATAAGTCAGCCGCTGCCACTGATGAAGACATCACCACCAAAGAACCTGCAAAGTATCGCGCCCACAAGTTGAAGCATGCGCACAACCGCGTAGCAGCTGTCACCGCTGAGGATACGGTCACCGCGGAGGTCGTGCCCGTCACTGCCGAGGAGAGATCCACCGCTGAAGTGACTGCGGAAGATAAAGCGGTCACCTCGGAGGACATAGGAGTCACATCTAAGAGGAGCTCTGTTGCTAAAGGTAAGGCTTTAGCTGCAAGAGCCACTGCGAAACGTTCCGGCAGAAAAGTGGACGCAGTTACTGACGAATCAACTGCAGAACTCACCGCTGAGCGTGCCCTCACTGAAGAGGTCACCGCTGAGCGTGCCCTCACTGCAGAGGTAACCGCTGAGCGTGCCCTTACTGCAGAGGTCACCGCTGAGCGTGCCCTCACTGCAGAGGTAACCGCTGAGCGTGCCCTCACTGAAGAGGTAACCGCTGAACGTGCCCTCACTGCAGAAGTTACCGCTGAGCGTGCCTTCACTGCAGAAGTCACCGCTGAGCGTGCCCTCACAGCAGAAGTCACCGCTGAGCGTGCCCTCACTGCAGAAGTCACCGCTGAGCGTGCCCTCACTGCAGAAGTCACCGCTGAGCGTGCCCTCACTGCAGAAGTCACCGCTGAGCGTGCCCTCACTGCAGAAGTCACCGCTGAGCGTGCCCTCACTGCAGAAGTCACCGCTGAGCGTGCCCTCACTGCAGAAGTCACCGCTGAGCGTGCCCTCACTGCAGAGGTCACCGCTGAGCGCGATGGTGAAACTACAGAAGAATGGCTTACTTCAGAAGTCTCTGCAAAGCGAGCCGTCACTGCTGAAGACACGGTCACTTCGGAAGTAACTGGGGAACGTGGCGAAACTTCAGAAAACGGCGTCACTGCGGAAGTGACGGCAGAGCGCGCCCTTACCGCGGAGGGTGCTGTCACTGCTGAGGACAAAGCCAGCACCGCGGAGGTGGTCGGCGACACTCATCACAACAAACATACGCACCACAGCGCTTTAGGCCGCGCACACCATGACCTGGCACAAATTAAACACTTACTCGGAAACCTGAACATAGAGGCCAAGGCCGCCGACGACAGCGACGCCGCGAACAGTGCCTTTATTGAGAACGACATCGTTATCCGACACGAGAACCGCGCCGGCGACTCCGCCGAGAACTTCGGCAAACTGTTCGACACCCGCCCACGAGACATTGTCGAGCTGGTGCAGGCCTCCGCCGAGCCCCGCGCCTGCGCCCGCAGCGCCGACCGCGACCACGAACACGACCACGAGCGCTCCCGCGACCACAAGTCCTACAGACTGTCCTTCTTGTTCAACAAGAAGTAACACGCCACGCGACCACACTTCACCCACGAACATTGTAATGTGCTAAAATGTTGATCTTTGTAACCGACGACACGGCGAGCCACACCTGAGACCGAGTATTGCAACATATAATTTTATATAATTAGATTATAGTTTGAGCATTATAAAATGTAAAAAAAAAACTAAATCAGTCGCGCCGCGCTGTAGTGACGTAGTTAGTGTGTACTAATGGTACAGGAGGTCCGCTCCAAACAATGCATTAGTTATTTTAACACGGTGGCTTTTGTAATACATACCTACATACATACATAGTTCACCTCCACACACAGTATATTGATACTCTATGTAAGTTTATTACATTGTTGGGAGTGAGCTTTCATTTATACCAATTATTTAGTGGTTCTTAAGTAGTATTAGATGCTTATTTGACGATCTCACAGTATGTTTCGTCTGTATTGATATCAATAAATATAAATGGTCTATGGTTATAATTATTTTGTTTGTCAAGAAAGAAACTACTTACACGGTCACGTGATGAGTCGACAATCTCTAAGAGATTTCCTTAGAAAGAAGGCTTGTCGAATGCATGCATGCAGGCATGAACGCGCCCGCAGCGCCCGCGCCAGAACAGGCTGTCGAGCTTGGAAGATGAGATGGAGCAAAGGTATCGACACAGGTTGCATGCCGCACCATAGGCCTACCCAGCTTCCACGGTACAAGTGACATACCGTCTGGTCTGCAGAGAGAGGCCTTTATTCTTAAACTCAGAACAATCTTCTTAATATATATAATGCTACTATTCGTAGTGATTTTGACGACACTGTTAATTAAAACACAACTGAGTTACTTTGTAAGAAAAGAAACGACATTTAATGTTATGAATTACAGTGTCGATTCCAATTAAATAATCTATCTATTTCTTTTAACAAAATTAATAAGTTTTAGTAATTTAATTTCTCATAAGTCATGACAGCACTATTATCCGGTTGGCATGGATACCATTCATGCCAACTATAAAACAAATCCATCCATGTAGGTCGCGTTCGTAATATTAAAATCAAAGAAAATTATATTTTTCTTTACATCTCCCCCTCCCAGAGAAGATACATCAATACACCTACTCACTCACACATCCTCTTCATTGTCTTCAAGAGCAGGAGCTGGAGTTAGTTTCGAGATGTGGAAAAAGTTTGACTCTGATTTCTTATGATTAGTGTTTATCTTGTAAATTGAGTTTGATATTTTTTCTATGATTTTATAGGGCCCGATTCTCAATTCATCGAGCTTTCTTCTATTTTGTTTGTTTCCATTATCCACAAAAACGATATCACCAACTTTGAAGTCAACATGTTTTCGATTTTTATCATAAACCGTCTTGTTGTAATTATGTGATTTGATAGTATTTTCCAAAGCTTTTTTCCTGTCTTTGATCAAATCATACTCGGTCTTTTTAAGTTTCAACTCATTTGGTAAAATTGTAACATCTGTTCCGTTTAGAAGATACTTTGGAGCATATCCAGTAACGGTGTGCTCCGTTTCGTTATAGTTTTTTACACAATTTTGTGCTACAGTTGTCCATGCTATTTTAGCGTCCTTTTCGTTTATTTTGCATCTGATTTTATTGACTAACGTTTGATTTAGTCTTTCGTTTAATCCATTTGAGAAGGGCGAGTCCACAGCAGTAAATATTATTGGAATATTCTTTTCATCCAAAAATCTTTTAAAGTCTCTAGAATTGATACCTGGGTATTGGTCTGTGAGAATCATTCCAATGTCGTTAGTTTCAGAACAGTTTTTCACTAGTTTCATGAAATCATTTGCATTTTGTGTACTTGACGTCGAGATGTATGCGTACCTTGTGAAATGATCTGATAATAGGTGCAAGTATCTCTTTGTTGACCTTGAGCCCCCAAATCCTCCAATTGTGTCAATGGAACATATCTCAAAAGGTTTTGTGGCAGGGCCCAAGTGAGACATCAATCCAGATTTGTTTTGCCCTCTTGATTTGTTCTTTATACATACTATACAACTTTCACAGATTCTTTTTATGTTTTGTGTCATGTTCTCTGCTGTGTACCATGAGCTGATCATTCTTTGCATTTGTTTAATTCCTATGTGTCCCAAGTCCACATGTACATTTTTGATGAATTGTTTACTAAATTTCTCTGATAGGACAATTTTGTCTTTTTTCTTAATTTTCTTGTAATAAATGTTGTTTTTTGATATTAACTTGTCTTTTCTGCACTGTATCTTTTCATTTTTAACTTGGTCTTTTAAGATATCTTCTAGTGTTATTATGTTTACTATTTTTAATTGTTCATCTAGGTTTTCATTTGCTTCTAGGACTGGGTTCCTGCTTAGGCAGTCAGCTTCGATGTTGTATCTTCCTGGAGAGTATTTAATTTGGAAATCATATTGTGATAGGTAGTATGTTAGATCTCCTAATTCTTCATCCGTTCTTGATTTTATATTCATATTCTCCAAGGGCTTGTGATCTGAAAAGACAGTAAATTTCCTACCTATCAACAGATGCTGCCAATACTTTACACATTCTTTAATTGCTAAGCATTCTAGATATACAGCTTTCTTCCTTTTTTGAACGTCATTCAATTTTTTTGAGAAGTATGCAACGGGTTTTTCTTCATTGTTTTTTTGTGGCTGTTTCAGGACTGCTCCTACTCCTAGAATACTGGCATCTGTGTATATGTGGATAGGCAAGTTCGGATCAAAAATGGTCAATATTGGATGAGAACATAATATTTGTTTCATTTCATCAAATGACTCTTGGCATGCCCTAGTCCAGTTAAAGGTTTGTCCTTTTCTTAAAAGGTTATGTAAAGGTTCCAATTTAATTGCTATTTTTGGCACATACTTATGATAAAAGTTTATTTTCCCCAAAAATTGTCTCACATTTTTTCTCGTTTTTGGAGTAGGGAAGTTTTTTATTGATATTAAGTTGTCTTTCAGAGGTCTTACAGAATTATTCTGTATTATGTGACCCAAGTACTTAACAGAGTCGGCTGCGAACATACATTTCGAAAATTTTAGTCTAAAACCTTCACTTTTAATTGCTTCAAATAGCTGTTCCAGATGTCCGACATGTTCTGAAAATGATTTTGAGAATAATAAGATGTCATCGATGTAACATACTGTGAAATCTCCAAGCTTGTGTTTTCGTATTATATTACACATTATTCTCTGAAATATAGCCGGTGAGGTCTTTAAGCCGAATGGTAAGCAAGTCCATTGAAAATGGCCCTCTTGGGTGACAAATGCTGTTTTGTGTCTGTCTGTGACGCGCAGAGGTATTGACCAAAATGCTGAATTCAGGTCCGGTGTCGAGAAAAATTTGCAATCTCTAGTTTTCACTATTAGGTCCTCAATAAGTGGGAATGGCTGTGATTGAGGGATAACGATTTTATTTAGATCTCGAAAATCTATGCACAATCTTGACTTTTTATTTTCATCCCTTTTATAAGCTAATGTAACTGGAGCTGCAAACGGACTATATGATTCTTCTATTATTTTTTTTTCCAATATTTTTCCAATTTGACTTTCAATCTCCTTTTTGTCTTCAATTGTGCAACGATATGGCCTTTTACTACAATATTTTTCTATCGACAAATCAATGTGTGCTTCATAATCTGTAACCGTTCCGATGTCATATTTGTCCTTTGCAAATACAGATTTATTTTTCAATATTAAATCATCAATCACGGCCTGTTGTTTATAGTCTAGATGATTTATCAAAATTTTGAAGTTTTCTTCACTGAAGTTCTCATTGAAGTTTATTAAATTATCAGATTTTATTTCCTTGGAAATGTCAATATCTGACTTATTTGTTTCCTTAGAAACTACTTCACTTCTTTGTATAGGAACTTTTTGAGTGATTTCTAAGTTTTCATTTTGAATTAAGAAAAACTCTTTTATACAATCTAATCCGATTAAAAAATCGTAATCAAAATTTTCTTTGTCAATTACAAAAACATTCATTTTTTTTTCCACATTAAAAATGGTTATATCGAGTGTTATCATTCCATTTGCCTTTTTAACGCCATTAATTGTTTTTAAATTAGTATTGCTAGAGTAACTCGATTCTGTATTATTTATCTTCAATAACCTTGAATTTATCAATGAGACATTAGAGCCCGAGTCATAGATTCCAAATACTTCAACATTTTTATTCAATACTAATTTTATATTAATTAATGGCGGCACTATTAGTTTTTTTGGTCTTCACACTGCAGTTTACATTCCAATTCTGAATTGTTAACGTGCTTTATTTGTTTATTATTTATTTCTTTTCCACTATTCATTTTGGTTTTGAACCAACAAGAATCTTCTGGATGATAGCGCACACCTTTTTGTAAACTTTCACAAATACTACACTTTTCTTTCATTTGCTTAGTATCATCTTTCTTTTTTATAAATTTCTTCTTTACAACCAAATGTTCTAACTTGCCAAGTTCATTAAACAAGTCTTTCGTTTCTATTATTTCCTCTTTGTTGATTCTATCTGTTATAAAATCTGGCAAGCCGGCAGCAATTATATCAATCAGGGTCCCTTGATCTATTGTTTTTCTTACTTCTAATAGAAGTTTTTCTTTTTTAATAGCATATTCTAATAAAGATCCTGATTGATACTTGAAAAATAAGGCATACTTGCTTGTAGTCCAGCCTTTGTTAGCATAGGTTTGCAAAAAGTTAGATTTCCACTCGGACCACTCTGATTGTAAACTATGCTTGATCATCATGGAAGAGTACCAATTAGTGCAGGATTTTTCAAGAAATAATCTGAAAATTTCAATTTTTTCTTCCTCTTTTACTATGTCAAACCTCGCACACTCTTTTTCAAATGTTTCCATCCAGTAATATGCATTTATATTTTTTCCATCAAATTTTTCAATCACAAATCTGTCAGCTAACTTCTTTATACTTTGCTTTTCTTTGTTTTGTTGACTTTCAATTAATTTTTCCAAAATTTTCACTAATGGATCTTCCAAATTCTTTGTACTGAAAATAGCCGACTGTTCTTGGGTAATTTCCTCAAGGAATTGACCCTGGAAACTCATGTTTTCATCCTCATCACAATATGTTTGTAATAGACTTTCTGTCATTTTTATCCATATGCTTCTGCTTTGATGCCTTTTCTTTAATGTATTTTTCACTGTAGCGAAAGCTTTAGAGGTTTGGACATGGTTGTGATATTGTGATACTGCTTGATATTCCTCCGGAATAAGGTAAACTTTGTCTTCTTGTGTAGCAATTGAGGTTATGGCAATATAGTTAGACTTACCGTCTAGTGTTGATTTTACTTGAAACGTAAATTTCAACTTTTCCATTTTCTGACAATAAATGTCGTTTTATAATGCTACTATTCGTAGTGATTTTGACGACACTGTTAATTAAAACACAACTGAGTTACTTTGTAAGAAAAGAAACGACATTTAATGTTATGAATTACAGTGTCGATTCCAATTAAATAATCTATCTATTTCTTTTAACAAAATTAATAAGTTTTAGTAATTTAATTTCTCATAAGTCATGACAGCACTATTATCCGGTTGGCATGGATACCATTCATGCCAACTATAAAACAAATCCATCCATGTAGGTCGCGTTCGTAATATTAAAATCAAAGAAAATTATATTTTTCTTTACATATATATAACTCAAAAGTGACTAACGGACTGACTGACATAGTAATCTACATATCAACGCATAGCCCAAACCACTGGACGGATCGGGCTGAAATTTGGCATGCAGGTCGATGTTATGACGTAGGCATCCGCTACGAAAGGATTTTGATTAATTCTACTCCCAAAGGGATAAAATAGGGGATGAAAGTTTGTATGAGAAAACACGCGGGCGAAACCATGGGCGGAAAGCTAGTAACCAAAGACATATCTCTTTGCTAGTAACTAATAACTGTGCTGAGGTCGAACACAACAGTGACAACTAAGAATTGATTATTAAATACTATGTGTTCCTATACAATAGGTAGTAATTTTTCTCAGGCTTCACTGCCGTTGACGAATAGAAAGAATTTAATCGTAAACTAAATCCGCGAAGCGCCCGGTGTACTGGTGGTCTGCTGAGATCGCGCAGCTGCGCGTCACGTGCGTGGCGGTCAGGCGCCAGTACACCCACTACCGCAGGAGACGTCGACGGATCCCCGAAGAGGAGGCCGCGCTGTACGAAGCGTACCGCGCGGCAAAGGAGGCTCTGTGTGAAGTGTGTGTTTAATATAATATAAGTATGTGTGCGCGCACTTAGCTATGTAAGCATAGTTATTATAACTAATCCATTTTATTGTTTGAATAGTCTAATAAAGTACACCGAACAGTGAACATATAAGGACGGGAGTTAAAGTAAATAAAACATCTCTAATGTTGAGTTGATACTTACATACTACACCTCAAACATTTGTTTCCTTCAAAGACCATATAAGAGCCAAACATTACATGGCGACACTGCCAGGGCTCCGCTAAGAAACCTCTTTCTACTTTTAAGTACTGGACTGGTTACTCAAATACAAAATCAAGATGTGCCAGTCAAAAGTAGAAAAAACGGTAATTTGAAAAACTAAAAAACCCGACTGCGTTTCTGGGTAATTTGAAAATACAAAAACGATAAAACAAGCAAGTTGTCATACCCGATTGCAATTAACCAGAAGTTGCCAATAAAATAAATTGTAGCAGTCGGGACCCATTCTAGAAATGGAGGCTAAGTGAATTGAGAGCACATAGATACCTATATTACATTACGGGTTACTCCAATCTACTGACTAGGGCTGACTTTCTAGAATGGGTCCCGACTGCTACAATTTATTTTATTAGCAACTTCTGGTTAATTGCAATCGGGTAAGACAACTTGCTTGTTTTATCGTTTTTGTATTTTCAAATTACCCAGTAACGCATTCGGGTTTTTTGTTTTTCAAATTACCGTTTTTTATTTTATCATTTTTAGTTTTATTATCAGTTGATAGAATAATATGCATATGCCAGTTAAATTGTTACCGCCTTCACCAAGTGGAGGTACTCCCAGCTTATGTTGCGTTCTGATTCAAAATTTTTACCCGGTGTCACTTTCACAATGAATATGAATCTAACGACATCTCTCAAGCTAAACTCCATCGAGCCGTTCAGGCTACAGAGCGTGCCAAACATTTGTATGTACTTGGCGCATAAAAACCGCCACTTCATTTTTTTTTTTTTGATATACCCAGTGTCACTCTCACGGTAATTACGAATCTAACGATACCTCTCAAGCTAAAATCCATCGAGCCGTTCAGGCTGCAGAGCGTGCCAAACAATTATACATACATACATACATACTCTTGAAAAACATAACCCTCCTTCTGGCGCAGTCGGGTAAAAAAGAAGACGTGTTTCTGAACCAGAACGCCGCTGGGAACAATGCAGCTCAATAATAATTAGAGGAATTTGGGAACCACCTGAAAAATATAAGCCTAGTGACATATCTGGTACTGGCCCTAGTTTTGGTTGATACTCTGTTTTTCGGATGCAAGCTGTACAGGATGTGCCATCGACGCCTAATACAAGACGAGTTGGGTATACAAGCTATTGCCCGCATCAGGTCATCGCTACGCGCGGCCCCTGCGCAACGTTGAGGAGTCCAGCACGTAAGTAATACGACATCGTCTTGTGAGTGTTTAAATTACTGTTTCTTGATTTAACACAAAGTGCTATACTATTTCAAATGAACTAAGACTATATTGCAAGTGAGGGTGTTAACAAAAGGATTCAGAAAATATTTAAACAGATTTGGTTTTCAAAAAACAGTTTTTGAAGTAAAAGTGTTAATACAGAGATCAAATTTCGTTACGCTAATATAGTTATAATCATTCAACGGTGCACCAATTCTCATCGAACATGATACCGCGCGGCGAATACTGCTTACGCGGTACATTTTCAAGTCTGTATGTTGCGAAATAATGTAGTCTTACCTAGTTATAAATAATGGTAAAAATATTTTACCACTAACAGCATGGTGGACTCTATCGAATGTACGCGAATATGCTCGACGATAAAGGTAAGTCTTTACTGATAGTTTTGTTTTAAAGAACAGACTCTCAGAAAACGCAAAATTGCGTATTTCAGATGAATATAAAACGATTTCCGACTTAATTATAGATATTCGGAAAAAAATAATAACTAAAAAGTCCTACACAGCCATTCAATCACGCCTGCCGGCCATGAGACAAGGTCAAGATACTATTGAAGAATATGGTAAGGAGATAGAACAGCTGTTTACTGACATGACAATTTCTCAAGCCGACGGGGACTCGAGTGCTTTCTCTGTACTTAAACCCATTAATGAAAAATCTGCAATAAAAACATTTTCAGCTTAAAAGAAGCAATACAGGCTGCCAAAGACGAGGATAGGCCAGCCGCTCAACAACAAGGTAATGTCATGCATGTATCTAAGCAAGGACATACTTTCTATAGCAATAGGCGCTTTAATGGTAGTGCGCGTCACAATTATGGTCAAAATTCCAATTATTACCGTGGACAGTCAGGGCGTAATATAAATTACGGATATCAAGGACGTGGTAATTATAATAACTATAGAGGAAATTATTTTAACAACAATTTCAGAGCAATTTGTAACAATCGTAGACACTCTTATGGTTTTCAGAGAGGTAGAGGTAGGATTTTCACCAACTATAAAAGTAACACTCAAAATCGTAATATTAGTTTTATTGTAACACGGTAGTATAAACTATGACAATATTAGCGCTGGCTGGTCACTGTCATAAGTATTTAGTGTCTGTGGCTGTTGCATTGTTTTTTACTCTCTCTCTATTCTATCTTCTAATGGTGTGTGCGTTTTACAATATATCTTTTATAATACATCAATCGTTTATATTAACCAAAAACCCATCACGTAATGTATATGCAGTAGAACATAATGTGGAGCAGCTTCAAAGTAGTGAACAAAATAGCCCAATACAGTTTTTTCGATCTTAAGAATATAATTTTATCATGTCATGAAAATACCAAATACGTGACATTGTATATTAATAATAAAAAATATTATTAAGCGATGAAAAATATTCTGTAAATCTTTGATGTGCTGGGTAAAAGTAGGAGACGGCACAATAAGATCATCAAGATATATAAGAAATTTTACGTGATTTAGGGTTATACGAAACCCATCCATCAAGCGCTGAAAAGTGGCAGGCGCATTTCACAGTCCAAATGGCATTCGCAAAAACTTATACATGCCAAACGGAGTTATAAAGGCTGTTTTCAGCTGATCTTCTTTCTTTACCTTAATTTGCCAGTACCCAGCGCGGAGATCAATTATTGTTGTCATGAATGGCGTACGCTTGGCGTTAAGAAGAAGATCATCAATTCTTGGAAGTGGATATTTATCCGGCGTAGTAACAGCATTCAGTTGCCTATAATCGATACAGACTCGGATTCCACCATCTTTCTTAGGCACCATCACCACGGGACACGCATGGTTCTATGATGCCTTCTTGTAACATGTTAGCTACTTCCTTCTTTAGCATCTCAGTCTTTGTGGGTGACAATCTATAAGGTGGGACAGCAGTAGGACTATGACTACCAGTATCTATATGATGCTCTGCCTGAGTCGTTGGCTTTCCATTGCTCACAAACACTGCTTCATTTTGTCTGAGGAAGGTCAACTCGGGCTGATCATCACTTAAAGCTGTCACTTCAAGACTTAATATTTCCGTCGATGGAAATCGATTTTCGAAAAATTGTAAAATTGTAAAATTGTAAAATTGTAAAATTGTAAAATTGTAAAATTGTAAAATTGTAAAATTGTAAAATTGTAAAATTGTAAAATTGTAAAATTGTAAAATTGTAAAATTGTAAAATTGTAAAATTGTAAAATTGTAAAATTGTAAAATTGTAAAATTGTAAAATTGTAAAATTGTAAAATTGTAAAATTGTAAAATTGTAAAATTGTAAAATTGTAAAATTGTAAAATTGTAAAATTGTAAAATTGTAAAATTGTAAAATTGTAAAATTGTAAAATTGTAAAATTGTAAAATTGTAAAATTGTAAAATTGTAAAATTGTAAAATTGTAAAATTGTAAAATTGTAAAATTGTAAAATTGTAAAATTGTAATTTAACTTATCTACTTTTCTACTATTCTACTACTCTACTATTCTACATGAATGACCCGATGATGTCAACCAAGTGACGAGTCACCACTGGGGCGATCGGATGGAATCAGGGAGCTGAATTTAATTAAAATAAACACCCTGTTCCAACGGTTTATTTAGGTAGGAATAAGAGATAATTACAAAGTTTCACCGTACTTATATATAACTGGCGGAGACTCTTAACACCGCCATGCAGTGGGTGACGTCATTGCTTCAATGCCATCTATCAGTGTAAAGATAAAGTAAAAACAATGTTCCCTGAATAAAACCGTCAACGTTCATACATTCTCCCCCCTATTAAGGGCAAATACAATTTGACCTTCATATTACATAACAAGTTCAATCATTTGTTAACTAAAATACCTTTACAACCATCTGCTTATATTTAACAATAAGTAAAATCCAAATAAAAAAACTTAACAGTATATAGTAGTTATAAATATTTTTATGAAACAGGGTTTTTCTTAAGTACATTAACGGAATTAACCACATTATTGCTACGTACACAGCAAACTACATAATATTCTAAGTAGTAACCGGTAGTAAACACAATTTAGAAACAGGTCTCTTATAAATGAATTTTTAGTTTTAACAGTGACCACTCGTACGATTCCGTCACTACCAGGATGTTCTTCTGTCACTAAACCGTACAGCCAACGACACGGAGGAAGACCGTCTTCCTTCACTAAGACCACGTCTCCCCGTTTGAGTGATAAATTGTCAGTGGTCCACTTATACCTATTAAAAAATTGCCTCAAATATTCCTGAGACCACTTTCGCCAAAACATTTGTAGCATACGTTGAGTGTATTGCCATCTTTTTAATGAGCTGACGTTCGAACCTTCATAATTATTATCTGGCAGAGTAACAAGAGACTCGCCCACAAGAAAATGGCCAGGAGTTAAAATTTCCGTATCTTCGGAATTGCTTTCCAGCCTGGATAGTGGTCTGGAGTTCAGACACGCTTCCACCTGAGCTAACACAGTTGCAAGTTCCTCGTAAGTAAGGGTGGAAGTACCGATTACCCGTTTGAGATGAAATTTTACCGATTTTATTCCGGCCTCCCATAACCCACCAAAATTGGGTGCGTGAGGCGGAATGAAATGCCAAGTGGTTCCGTTGGTCGCCAAATTTTCTGCAATTTCAGGTAAGATGCTATTTCTTTCGTCTAGAAAAAGCTTTCCAATTTCCTTTGCCGCTCCCACAAAATTGGTGCCATTGTCACTCCACACCTCTTGACAATAGCCTCTCCTCGCTACGAATCTCTTTAAAGCTTGCAGAAATCCTTCAGAAGTAAGGTCAGATACTGCTTCTACGTGAACCGCCCGTGTCGACATGCAAACAAATAGGCATACATATCCTTTATAGGATTTGTATCCACGTCCTTTTGCTGTACGTAATTGGATAGGTCCAGCAAAGTCAACGCCGCTCTGAAGAAACGGTCGAGACGGCTTAACGCGAGCTGAAGGTAGCTGACCCATAAGTGGATAATTGGTAAGTCCTGTATTTTTAACACATATTATGCATTTACGTATATGACTTTTAACCATTTGTTTGACTCCAATTATCCAAAATTTATTGTAAATATAATTTAAAGTTAATTGTTTTCCACCATGCAGAGTTTGCTTATGACCAATCAATAATTAAATTAGATATATATGACAATTCTTTGGCAAAATTATGGGGTGTTTACTCGCCATAATTAACTCAGATTCTTCTAATCTGCCCCCTACTCTCAAAATGTTTTTAGCGTCTAAAAATGGATTTAATGTTCTTAAGATACTTTTTCTTTTTATTTGTTTCTTGTTTGTTAATGCTATTATTTCTTCTTCAAAATGTTTCCTTTGATATAATCTAATACAAGTTTCCATAGCTGCATTAATTTCTTCGGTTTGTAAATAACCTTTCCACTTTCTTCCAGATGCCGATTTTTTCGCAGGTAACAGACGTCTACAATAAGCTACAATTCTAATAAGCCGTGTCAACGATGAGTATCGTTCACACATACATGGTTCATTAACAAGGTGATGAACCTTTACTGTCTCTAAGTCAGTGGTCAAATCGCAAGGTTTTTCATATTTAATATTTGTATTTTTCAAAAAATCAGGTCCTTGAAACCATAGCGAACATTCTTTCAGCTCTGCAGGAAGCATACCCCTAGAAGCACAATCGGCCGGGTTTTGTTTTGAAGATATATGCGACCATTGCCAGGGACCCAATGAGGTAAGTATCTCCGAGACACGATTACCTACAAATACTTTCCATTTATTCGGTAAACCATTAAGCCATGCAAGCACGATTCTCGAATCCGTCCCTGCTCTCAAATTTTGTTTTTCAATATTTAATACCTTTGATACTTCCAGTATAAGTCTTTTCAGCAACACGGCCTCGCACAACTCTAATCGCGGAATCGAGACTTGTTTGAGTGGGGCGACTTTAGCCTTTGCCGTAATTAACGAGACTGTTATATTTCCCGAAGAATCAATCACACGGAGATATATAACCGCAGCGTATGCTACTTTCGAAGCATCGCAAAAACCGTGCAATTCTCTTCTTACATCGGTTGAAGTAGTGCCCATCCATCTGGGTACAGTAATGTTTTTTAAGTCATTCAAACTATTTCGGTAAGTACACCAATCAGCATAAATTTCTGGCGGGACATAATCATCCCATAGTATACCTGTTATCCAAAGCTTTTGAATAATAGATTTTGCTAATATAATGCATGGAGTAATCCAGCCAAGTGGATCAAATAGACGTGAGATTTCTGATAAAATTTTCCTTTTTGTTACAGGTTGTTCCAGATCGGCTAACTTCACAGCGTACCGAAAATTATCTTCTCTTCGTGCCCAGGCAAGTCCCAATATTTTTATAATTTCATCCATTTTAATATGTATCCCCTCCTTTATTTCCATACTTTTATCCAATTCATTTATTCTTTCCAATAGGTCCTCATTATTACTTGACCATTTTTGTAGTAGAAATCCTCCTTGCTTTAATAATTTATTCATCTGAATATATATTTCCATTCCTTCCTCAACTGTTTCACTATTCGTCATTAAATCATTCATGTAATATTCTGTACATAGTTTTTTAGCTGCTATTGGATATTCAGTTCCATCGTCTTGTGCTAGTTGTTGCAGAGTTCGAACCGCAAGAAAAGGTGCACACGCAGTTCCAAATGTAACCCTTAGCATTTTGTAATCCTTTATATCCTCCTTGGGGTTTTCTCTCCACAAAAATCTTAGATAGTCAGTGTCATCGTCATGGGTTTTAATTTGTCGATACATTTTGACTATATCAGCTGTCATACAGATACAGCCTAATCTCCACCTCATGATTAAATGTCTTAACTCTGGTTGAATTGTTGGTCCAATCAATAAACAATCATTGAGCGATACCCCACCCCTGCCTTTGGCCGATGCATCGAACACTACGCGGACTCTAGTAGTGTCCTTGTCCGCCCTGATCACAGCATGGTGAGGTAAGTACATCGCTTCTTTTCTTCTAATATCTTTTTCTGATACTTTTACTGCATGCCCTAGTTGTACATATTCCTCAATTACTTCTTTATATTTTTGTTTTAAATCTTCATCCCTTTTAAATTTATTTTCTAACCCTTCGAATCTTTTTTCAGCCACCGCGCGACTTTCACCGCGACTAAAGTCAGGAATATTTTTGAATGGTAAGCGCACCATATATCTACCTTCTTTATCTCTTGTCGTTGTTTTAACATATATATCTTCGCAAAGCTTTTCTTCTGTAGAAAGTGTTTGTTCCGCTAATAAATCTTGATCAGATTCTAGCTCCCAGAACTTTTTCAATAAATCCTCTTCTTGTTTTATTTGACAATGTAATGCCAAGACACCTTCGGTTTGGGTAACCGATGAATCTACAACTCCAGATAGGATCCAACCTAAAGCTGTAGACTGCGCAACAATAGAGCCTGACGGGCAATGCTTCAGCCCCTCCTTTATGATCTGACTATACACATCAGCTCCTAATAAAAGATTAATTTTATTAGGTTGATGATAGTTTGGATCAGCAAGTTCAATCCCTCCTAATTCTGACCATTCCAGAACATCTATTTTCTTCGTAGGAAGAAGTGTAGTGATGGAAGTCAAAACATGAGCCTTTAAGGTGAGTATAAAATGTGGATTGACTCTTGATTGTATCTTTATGTTGACAATTGCTTTTGATAACAAATCCTGGTCTCCACCTAGACCAGAAATCTTACTTTTTAATGGTTATCTTTTTTAATTTCAGATCTTGGACGGTACTCTCAGTAACGAAATTTGCCTGAGAGCCTTGGTCCAGTAATGCTTTTAATATATAAGTACCACCGCTTTTCGACTCGGTTTTGACTAGCGCTGTTGCTAGCAAAACCTGCTTACAAATTTTACCTGTCGAAAAACAGCTGACTACTGTTGCTGGATCTTCTATTTGTTTATTGATTCCCCCTGACTTAGAAGGTTCCAGCACCCGTGACGAAACATTCCTACCTGTTTCCTCGTTTGGTTTGACATCCGTGGTCTCAAGCGTATCTGAGTTCCTAGTGTGTAATAACGTGTGGTGACGACGATGACACAATTTACATTTAGTGCTACATTGACAGACTCTAGCTGAATGGTTATTCCCCAGACAATTAAAACAAATATTTCTTGAAGTGACGAAATCGCGACGTTTGTCCACTGATTCTTGAGTAAATTGTTTACAAGCACATAACCGATGTGTGTCTTCGCTACAAAAAGGACACACAATTTTTGATACATGTAATGATTTAACCTTTGTTCTAATAGCATTTTGATTAAAATTGCTGTTAGTCGTGGTTCTGTTAACCGAAGACCGAGTATCGAGAAACTCAAGAGCCCTATATCTACTGCTAAGAAAATCTTTAAATTGTTCGTATGTTGGCAACTCCTCAGATCCATTATTATGACTAAAATCAAACTCCCACTGTTTCCTCGATTCTGGGTCTAATTTTAAAGTTAATATGTGAATTATTATAATATCCCAATTTTTCACATCAATACCTATATTGGATAACCCACTGAGACAATCATTGGTGGTGTCCAACAACTCTTTTAAGTTACTAGCAGATTCCACAGTAATATTCCTCTGACTTAAAAGTCGTTTAATTATGTGGTGTGACAAGTACCGCTTATTATCATACCTAGATTTTAATAATGACCAGCACCTTTCATAAATTATCGTTTGCAATAGGTATCTGTCGTAATAATTGCTCAGCTTCTCCCGTTAAATAACTTTTTAAATAATGCATTTTTTGAACGTTAATTAATTTTGCAATATTATGAACTAAAGATATGAACAAATCGCGAAATGTTACCCATTCCGTGTATTTCCCTGAAAATTTAGGTATTACTATTTTCGGCAATTGTATCTGATGAGACTTAGTTTCATCAGGCTGACTCTCAGATACCTTTTCTTCCTTTGACTTTTGGGAAGCGTAAACCTGAAGAATTGATTTTAATTCGGTTTTATAATCTAGATAAGTCTCTTCGGCTAGATCGTGTACATCCTTTTTTACATATTCCTGATCACTTAAATGGGGGCCAAACTGTTCGATTAATGATCTATGGGTGCTACGAAATTCGTCCCACAGTTTTTCTAACGCTTCTAATCGAACTTGGGCATATATTTCCGTGATCCTCTCCTTAGGAGATTTCTTAAAATTACGTTTTGCTTTAACTATATTGTTGAAATTATCACTTTGCAGCAATAGTTTGGACTCCATTTTATAAAGTAGGTAAGTTGCAAAAATCTCGAATTATTCTAAGTACCAGAAATTCTTAAAAATTTTACAAGTGTTTTTAACAACATTAATTCTAACTAAAATTGGGCATAGGTTCCCCGTCGGTACAACTTTTCTTATGCTAAACTATTCTGAGTCCAAGAAATCTACACAAACGTTAAAGTTAATGACATTTAGCACACAATTTTTCTAATTTGACTTTTATGATCACTTGTATAAAGTTTAAAATCAATAATCACTTACGGTTTGTCCAGTTCACTCGATATTCACTCACGATTTTGCTCCGTTCCCTTGAGGTCACTTTTGATGTCTTCTATGTTCGCACGCTGACTCGCAGCGCGCGCACGTCATCGCAGGTAAGTTCCAGCCCGTCCTGACAGCGTTCGCCAAACTCCAGCTTCGGCGTCTGTCTCGAAGTCCAAGGCAGGATTCACCACCAAACCCTGGCTCCTGATTGCTGCAGCAGCTCTTCACGAACTGGTCTGCTTGTTCGGAACCTCCCTCTCCCCTAGTCAGTTAAGCCAAAATGCACCACCGCTGAGGTGCCCCCAGACACTACCAGCTGTGTCCGGCTCCGAAGGCCCAATGAATGACCCGATGATGTCAACCAAGTGACGAGTCACCACTGGGGCGATCGGATGGAATCAGGGAGCTGAATTTAATTAAAAACAAACACCCTGTTCCAACGGTTTATTTAGGTAGGAATAAGAGATAATTACAAAGTTTCGCCGTACTTATATATAACTGGCGGAGACTCTTAACACCGCCATGCAGTGGGTGACGTCATTGCTTCAATGCCATCTATCAGTGTAAAGATAAAGTAAAAACAATGTTCCCTGTATAAAACCTTCAACGTTCATACACTACTATTCTACTATTCTACTATTCTACTATTCTACCATTCTACTATTCTACTATTCTACTATTCTACTATTCTACTATTCTACTACTCTACTATTCTACTATTCTACTAATCTACTATTCTGCTTTTGTAGTAAGGTTTGCTCAGGTTAGGTTAGGTTAGCTACTATTCTACTATTCTACCATTCTACTATTCTACTATTCTACTATTCTACTATTCTACTATTCTACTATTCTACTATTCTACTTCTACTAATCTACTATTCTGCTATTGTAGTTAGGTTTGCTCAGGTTAGGTTAGGTTAGCTACTATTCTACTATTCTACTATTCTACCATTCTACTATTCTACTATTCTACTATTCTACTATTCTACTATTCTACTTCTACTAATCTACTATTCTGCTATTGTAGTTAGGTTTGCTCAGGTTAGGTTAGGTTAGTAAGATTGTAAAATTGTAAAATTGTAAAATTGTAAAATTGTAAAATTGTAAAATTGTAAAATTGTAAAATTGTAAAATTGTAAAATTGTAAAATTGTAAAATTGTAAAATTGAAAAATTGTAAAATTGTAAAATTGTAAAATTGTAAAATTGTAAAATTGTAAAATTGTAAAATTGTAAAATTGTAAAATTGTAAAATTGTAAAATTGTAAAATTGTAAAATTGTAAAATTGTAAAATTGTAAAATTGTAAAATTGTAAAATTGTAAAATTGTAAAATTGTAAAATTGTAAAATTGTAAAATTGTAAAATTGTAAAATTGTAAAATTGTAAAATTGTAAAATTGTAAAATTGTAAAATTGTAAAATTGTAAAATTGTAAAATTGTAAAATTGTAAAATTGTAAAATTGTAAAATTGTAAAATTGTAAAATTGTAAAATTGTAAAATTGTAAAATTGTAAAATTGTAAAATTGTAAAATTGTAAAATTGTAAAATTGTAAAATTGTAAAATTGTAAAATTGTAAAATTGTAAAATTGTAAAATTGTAAAATTGTAAAATTGTAAAATTGTAAAATTGTAAAATTGTAAAATTGTAAAATTGTAAAATTGTAAAATTGTAAAATTGTAAAATTGTAAAATTGTAAAATTGTAAGATTGTAAAATTGTAAAATTGTAATTTAACTTATCTACTTTTCTACTATTCTACTATTTTACCATTCTACTATTCTATTATTCTACTATTTTACTATTCTACTATTCTACTATTCTACTATTCTACTATTCTACTATTCTACTATTCTACTATTCTACTATTCTACTATTCTACTATTCTACTATTCTACTATTCTACTATTCTACTATTCTACTATTCTACTATTCTATTATTCTACTATTCTACTATTCTACTATTCTACTATTCTACTATTCTACTATTCTACTATTCTACTATTCTACTATTCTACTGTTCTACTATTCTACTAATCTACTATTCTACTATTCTACTATTCTACTATTCTACTATTCTACTATTCTACTATTCTACTATTCTACTATTCTACTATTCTACTATTCTACTATTCTACTATTCTACTATTCTACTATTCTACTATTCTACCATTCTACTATTCTACTTTTCTACTAATCTACTATTCTGCTATTGTAGTTAGGTTAGCACAGGTTAGGTTAGGTTAGCTACTATTCTACTATTCTACCATTCTACTTTCTACTAGTCTACTATTCTACTATTCAACTATTCTACTAATCTACTATTCTGCTATTGTAGTTAGTTTTGCTCAGGTTAGGTTTGCTCAGGTTAGGTTAGGTTATTAAAATTGTAAAATTGTAGAATTGTAAAATTGTAAAATTGTAAAATTGAAAAATTGAAAAATTGTCAAATTGTAAAATTGTAAAATTGTAAAATTGTAATTTAACTTATCTACTTTTCTACTATTCTACTATTTTACCATTCTACTATTCTATTATTCTACTATTTTACTATTCTACTATTCTACTATTCTACTATTCTACTATTCTACTATTCTACTATTCTACTATTCTACTATTCTACTATTCTACTATTCTACTATTCTACTATTCTACTATTCTACTATTCTACTATTCTACTATTCTACTATTCTACTATTCTACTATTCTACTATTCTACTATTCTACTATTCTACTTTTCTACTATTCTACTATTCTACTATTCTACTATTCTACTATTCTACTATTCTACTATTCTACTATTCTACTATTCTACTATTCTACTATTCTACTATTCTACTATTCTACTATTCTACTATTCTACTATTCTACTATTCTACTATTTTACCATTCTACTATTCTACTAACCTACTACTCTGCTATTGTAGTTAGCTTTGCTCAGGTTAGGTTAGGTCAGCTACTATTCTACTATTCTACCATTCTACTTTCTACTATTCTACTATTCTACTATTCCACTATTCTACTATTCTACTATTCTACTATTCTACTATTCTACTATTCTACTATTCTACTATTCTACTATTCTACTATTCTACTATTCTACTATTCTACTATTCTACTATTCTACTATTCTACTATTCTACTATTCTACTATTCTACTATTCTACTTATCTACTATTCTGCTATTGTAGTTAGGTTTGCTCAGGTTAGGTTTGCTCAGGTTAGGTTAGGTTAGTAAAATTGTAAAATTGTAGAATTGTAAAATTGTAAAATTGTAAAATTATAAAATTGTAAAATTATAAAATTGTAAAATTGTAAAATTGTAAAATTGTAAAATTGTAAAATTGTAAAATTGTAAAATTGTAAAATTGTAAAATTGTAAAATTGTAAAATTGTAAAATTGTAAAATTGTAAAATTGTAAAATTGTAAAATTGTAAAATTGTAAAATTGTAAAATTGTAAAATTGTAAAATTGTAAAATTGTAAAATTGTAAAATTGTAAAATTGTAAAATTGTAAAATTGTAAAATTGTAAAATTGTAAAATTGTAAAATTGTAAAATTGTAAAATTGTAAAATTGTAAAATTGTAAAATTGTAAAATTGTAAAATTGTAAAATTGTAAAATTGTAAAATTGTAAAATTGTAAAATTGTAAAATTGTAAAATTGTAAAATTGTAAAATTGTAAAATTGTAAAATTGTAAAAATTGTAAAATTGTAAAATTGTAAAATTGTAAAATTGTAAAATTGTAAAATTGTAAAATTGTAAAATTGTAAAATTGTAAAATTGTAAAATTGTAAAATTGTAAAATTGTAAAATTGTAAAATTGTAAAATTGTAAAATTTACAATTTTACAATTGTAAAATTGTAAAATTTACAATGTTACAATTTTACAATTCTACAATTTTACAATTTTACTAACCTAACCTAACCTGAGCAAACCTAACCTGAGCAAACCTAACCTGAGCAAACCTAACTACAATAGCAGAATAGTAGATAAGTAGAATAGTAGAATAGTAGAATAGTAGAATAGTAGAATAGTAGAATAGTAGAATAGTAGAATAGTAGAATAGTAGAATAGTAGAATAGTAGAATAGTAGAATAGTGGAATAGTAGAATAGTAGAATAGTAGAAAGTAGAATGGTAGAATAGTAGAATAGTAGCTGACCTAACCTAACCTGAGCAAAGCTAACTAAAATAGCAGAATAGTAGGTTAGTAGAATAGTAGAATGGTAGAATAGTAGAATAGTACAATAGTAGAATAGTAGAATAATAGAATAGTAGAAAAGTAGATAAGTCAAATTATAATTTTCAATTTTACAATTTTACAATTT
>OY292542.1:7216192-7274272 GCA_958496365.1 Subacronicta megacephala | reverse complement strand
CATCGACCACAAGTTGACTTTTAACACTCACGTCGCAAACGTCTGTTCCCGAGCCGTCGGCATATACAAGCAGCTGTCGCGGGCTGCTAGGGTCAGTTGGGGTCTCCATCCAGAGGTTATCCGCTGCATCTATACGGCTGCAGTGGAGCCTATCGTAATGTACGCAGCGAGCGCGTGGTCGCCGGCCGCTAAGAAAGTCGGGGTGCTGAAAAAGCTGAACGCCGTCCAGAGGAGTTTCGCGCAGAAACTGTGCCGAGCCTACCGCACGGTCTCCCTGAACTCAGCACTGGTGCTGGCTGGGATACTCCCTCTTGACCTGCGAATCCAAGAAGCAGCCTCGCTCTATGAGGCCAAGAGAGGGGTATCCCATCCAGCGCTGGGAGATCGGGAGATCGAGCGAGTGGTATCGGCGTTGGAAATGCCGCATCCGGCTGAGCAGAGGGCCATTGCACTGCAACGCCTGGTAGACGAGGATCAGTACAATGAGCACCGCAATTATGCGGTGCGTATCTTCACAGACGGCAGTAAAATTGAGGGCAAAGTCGGTGCCGCACTGTCAGTGTGGACCGGCGATGCGGAAGTCAAAGCCCTCAGGCTTGCTCTGCCGTCTTACAGCACCGTCTACCAGGCTGAACTTCTCGCCCTCTGCAAAGCAGCGAAGGAAACCCTCCGAAGGTCTGAGACGGCGTTCGCTATCTACAGCGACTCCATGGCAGCACTCCAAACAGTCGTGAACCCCGAAGCCCTCCATGCCCTTGCAGTCGAAACAAGGGACGCCATCCGCTGCACCAACTCCCAGAACAAGAGCGTCTCCCTGTTCTGGGTGAAAGCTCATGCGGGGCTGGAGGGTAACGAGAGAGCCGACTTACTCGCGAAGGAGGCTGCCCTAAAGTCGAAGCGGCAACCCGACTACGACAAATGCCCGGTTTCATTCGTCAAGCGTATGATCCGAATGGAGACGCTGGGCGAATGGAACCGGAGGTATTGTGCAGGAGAAACGGCGGCCACCACGAAGATGTTCTTCCCATGCGCGATCGCTGCGTACAGGACGGTGCGTAAGATGGAGACCACAAAGGAGCTGACCCAAGCCCTAACAGGCCACGGCGGGTTCTCCGAATACCTGACTCGTTTTAAGTGCAAGGAGAGCCCCGCGTGCGCCTGTGACCCCGACAAGCAAGAGACAGTCCTCCATCTCCTGACGGACTGCCCGATGTATGCCCTCTTGAGGTACGACCTCGAAAATAAGATAGGAAATAGAATAGTTTTAGAGAATCTCAGCGTAATCATAAGCAATAAAAATCATAGGGCAGCATTCACTGAATATATCACAAAAATTGTAAAATCAGTCAATAAAAGGAATAAATAAATGTGTTGGTTTTTAAACGTATTTATTGAATTTATTTGTGAACTTTTTATTTTATTTATTTTTTAATTGATTTTATTTATCGAAATTATTTATTGAAATTTTAGATTGAAATTATTTACTGCAATTATTTATTGGAATTTTAAATTGTAATTATTTATTGAAGTTATTCATTTTTAACAAAATCGGAATTATTTATCATGTTGCATCTACTATTTATTATAAGGAAAATTGAAATTATATTATATGATTGAAAAATTTTTATTATATGATTTTACAATTTATTTTAAATTTTATACATTATTATTATTTAATATTATATTTTTATTATAACAAGATTAAAATAGAAAAACAAATCTACAGCCCATACAATGTCCCTGCGTACTCGAACGGCAGGGGACCTTTCGCATGGCAGGAGTGTGGTTTTAGCCGGTAAGAGTCCGGCACTACCCAGATTGCCTCACGCGCTGAGCAGTCTGGGTGTCCATGAGGATTTCCCACTCCTGCCACACAAAAAAAAAAAAAAAAAAAAAAAAAAACCTAACCTAACCTAACCTAACCTAACCTAACCTAACCTAACCTAACCTAACCTAACCTAACCTAACCTAACCTAACCTAACCTAACCTAACCTAACCTAACCTAACCTAACCTAACCTAACCTAACCTAACCTAACCTAACCTAACCTAACCTAACCTAACCTAACCTAACCTAACCTAACCTAACCTAACCTAACCTAACCTAACCTAACCTAACCTTTTTTTTTTTTTTTTTGGCGTGTGGAAAATCCTCATGGACATCCGCCGCCCGGGGAAGGCGACGGGGCGTGTCGGACTCCACCCAGAGTGGGTGACCTACCGACTAAAAACCACACGAGTGCTTCGGCTCACCACTTTTGTTGCTGAGGCCACGGGAACAAGTTGATATTCCTCCGCGACCCCAGCAGTGGCGGACCGCCAATGCAGTCCCCAGCCCAACGTAGGGGATCAGTGATCGTTGATCCCTCTCCTGCCAATCCACGAGAGTGGGGCGCGGCAACACCAAACCGCGCCGCCTACTCAGGCCATGTGATGATGGGCGGCCGGACTTCCCCAAGTCCGCCGCCCGTGGCCATTTAAGGTGGTACGAACAGGGCGTTGTCTGCCCTGTTCCTGCGCCCTGTTCTCCGGGCGCGGATTGGCAGTGTGGAGACAGCCTCCCGCTCCCTTTCCGCGGCTTCCTTTGTGGCGATGACCTCTTCGCAGAATGAGGCCACCGCCTGCCATGCATTCTCGCTCCCGACCATGCTAGAGACGACGGCCGGAAGCGAAAGGTCTCCACCTATCTCCGCATTAAGGACACGGCGTTGCGCTTCCCAAGCGGTGCACTCGGCGAGTGTGTGCTGCGCCGTGTCTTCAAGGCTCCCACACTGGTGGCAGCAGGCGTCTGGCTCTCTCCCGGCGATGCGGCAGAGGTACTTGCCGAAGCAACCATGCCCCGACAGCACCTGTGTCAGCCGGAAGGTCAAAACGCCGTGACGCCTGTCCATCCATTCCTTAAGAACGGGGCGGAGGGCCTCTATCGTCCGAAGGCCCGCCCCTGGTCGCATCAGCCGCTCTACCCATTCTGCAACTGCCGTCTGTTGTAGTTGTGCCCTGCACAGGTTCATCTCCCTCGAATCCACCATTTCGTCGTGATCCCGCGCCTCCTTGCGCCATGTATAGAGTGACGCAAGGACACGGGCATCCAGATCCCAAGGAAGGGACCCTGCCAGCGCGCACGCCGCCTCCGTCGAAATCGTGCGATACCCGCGGATGACTCGTATGGATATCGCACGCTGTGGCCGCAGCAATGTAGCGACGCCTTGTCTTGTTATCTCGGTGGCCCAGACAGGGGCACCGTAGAGGGCCATGGAACGTATGACCCCCAGGTAGAGCCGCCTGCAGCTGACTTTGGGGCCACCGAGGTTCGGCAGCAGCCGTCCGAGAGCGCCAGCCGCACCCATCAGTCTAGGTGCTAGGTGCTGGAAGTGGGCGTTAAAGGTCCACCTGCTATCCAGCACGAGCCCCAGATACCTCATGCAAGGTTTGACGTCTATGCGGACCCCACCGATGATAATGTGGGATCCTGCAGGAGGTGACTTCCGGGGCCCGTGGAAACACAGTGCCTCCGTCTTATTTAGCGCCACTTCCAGCCCCAGCCGGCGGATGCGCGCAACAGCCTCAGCCACACCTGCAGTGGCAAGACGGGCAGCCTCCCTGTACGATCTCTCCCGGGCTAGGACAAGTGTGTCGTCTGCATAGCAGATTGTGCTGATGCCCGGGAGGGTAGCTCCTCGCAAGACCCAGTCGTAGCCGATGTTCCACAGGAGAGGTCCGAGAACTGATCCCTGTGGAACACCGCACGACATTTCCCTCGTGCAAACCCCGTTGCGGGTCGTGTACATAACCGACCGATTGCACAGGTAGTCCCCGATTATCTGACGCAGGTAGGGCGGCATCTGGTGGTATCGGAGCGCCTCCAGGATACAGCTCCACGGCAGAGTGTTAAACGCGTTGGAGATATCCAGCGACACCGCCAGTAACACTCCGCCTTCCGCCACTGCCTGTTCCGAATGTGCCTTGACGCGCAGGATGGCGTCGACGGTCGATCGACCCACTCGGAATCCGAACTGATTGTCAGACAGATCGGGACCCACTCTCGTCATGTGTTTGACGAGTCGAGCGGCAATAATACGCTCGAAGAGTTTGCCCACCTCGTCGAGCAACACGATCGGTCGGTATGCTGAGGGAGAGTCCGCTGGGCGACCGCTTTTCCTGAGCAATACGAGCCTGCCCGTCTTCCACTGCTGAGGGAAGATTCCTTGACTGAGGCAAGTTGTAAAGAGCTCCCTCAGTCTTGGAGCCAGCACCTTAAGGGATAGCGCCCAGGCGCGGCCTGGAATGCCATCTGGGCCTGGCGCCGTGTTCTTTGCGCGCATGCGCATCTCAGCGACTCCCAATTCCGCCTCTGAAACCCCTGGTGTGTCGGACTCCTCCTGCGTTACCCCATACGACCTCATTGGCGGCGGAACGTGCTCAGCCCGGTTAGGAAACAGTGTGGAGACGACGTTTCCTACCAGAGTCGGCTCTAGCGTCTCAGTCAACGGGGGCGCCCAAGCTCGGAGTTTTGCCCTTGCAAGTTTGTAGGGGCGTCCCCAGGGGTCAGCGTTTAGGAGAGCCAAGAATTGC
The DNA here is from genome assembly GCA_958496365.1 of Subacronicta megacephala. Classification (NCBI taxonomy): domain Eukaryota; kingdom Metazoa; phylum Arthropoda; class Insecta; order Lepidoptera; family Noctuidae; genus Subacronicta; species Subacronicta megacephala. The sequence goes on along the minus strand of OY292542.1, from coordinate 7,269,701 downwards.
TCGTGCCCAGCGTCCTTCGCCTGGCTGATGCTCAGCTGCAGAGCTTCCTTAGCCCCTCTGTATGATTCATACAGCTGAGTCTCGAGCGAAGGATCGCGACGACGGCGTCGGCGTTGTCGAGTGTACAGGCGTCGGGCTGCAACGCACTCCCTGCGGAGCTGTGCCAACTCCTGAGACCACCAGTACACCTGCCGGGTCTGAGGTCCCGCCCTGGCCCGGGGCATGGCCGCGTCGCAAATTTGCGTCATGGCGTTCCGGAACCAAGCCGCCTCAGCGTCCACGTCCACTGGTTCCTCAGGAGCGGAGAACCAGGCTTGCACTATGGCGGCTTCGATAAGGACGTCTCTGTCCAACTGCTTTAGGACCCACCTCGGGGTCGCAGGGGTATTCTGGCTCGCACGGCTGCTGTTCGGGATCCCCGAAGGCGCGGAAACCTCCAAACGAATATACCGATGGTCGGACAGTGTTTCCACGCCTTCCAACACCCTCCAGCCCTGAACACGGCAGGCCACCGATGGACTTGCCAGAGAGACGTCCACGATCGAGCCGCCATTCTGTCGAACGCAGGTGTGCACCGTCCCGCGGTTGAGGATCTCCAACCCCGTCGACACAGCCCACTCCTCAAGTACCCCACCCCGAGTGTCGGTGCTGGGACAGCCCCAAGCCGATGACTTGGCGTTGAGGTCCCCGAGGAGGAGGATGGGGTGGGTGTGGTGCCGCCCAATCAGGGCCTCCACATCTCCGAGAAAAGCTTCAAAATCGGCGAGAACCCTGTTGGGCGAGAAGTAAACCCCAACCACTAGGGTACCCTCAACGACGGCAGCGACGCAGCCCGGACGCCTGTCCACAGGCACCATTGTTGCTCCCACAGATGTCTGGCACGTAATGGCCACTGAGCCCAAGGTGTCGCCTACCCAGTTGTCTCTGGGGGGGACAAAGTATGGCTCCGCCACGACAGCCACGTGTATTAACCACTCCGCCATGCTCTGGAGTAGTAGGTCCTGAGCCCTGGCGCAGTGGTTGATGTTGCTCTGTAGAAATCTTATGGCCATTATGGATGTGGCGTTACTTCACTGTCCTCCACGTCCATGGCCTGAGTGGCCGATGGCTGAGTCTGGGGCGTTTGCGAGACTCTGATACCACTTCGTTTTTTGGTTGCACGGGCTGAGCAGGACTTTGAGCCCACTCTGTGCTCTGCAGGTTTCTCAATTGCCGCGCACAGCGCACAATGCGGCGTGGCAGAGCATTGACTAGCCTTATGCCCCGGTTGGCTGCAGCGATAGCATAAGTCACTGCGGTCTACCTCCGACGCGCAAGTGTGCTGTACGTGACCCCCGTGCAGGCAGCGGTAGCACTGCATGGGCCTAGGTTCCAGTAGTGTCACCTTTGCCGGCACCCATCCCACTACCAAATGGTCAGCGTCCGCTATTTTCTTTGCTGCCGTCACCGGGCAGCGGAGCCAGGCCGTTCCGAGGCCAGAAGGACCGAGGCGAATTGGCCCAACCTTCACTTGATCAACGGGGCATTCACCGACTCGCGCGGCGACCACTCTTACCTCATTTGAGGTAACTGAGTCATCAAGACCCGACACGCGAAGCTCTGCGCATTTGGTGGGTCTGGAGACTCTAACATCCTCGCCCTGTAGGCATTCCTGGAGCTTCGCCGCTAGGGAGTCGGCTTTGTCGCCACTCGTTGCTCCGGGGATTTGCAGTATGCGTGCGCCAGTGACTGCTCTCTTGAATTTGAGATGGAGTATCCCAAGTTCAGCGAGGTCTACCTTTTGTCTGGCCTCGGTCAGGACAGACGCATAGGTAACCCCTCTCTCCTCTGCACCTGGTTGCAGCGACAGTACGACCGCTGTGGAGCGTGGCGCCCGCAGTTTAGGCTGTTTCTTGCCCGTATTCTTTGAAGACTTTTGTTTCTTCTTCTTCTTTTTGTTTTTATTTTTAGTGACGGTTTGCCACTCCCCTTCTTCGGGATTGTCACCTGTCTGGCGCTTCTGAGAGGCGGCAGGGGCAGCATTAGTCACCTTTGATCCCTTATTGTTCTGGGCTTGTGTAGACCGAGAAGAAGCAGCCGGGGTTGCTGTACCCTTAGATGGCTGGGGCGGGGTGGCTTGGCTGGAAGACTCTGCAGTCTGCGCCGACGTCGATTTATCGATAGTGGAGGCCGCTTTGTGTACTGTTCTGGCCGAGGTGGCCTGATTGTTTTGGGCAGCTCGTCCAGACTTATTCGCGCCACGTGGTGCCGCAGCTTTCGCCGCGTAGGAAGGTGTCGCCAATGACCCCTTATCTCCGTTTCGATCGCTTGCGAGGGGCGGGCGCAGTATCTTACCCTCGATTACGCCGAATCTGGCGGCCAGGTTAGCCATCTCTGTACGGAAGAGACGAATAAGTTCCGACTCCGGCTGTACTGCCTCAGCTGATTTTGAAGAATTCGATTGGCTGATTTTCGCCACATCTGACTTCACCTTTTCCAGCTCCCGACGCAAAACCTCTTGGTCCGCCCTCAAGCGAACATTGGCGTCCTGTAGTTGACTGTTATCGGCCTGCAGTTTGGCCAATTCCTCCTGCAGGCGACTGTTGGCAGCCTCCAGCTTGCCATTCTCCTCGGACGCGGATAGCTGGCGAAGTCCGCTAGCTGCACCTTCAATGACCTTCATTGCCTCTTTCAGGCTTCTCGTGAAGGTTCCCTTCAGGTTGCTCGATTTTGTAGCAACGTGCTCCACTACCTTCAATGCAGCAGAGACTTGCTCAAACAGAGCAGCTGCGGTTTGGCCTTCCACTGCGGAGCCGGATTCGACATCCGGTGTCACTCTCTTAGACTTGGCCAGTTCGACTAAGTCCAATGCCTCTTCTTCGGCACGAAGACGAAGGTCCTCCCGCTTGTAGGCCAATAGGTCAGCCTTTGCCTTGGCCAACCCCACATATTCGCCAGTCGTGGGAGGACGACCTCTCCCTCTTCTGGCCGTGCCGACTTTAGCTGGCACAGATTCATCGCCCGAGCCTGATTCGGACCCTGAGCAACTTGCGTCACTCGAGCGCAGACGCTTGCGCCCGTCTCTCCAAAATGGCGATGAGCTAAGCGCAGGTGCACTGTGCTCAACCACCATAATATCACTCGATGCAGATCCGGCATCGGACGCTGCATCCTCCTCAACATCTTTGTTTTGATTTTTGTTCTTTGAATTTACCATATCAAATCCCACGAGTGTGGGGGAAATAACGGTCCACCCGAGCAGTGCCCCCTGTACCCGGGTAAGCGTAGAGTGTAACCCAACCAGGGGGTCCGCAGGTACCCTGGTGGGGGTCGCACTAGCGACTGGTTGCTCCGAGGAGCCCCGCCAGCCACACATCCTCTCGCGGTGCGCCGCCGCTTAGGATTCGGGGTGATTTGTTATCGGGGTTTTCTTCCCCGCAGTCCGGGCGACCAAGCCAAGACCGACGGAAGGTACCTCACGCTGAGCCGCGAGACATGACCACAGCACCCAGCAAATGTAAGAGTACCCCCCGATTTTACGGCGGTGGCAGGGAAGACAGAACTCCCACTGCCGGCTCAGTGATATGGTGAGTACACACCGAGCCCGCCCTCGCTCCTCCACTGTGCTCTCTGCAAGATCAGAGGAACACGTGGAAAAACCGCCCCTAGGCCTATAAATGGCCCCTCCCACGTCAGACTATTCGCCACGAGCAATAACAGACCCCAGACTTGAAGAAAGTTATCGCTCGTGCCCAGGGTGCACCGGCTCCAAAAAGAGCACACGAGGAGGTTGTCTGACCCAGCACCCCAACCTAACCTAACCTAACCTAACCTAACCTAACCTAACCTAACCTAACCTAACCTAACCTAACCTAACCTAACCTAACCTAACCTAACCTAACCTAACCTAACCTTTTTTTTTTTTTTTTTTTTTTTTTTTTTTGTGCGTGTGGAAATCCTCATGGACATCCGCCGCCCGGGGAGGCGACGGGGCGTGTCGGACTCCACCCAGAGTGGGTGACCTACCGACTAAAACCACACGGTGTTCCCTCTCGCACCTGCGTCGGGGGCTACGGGAACTATAAATTCGTCCGCGGCCCCCGACTGGTGATGGCCCGCCTCTGCGGGCCCCGCCGTGTAGTGGGGAGACAAAACTCCCCCTACGTCCTAGAGGGGCGCGCGTGGAACACTACGCGCCGCCACCTCGGGTCCTGTCCCGAACATGGGACGGGGGTTGGCGGACTTCCCCGCATCCGCCGCCCCGGACCTCGGCCGCAGAGGGTAGGGAGAGCGGCGCATCGTAATACCGACACTCCTCTCCCCCTGCGGCCCCACCGTGTCCGCAGTCCTGCGGCTGCGGCCCCGCCGAGGCCGCGGAAGGCAGGGAGAGCGGCGCACCGTGATACCGGCACTCCTCTCCCGCCGCGGCCCCGTAAACCTTCAGCCGCAGTGTCGCTAATGCAACACCGCGGCCCGCCTCAGTTGCGGTGCCTCCCATACGACACCGCAACCTACAGTGGCCGCTCGACTGCGGGCTTCCTGGGCAAAGCCCGCAGGAGCAGCGCCCGCCTCGGGGTTCCACTTCGCTTCGCCGTGGGCCCACTCCACGGCTACTAAGCCCCCCCGCCGCGACAAGGCGAGAACCCCAATGGGGGGGAACCTAACCTTTTTTTTTTTTTTTTTTTTTTTTTTTTTTTGTGCGTGTGGAAAATCCTCATGGACATCCGCCGCCCGGGGAAGGCGACGGGGCGTGTCGGACTCCACCCAGAGTGGGTGACCTACCGACTAAAAACCACACGGTGTTCCCTCTCGCACCTACGTCGGGGCCACGGGAACTGTACATTCGTCCGCGGCCCCCGACTGGTGATGGCCCGCCTCTGCGGGCCCCGCCGTGTACGGGGGAGTCAGAACTCCCCCTCCATCCTAGAGGGGCGCGCGTGGAACACTACGCGCCGCCGCCTCGGGTCCGGTCCCAACATGGAACAAGGGGGGCTGGTGGACGTCCCCACGGTCACCGCCCCCGGACCCGTTTACGGAGGCTGGAAGAGGGCATTGTCTGCCCTCCTCCGACGGCCCCCGGTGCGCCTGCTGCGGATCGGGATGGTACTCAGACTTTCCCTCTCCCTTTCCGCAGCTTCCTTCTGCGACATGACTGTTTCGCAGAAGGAAATCACTGCGTCCCAAGACTCCTCGCTGCCAACCATAGCGCGAACGACGGCCGGCAGCGATAGGTCGGCACCCACCTCAGCGACGAGGACACGGCGCGGCTCCTCCCAAGCTGCACACTCTATGAGCGTGTGCAGCGCCGTGTCCTCCCGACAATGGACGCAGTGATGGCACCGGGCGTCCGGCTCCCTGCCTATGCGACACAGGTACCTGCCGAAGCAGCCGTGCCCTGAGAGCACCTGCGTCGCCCGAAAAGTCAGGGAGCCGTGCCTCCTCCCGAGCCAGCGCTCGAGCACTGGCCGGACCGCCTCGATAGTGACGAGGCCGGCGGTAGGGCGTGAGAGCCTGTCCCGCCATTCCGCCACTAGGACCCGTTGGAGCTCCTGCCGGCGCAGCGAAAACTGTCGCTGCACCGGCCCCGCACCTCGCGTCCGCTCCTCCTCGCGCCACAAATGGAGTGTCGCGAGGACTTTCGCCTCCAGGTCCCAGGGCGGGGATCCGGCCAGTGCACAAGCCGGGGGAACCTAACCTAACCTAACCTAACCTAACCTAACCTAACCTAACCTAACCTAACCTAACCTAACCTAACCTAACCTAACCTTTTTTTTTTTTTTTTTTTTTTGTGCGTGTGGAAAATCCTCATGGACATCCGCCGCCCGGGGAAGGCGACGGGGCGTGTCGGACTCCACCCAGAGTGGGTGACCTACCGACTAAAAACCACACGGTGTTCCCTCTCGCACCTACGTCGGGGCCACGGGAACTATACATTCGTCCGCGGCGCCCGACTGGTGATGGCCCGCCTCTGCGGGCCCCGCCGTGTACGGGGGAGTCAAAACTCCCCCTCCATCCTTGAGGGGCGCGCGTGGAACACTACGCGCCGCCGCCTCGGGTCCGGTCCCAACATGGAACGAGGGGGGCTGGTGGACATCCCCGCGGCCACCGCCCCCGGACCCATTTACGGAGGCTGGAAGAGGGCGTTGTCCCTCCTCCGACGGCCCCCGGTGCGCCTGCTGCGGATCGGGATGGTACTCAGACTTTCCCTCTCCCTTTCCGCAGCTTCCTTCTGCGACATGACAGTTTCGCAGAAGGAAATCACTGCGTCCCAAGACTCCTCGCTGCCGACCATAGCGCGAACGACGGCCGGCAGCGATAGGTCAGCACCCACCTCAGCGACGAGGACACGGCGCGGCTCCTCCCAAGCTACACACTCTATGAGCGTGTGCAGCGCCGTGTCCTCCCGACAATGGACGCAGTGATGGCACCGGGCGTCCGGCTCCCTGCCTATGCGACACAGGTACCTGCCGAAGCAGCCGTGCCCCGAGAGCACCTGCGTCGCCCGAAACGTCAGGGAGCCGTGCCTCCTCCCGAGCCAGCGCTCGAGCACTGGCCGGACCGCCTCGATAGTGGCGAGGCCGGCGGTAGGGCGTGAAAGCCTGTCCCGCCATTCCGCCACCAGGACCCGCTGGAGCTCCTGCCGGCGCAGCGATAACTGCCGCTGCACCGGCCCCACACCTCTCGTTCGCTCCTCCTCGCGCCACAAATGCAGGGTCGCGAGGACTTTCGCCTCCAGGTCCCAGGGCGGGGATCCGGCCAGTGCACAAGCCGCCTCGTAGGAGATCGTGCGATAACCGCGAATGACTCTGACGGCCATCGCTCGCTGCGGTCTTCGCAGCGTCGCGATGCTGCGGGCCGTCAGGTCGGCCGCCCACACCGGGGCCCCGTAAAGGGCCATGGATCGCACGATCCCCACGTACAACCGCCTACAGGCGGTGCTCGGGCCTCCAAGATTGGGAAGCAGCGTTGAAAGCGCGCCCGCCGCGCCCATCAACTTTGGCGCCAGCCGCAGGAAGTGGGGGCCGAAGTCCCATCGGCTGTCGAGCACCAATCCCAGGTACTTCATGGTGGACTCGACAGCGATCCGAGCCCCCCCCACCACAATGTGAGATCCCGGCGGCGGCGCCCGTCGGGGGCCATGAAAAGCGATGGCCTCCGACTTGTTGAGGGCCACCTCCAGGCCGAGGCGCCGTATGCGGCCCACCACCTGTGAGACCGCACCCGTAGCTAGCAACGCCGCTTCCCTGTGCGAGCTGCCCCGAGCGGTGACCAGCGTGTCGTCTGCGTAACACGTCAGGTTCACCCCCGGCGACAGCTCGCCCCTCAGCACCCAGTCGTACCCGATGTTCCACAGGAGAGGGCCCAAAACCGAGCCCTGTGGAACACCGCACGACATCTCGCGCTGGCCTGTGCCATCGCGTCCCCTATAGGTGACACACCTGTCTGCCAGATAGGCCCCAACGATGCGGCGGAGGTAGGGAGGCACCCTATGGTATCGCAGGGCCTCCCTAATACAACTCCAGGGCAGGGTGTTGAAGGCGTTGGTGATGTCTAAGGACACCGCCAGCACCACCCCACCCCGGGACACCGCTTCCTCCGCCTGGACTCTCACTCGGAGTATGGCGTCGATGGTAGAGCGCCCACGCCGAAAGCCGGACTGGCTGTCATCCAAGTCCGGCCCCTCTGTGAACAAGTGGCTGGCGAGGCGGTCTGCAATAACCCGCTCGAACAGCTTGCCCACCTCGTCCAGCAGCACTATGGGCCGGTATGCGGACGGTGAGTCGGCACGGCGCCCAGCCTTTCGGAGCAGGACCAGACGGCCCGTTTTCCACGGAGTGGGAAACTGGCCCTGCTCTAGGCACGCCGAGAAGAGTCCTCTCAGCTGGGGCTCTAGCTCTTCCAGAGCGAGGACGAGAGCGCGGCCCGGCACTCCATCGGGCCCCGGAGCAGTGTTTTTGGCCCGGAGCCGTGCCACGGCTGCTCCCAGCTCTGGTCGTGTCACCTCGGGGACGCTGGCTTCTTCTTCAGGCTCTGCAGCTGAGGGCGGAGCCATCGGCGGCGGAGCGTGTTCTCCTCTCGCAGGGAAGAGAGCTGCAACCACATCCTCCAGCAGCTGCGGCTGGAGACCCTCCATGAGTGGGGGGCCGGGCGGGCGAAGTTTGCCCCGCACCATGCGGTATGGGCGCCCCCACGGATCCCTGTCCAGGGTCTCCAGCATCTCCTCCCTGGATCGCTTCTTCGCCGCTTCGATGGCCAGCCACAGAGCCTCCTTCGCCGCGCGGTATGCCTCGTACAGCGCGGCCTCCTCTTCGGGGACCCGTCGACGTCTCCTGCGGTAGTGGGTGTACTGGCGCCTGACCGCCACGCAAGTGACGCGGAGCTGCGCGATCTCAGCAGACCACCAGTACACCTGGCGCTTCGCGGGTTGTGTGTGGACCCGGGGCATGGACGCGTCGCAGATCTGCGTCATCGCCCCGCGGAACCACTGCGCCTCTCGTTCGACGTCGACGGGTCCGTCGGCCGACTCCCTAATCCAGGCCTGAATTATGGCCGCCTCCTCGAGAGCTTCCTTGTCAATGCGCGTGAGCGCCCAGCGTGGGCCGTCCCTCTGCGGGGTCGATGGGCCGCGACCGCCCGAGGTCTGGGCGGAGACGTCGAACCGGATGTAGCGGTGGTCCGACAACGTCTCCACCTCCTGGGCGACGTGCCAGTCGCGGACGCGCTGCGCTATAGCGGGGCTGGCGAACGATACGTCCACGATGGATCCGCCCCGCTGTCGCACGCACGTGAAAACTGACCCCCGATTCAGGACGACCAGGCCCGCCTCGACTGCCCATTCCTCCAACACCTCGCCCCTAGGATCCGTGACCGGGGATCCCCAAGCCGCAGATTTGGCGTTGAGGTCCCCGAGTAACAGCACGGGGCGAGGGTGGTGTCGGGCCACGGCGGCCCCCAACTCGACGAGGAAGCTCTCGAAGTCGGCGAGACTCTTGTTGGGCGAGAAGTATGCCCCGATGGTGACGATGCCGTCCACGAGGGCGGCCACCCAGCCGCGACCTCGGGACGCGTTGACAAGAGTCCCGCCGATAATGGCCACCGTGCCGCTCAAGTCACCCACCCAGTTGTCTCGGGCGGGGACGAAGTATGGCTCGGCGACCACGGCCACATCGATCGACCACTCCGCCATGCTCTGAAGGAGGAGATCCTGAGCTCTGGCAGAGTGGTTGATATTACCTTGGAGGAAATGGTAGTGGTGCGCCATTAGCACTCCATTTCCTCAGGGCCCTCTTCACTAGGCCGGGAGTCGGCCGAAGTGTCACCAGGTTGCGGAGGAGGCGCGGATCCCCTGACGGTCTGGTTCTTCTTGTTCCTGCTGGTGGGTGGCGCGCTGCAGTTGCCCACTTTGTGCCCCGCGGGCTTTCCAGCTGCTGCGCAGATACAGCAGTTTGGCTCCGCGGAGCACTGGGCCGCCTTATGGCCAGGTTGACTGCAGCGATGGCACAGCTCGCCGCGGTCTGTTGGGGCGGTGCATCGCGCCCGAACGTGGCCCGTCTCCAGGCAGCGATAGCACCGCAACACCTTGGGCTTTAATAGCTCCACCCTTGCTGACGTCCATCCCACCAGCAGATGTCCAGCGTCCGCGACCTTGTTCGCTGCTGCCACCGGGCACCGCACTAAGACCGCGCCGAGTCCCTCAGCCCCCTGACGAATTTCCCCGGCCCATACGCTTGCCGGAGGGCACCCGCCAATCTGAGCGACGGCCGCAATGACCTCACCTGAGGACACAGCGTCGTCCAGCTCATCCAGTCTTATGGCCGCCGTTTTTATGGGCCGGTAAACTTTTACATCCTCCGGCTTGAGGGCCTCCCGTAATTTGGCGGCAAGGGCGTCGGCCTTTTCGCCGCTTGCACTGGCGGTACCCGGCAGCTCGAGCATCCGGGCTCCTGTGGCCGCTGTTTTGATGCGGAACCCGGTCGAGATGCCAAGGTCGCTCAGTTTGACCTTGGCTCGTGCCTCCGCCAGCACATCCCTGTACGTGACTCCGCGCTCCACCGCTTCCGGCTGCAGCGTAATCACCACTGCCGCGGAGCGCGGGACACTGATTTTGGGGATCTTCTTTCCGCCCTTGCCGCTTTTGGTGGCCCCGGCCGCCGAGCTCGATTTGGCCTTTTGGCCTCCTCGGCGTCGACGACGCTTCTTCTTGTTTTCGACCGTGGTCCAGGTCTCGGAATCCTGTCCGACCACGGTCTCGGGCTGCGTGCTTTTGCGGGGAGGGGCCCCCTCCACGGGCTTGCTATGACCCTCCGCGGGCTTTTTGGCCCCCTCCGCTGGCTTCTTGGCCCCCTCCGCGGGCCTCTTGGCCCCTTCCGCAGGCTTCCTGGCCCCGTCCGCGGGCTTATTCGTCCCCAACGCAGGCTTTTTGGCCCCCTCCGCGGGCTTTTTGGCCATCTCAGGCCCCGCCTTAGAGGACTCCCCCACCCTCCGTTTATCCGCCGCTAGTGGCGGCCGGAGGGTCTTCGCTGGGAGGAGCCTCGGCTCCAATGCCTCGAGGCGGGCGTTCATCATGCCCCCGGTTTGGAGCATGACTGCCCGCACAATGCCGGCGATTTGGTCTGAGTGTATCGACCGGGGTGCCGAGGCAGAGCCAGAGACGGCGGCTGAATAAGATGGCCGCTCTTGCTGCCGACTGAAGTCGGCCCTTAGAGCGGCCATCTCTCGTTCGAGGGCCTCCACTTTATCCAGGAGACGGTGGTTCTCCTCCCGGAGCTTCTGCGTCTCCTCCGATGCCGAGGACGCCAGAAGGACCTCAACCGCCTCCCTTATGCCGTCGGCGGCCTCTTTAAGGGCACGCGTGAACGTCCCCTTCAGATTGCCAGACTTGGTGGCAACCTTCAGGATGACGTCCACGCCATCCGTCACCTGGCGGCTTAAGGCCGCCGTCGTAACTCCCTCAGTAGCGTTGGCGAGAGCCGACCGCCTTTCTCGGGCCCGACGCGCCAGCTCGGTGACCTCATCGGTCGCCACCACCCGGCGTTCGTCCCGCTTTGCCGCACTTATCTCCGCCTTAGTGCGGATCAGGTCAGCGGTGGCGTCCGCTTCCGCCGCTCCGGTGTCGCTCTCGCCACTGTGCATTGGCGTATCCGGACGCTTGATAAAGCGGCCCCGGGAGTCACGCGAGCTCGGTGGAGCAGACCCTCTCCCTCTCCTGGCCGTAGGCACCTTGGCGGCCGCCGACAGGTTCTCCTCACTGGAGAACATCAAAACTTCGTCCTCCGATAGTTCGTCGTACAGACGTTTTCTCGACGACCCCTGGTCGGAGAAAATTTGGTCCCCGGAGGGACGTGAGCCTCCTCGGCTCTTGTTGCCATTGCTGGCAGATGGATGGCATCCGTTGCCCCCCCCAGAATACGAGGGGCAGACGAAACCCGAGGGTTCCGTGGCGGATTCTCCGACTGCGAAGCAGCCGGTACCGCCCTGGGGTAAAAGTTCTCTTTCGTTTGCCATGTCATTTTAGTCCTTTGAAGGGTGTGGTCCCTGTCTCCCCCTATTCATCTTTTTTTTGGTATTTTTTTTTTTTATTTAATTTATTATTTTTTTGTATTTTTTGATATTAAAATTGCGGAGGGACCCAATAAGATCCCTCCGACTTGACGACGGTGGCAGGGGAAATAAGTTTCCCTTTGCCTGCTCCCTGAGCCCGCCCTTGCTGCTCCACTGTGCCCTCTGCTAAGATCAGAGGGACACGCGGAGCAACGCCCCTGTGTCCAAAGAATGGACCCCTCCCATGTCAGACTATTAGCGCACGAGCAATAAGACTCCCCGACTGGAGAGAGTTATTGCCCGCGCCCCAGGATGCACCGGCTCCAAAAAGAACGACTGCTGTTCCCCCCGGACGTATCCAGAAAGGACCAGCAGCCGGGAGCACACGAGGAGGTTGTCTGACCCAGCACCCCAACCTAACCTAACCTAACCTAACCTAACCTAACCTAACCTAACCTAACCTTTTTTTTTTTTTTTTTTTTTTTTTTTTTTGCGTGTGGAAAATCCTCATGGACATCCGCCGCCCGGGGAAGGCGACGGGGCGTGTCGGACTCCACCCAGAGTGGGTGACCTACCGACTAAAAACCACACGAGTGCTTCGGCTCACCACTTTTGTTGCTGAGGCCACGGGAACAAGTTGATATTCCTCCGCGACCCCAGCAGTGGCGGACCGCCAATGCAGTCCCCAGCCCAACGTAGGGGATCAGTGATCGTTGATCCCTCTCCTGCCAATCCACGAGAGTGGGGCGCGGCAACACCAAACCGCGCCGCCTACTCAGGCCATGTGATGATGGGCGGCCGGACTTCCCCAAGTCCGCCGCCCGTGGCCATTTAAGGTGGTACGAACAGGGCGTTGTCTGCCCTGTTCCTGCGCCCTGTTCTCCGGGCGCGGATTGGCAGTGTGGAGACAGCCTCCCGCTCCCTTTCCGCGGCTTCCTTTGTGGCGATGACCTCTTCGCAGAATGAGGCCACCGCCTGCCATGCATTCTCGCTCCCGACCATGCTAGAGACGACGGCCGGAAGCGAAAGGTCTCCACCTATCTCCGCATTAAGGACACGGCGCTGCGCTTCCCAAGCGGTGCACTCGGCGAGTGTGTGCTGCGCCGTGTCTTCAAGGCTCCCACACTGGTGGCAGCAGGCGTCTGGCTCTCTCCCGGCGATGCGGCAGAGGTACTTGCCGAAGCAACCATGCCCCGACAGCACCTGTGTCAGCCGGAAGGTCAAAACGCCGTGACGCCTGTCCATCCATTCCTTAAGAACGGGGCGGAGGGCCTCTATCGTCCGAAGGCCCGCCCCTGGTCGCATCAGCCGCTCTACCCATTCTGCAACTGCCGTCTGTTGTAGTTGTGCCCTGCACAGGTCCATCTCCCTCGAATCCACCATTTCGTCGTGATCCCGCGCCTCCTTGCGCCATGTATAGAGTGACGCAAGGACACGGGCATCCAGATCCCAAGGAAGGGACCCTGCCAGCGCGCACGCCGCCTCCGTCGAAATCGTGCGATACCCGCGGATGACTCGTATGGATATCGCACGCTGTGGCCGCAGCAATGTAGCGACGCCTTGTCTTGTTATCTCGGTGGCCCAGACAGGAGCACCGTAGAGGGCCATAGAACGTATGACCCCCAGGTAGAGCCACCTGCAGCTGACTTTGGGGCCACCGAGGTTTGGCAGCAGCCGGCCGAGAGCGCCAGCCGCACCTAACAGTCGCGGTGCCAGGCGCTGGAAGTGAGCGTTAAAAGTCCACCTGCTATCCAGCACGAGCCCCAGATACCTCATGCAAGGTTTGATATCTATGCGGACCCCACCGATAATAATGTGAGATCCTGTAGGAGGTGACTTCCGGGGCCCATGGAAACACAGAGCCTCCGTCTTATTTAGCGCCACTTCCAGCCCCAGCCGGCGGATGCGCGCAACAGCCTGAGCCACTCCTGCAGTCGCAAGATGGGCAGCCTCCCTGTACGATCTCCCCTGGGCCAAGACGAGCGTATCATCGGCGTAGCATATCAAGCTTACGTTCGGGAGAGTGGAACCACGCAGAACCCAGTCGTACCCGATGTTCCACAGGAGCGGTCCGAGAACTGAACCCTGTGGAACACCGCACGACATCCCCCTGGTGCAGACACCGTTGCGTCCCATGTACGTGACCGAGCGATCGCGCAAGTAATCCCCGACTATCCGACGAAGGTGAAGCGGCAGTCGATGGTGCCGGAGCGCCTCAATGATGCAGCTCCACGGCAGAGTATTAAACGCGTTGGCGATGTCCAACGACACCGCAAGCAATACTCCGCCGTCCGCCACCACCTGTTCCGACAAGGCTTTTACGCGCAGGATCGCGTCGACGGTCGATCTACCAGTTCGGAACCCAAACTGGTTGTCGGATAAGTCGGGGCCGACTCTGGTCAAGTGTTTGACAATGCGAGCAGCAGTGACACGCTCGAATAGCTTGCTCACTTCGTCGAGCAGCACAATTGGGCGGTATGCAGAGGGAGATTCTGCGGGGCGCCCCTCCTTTCGTAGAAGGACAAGTCTGCCCGTCTTCCACTGCTCTGGGAAGCGGCCTTGCTTGAAGCACTCCGTGAAGTGTTCCCGCAACCTGGGGCCCAGGGTTTTTAGGGCAAGAGCCCAAGCCCGGCCCGGAATGCCATCTGGACCTGGCGCCGTGTTTTTTGCACGCATCCGCATCTCAGCAACCCCCATTTCGGCCTCTGAAACCTCTGGCGCTTCCGATTCCTCCTGCGTTGCCCCATACGACCTCATTGGTGGCGGAATGTGTTCAGCCCGGTTGGGAAATAGCGTGGAGACGACGTTTCTAAGTAGAGCAGGCTCTAGCGTCTCAGTCAGAGGCGGCGCCCAAGCTCGGAGTTTTGCCCTTGCAAGTTTGTAGGGGCGTCCCCAGGGGTCACTGTTTAGGAGTGCCAGGAATTGCTCGTACCCGGCGTCTTTCGCCCGGCTGATGCTCAGCTGCAGAGCCTCCTTAGCCCCTCTGTATGATGCATATAGCTGAGTCTCGAGCGAAAGATCACGAAGACGGCGTCGGCGCTGTCGAGTGTACAGGCGTCGGGCCGCAACGCACTCTTTGCGGAGCTCTGCCAACTCCTGAGACCACCAGTACACCTGTCGCTTCTGGGGTCCCGACCTGGCCCGGGGCATGGCCGCGTCACAGATTTGTGTCATTGCGTGCCGGAACCAGGCCGCCTCGGCGTCCACGTCCACTGGTTCCTCAGGAGCCTCAGGAGCGGAGAACCAGGCCTGCACTATGGCGGCTTCGGTAAGGACGTCTCTGTCCAACTGTTTTAGTACCCACTTCGGGGTCGCAAGGGTATTGTGGCTCGCGTGGCCACTATTCGGGGTCCCCGAAGGCGCGGAAACCTCCAAACGAATATACCGATGGTCGGACAGCGTTTCCACGCCTTCCAACACCCTCCAGCCCTGAACACGGCAGGCCACCGATGGACTCGCCAGAGAGACGTCCACGATCGAGCCGCCATTCTGCCGAACGCAGGTGTGCACCATCCCGCGGTTGAGGATCTCCAATCCAGTCGACACAGCCCACTCTTCAAGTACCTCACCCCGTGCGTCGGTGCTGGGGCAGCCCCAAGCCGATGACTTAGCATTGAGGTCCCCGAGGAGGAGGACGGGATGGGTGTGGTTCCGCCCAATCAGGACCCCCACATCTCCGAGAAAAGCTTCGAAATCCGCGAGAACCCTGTTGGGCGAGAAGTAAACCCCAACCACTAGGGTGCCCTCAACGACGGCAGCAACGCAGCCCGGACGCCTGTCCACAGGCACCATTGTTGCGCCCACAGAATGCTGACACATAATGGCCACTGAGCCCTCGGTGTCGCCTGCCCAGTTGTCTCTGGGGGGGACAAAGTATGGCTCCGCCACGACAGCCACGTGTATCAACCACTCCGCCATGCTCTGGAGTAGTAGGTCCTGAGCCCTGGCGCAGTGGTTGATGTTGCCCTGTAGAAACCTTATGGCCATTATGGATTTGGCGTTGGCTCACTATCCTCCACGTCCATGGCCTGAGTGGCCAGTGGCTGAGTCTGGGGAGTCTGCGTGACTCCGAGACCAGCTCGCTTCTTGCTCGCACGGGCTGAGCAGGACTTTGAGCCCACTCTGTGCTCCGCAGGTTTGTCAACTGCCGCGCACAATGCACAGTGCAGTGCGGCAGAGCATTGAGCAGCCTTATGGCCCGGCTTGCTGCAGCGATAACACAGTTCACTGCGATCCACCTCCGAGGTGCAAGTGTGCTGCACGTGGCCGCCATCCAGGCAGCGGTAGCACTGCATGGGCCTAGGTTCCAGCAGTGTTACCTTTGCCGGCACCCATCCTACTAGCAGATTATCTGCGTCAGCAATTTTCTTTGCTGCCGTCACAGGGCAGCGGAGCCAGACCGTTCCGAGGCCAGAAGGACCGAGGCGTATTTGCCCAACCTTAATTTGGTCGACGGAGCATTCGCCGACTCGCGCGGCGACCGCGCCTACCTCATTTGAGGTAACTGAGTCATCCAGACCCGACAGGCGTAGCTCTGCGCATTTGGTGGGCCTGGATACTCTTACATCTTCGCCCTTCAGGCATTCCTGCAGCTTTGCTGCTAGGGAGTCGGCTTTGTCGCCACTCGTTGCTCCGGGGATTTGCAGTATACGTGCGCCAGTGACTGCTCTCCTGAACTTGAGATGGGGTATCCCGAGACCAGCTAGGTCTACATTTTGTCTGGCCTCGGTCAGGACAGACGCATAAGAGACCCCTCTCTCTTCGGCACCCGGTTGCAGCGATAGTACGACTGCTGTAGAGCGTGGCGCCCGCAGTTTTGGCCGTTTCTTGCCCGTATTCTTTGAAGAATTTTGTTTCTTCTTCTTCTTTTTATTTTTCTTTTTAGTGACGGTTTGCCACTCCCCTTTTTCGGGATTGTCGCCTGTCTGGCGCTGCTGTGAGGCGGCAGGGGCAGCATTATTCTTCTTCGATCCCTTGTTGTTCTGACCCGTAGTGGGCCGAGAAGAAGCAGCCGGGGTCGACGTCCCCTGCGAGGGCTGGGGTGGGGTAGGCTGTGTAGAACCACTTTTGGGCTGCGCAGTCTGAGCCGTCGTTGTCGTCGTCTCCACAGTAGGGCCGGGCTTCTGAACCGTCCTGGCCGAGGTGGCCTGATTGTTTTGCGCAGCTCGACCGGGCTTGGTCGCGCCACGTGGTGCCGCAGCTTTCGACGCGTAGGTTGGTGTCGCCACTGGCCCCTCAGCTCTATTTCGATCGCTTGCGAGTGGTGGGCGAAGAATCTTTCCCTCTATTACACTGAATCTGGCAGCTAGGCTGGCCATTTCAGTGCGGAACAGGCGTACCAATTCTGATTCGACTGGCTGCACCGGTTTTAGAGCAGTCGGTTGGCTGATGTTCGCCACATCTGACTTCAACTTTTCCAGCTCCCGACGCAATACCTCTTGGTCCGCCCTCAAGCGAACATTGGCGTCCTGTAGTTGACTGTTGTTGGCCTGCAGTTTGGCCAATTCCTCCTGCAGGCGACTGTTGGCAGCCTCCAGCTTGCCATTCTCCTCGGACGCGGATAGCTGGCGAAGTCCTCCAGCTGCACCTTCAATGACCTTCATTGCCTCTTTCAGGCTTCTCGTGAAGGTTCCCTTCAGGTTGCTCGATTTGGTAGCAACGTGCTCCACTACCTTCAGTGCAGCAGAGACTTGCTCAAACAGAGCAGCTGCGGTTTGGCCCTCCACTGCGGAGCCGGATTCAACATCCAGGGTCACTCTCTGTGACTTGGCCAGCTCGACTAAGTCTAATGCCTCTTCTTCGGCACGAAGACGAAGGTCCTCCCGCTTGTAGGCCAATAGGTCAGCCTTTGCCTTGGCCAACCCCACATATTCGCCAGTAGTGGGAGGACGACCTCTCCCTCTTCTGACCGTGCCAACTTTAGCCGGCACAGATTCATCGCCCGAGCCCGATTCAGACCCGGAGCGACTCACGTCACTCGAACGCAAACGCTTGCGCCCGTCTCTCCAAAACGGCGATGAGCAAAGCGCAGGCGCATTATGCTCCACCACCATCAAATCACTCGATGCAGAGCCGGCATCGGACACTGCATCCTCCTCAACATCTTTGTTTTGTTTTTTGTTTGATATATCCATAACAAATCCCACGAGTGTGGGGGAAATAAAGGTCCACCCGGGCAGTGCCCCCTGTACCCGGGTAAGCGTAGAGTGTAACCCAACCAGGGGGTCCGCAGGTACCCTGGTGGGGGTCGCACTAGCGACTGGTTGCTCCGAGGAGCCCCGCCAGCCACACATCCTCTCGCGGTGCGCCGCCGCTTAGGATTCGGGGTGATTTGTTACCGGGGTTTTCTTCCCCGCGGTCCGGGCGACCAAGCCAAGACCGACGGAAGGTACCTCACGCTGGGCCGCGAGACATGACCACAGCACCCAGCAACTGTAAGAGTACCCTCCGATTTTACGGCGGTGGCAGGGAAGACAGAACTCCCAATGCCAGATCAGTGGTATGGTGAGTACACACCGAGCCCGCACTCACTCCTCCACTGTGCTCTCTGCAAGATCAGAGAAACACGTGGAAAAGCCGCCCCTAGGCCATTAAATGGCCTCTCCCACGTCAGACTATTCGCCACGAGCAATAACAGACCCCAGACTTGAAGAAAGTTATTGCTCGTGCCCAGGGTGCACCGGCTCCAAAAAGAGCACACGAGGAGGTTGTCTGACCCAGCACCCCAACCTAACCTAACCTAACCTAACCTAACCTAACCTAACCTAACCTAACCTAACCTAACCTAACCTAACCTAACCTAACCTAACCTAACCTAACCTTTTTTTTTTTTTTTTTTTTTTGCGTGTGGAAATCCTCATGGACATCCGCCGCCCGGGGAAGGCGACGGGGCGTGTCGGACTCCACCCAGAGTGGGTGACCTACCGACTAAAACCACACCAGTGCTTCGGCTCACCACTTTTGTTGCTGAGGCCACGGGAACAAGTTGATATTCCTCCGCGACCCCAGCAGTGGCGGACCGCCAACGCAGTCCCCAGCCCAATGTAGGGGATCAGTTAGCGCTGATCCCTCTCCTGCCAATCCACGTGAGTGGGGCGCGGCAACACCAAACCGCGCCGCCTACTCAGGCCATGTGATGATGGGCGGCCGGACTTCCCCAAGTCCGCCGCCCGTGGCCATTTAAGGTGGTACGAACAGGGCGTTATCTGCCCTGTTCCTGCGCCCTGTTCGCCGGGCGCGGATCGGCAGTGTGGAGGCAGCCTCCCGCTCCCTTTCCGCGGCTTCCTTTGTGGCGATGACCTCCTCGCAGAACGAGGCCACCGCCTGCCATGCGCTCTCGCTCCCGACCATGCTGGACACGACGGCTGGAAGCGAGAGGTCTCCACCTATCTCCGCATTAAGGACACGGCGCTGCGCTCCCCAAGCAGTGCACTCAGCGAGCGTGTGCTGCGCCGTGTCTTCGAAGCTCCCACAATGGTGGCAGCAGGCGTCTGGCTCTCTCCCGGCGATACGGCACAGGTACGTGCCGAAGCAACCATGCCCCGACAGCACCTGCGTCAGCCGGAAGGTCAAAATGCCGTGACGCCTGTCCAACCATGCCTTAAGAACGGGGCGGAGGGCCTCTACCGTCCGAAGTCCAGCCCCTGGCTGCATTAGCCGCTCCGCCCATTCTGCGATTGCCGCCCGTTGCAAGTGTGCCCTGCACAAGTCCGTCTCCCTCGGGTGTACCATCTCGTCGCGGTCCCGCGCCTCCTTGCGCCATGTATAGAGTGACGCAAGGACGCGGGCGTCCAGGTCCCAAGGGAGGGACCCCGCCAGCGCGCACGCCGCCTTCGTCGAAATCGTGCGATACCCGCGGATGACTCGTACGGATATCGCACGCTGTGGCCGCTGTAAAATAGCAGCTCCCTGATTCGAAAGCTCGGTGGCCCAGACAGGGGCCCCGTAGAGGGCCATTGAGCGAATGACCCCCAGGTATAGCCGCCTGCAGCTGATATTAGGGCCACCGAGGTTCGGCAGCAGCCTTCCGAGCGCACCGGCTGCACCCATCAATCGCGGTGCCAAGCGCTGGAAGTGGGCGTTGAAGGACCACCTGCTATCCAGCACGAGCCCCAGATACCTCATGTTTGACTGAATGTCAATGCGGACCCCACCGATGACAATGTGGGACCCTGGAGGAGGTGATTTCCGGGGCCCATGGAAGCACAGAGCCTCCGTCTTATTCAGCGCCACTTCCAGCCCTAGCAGGCGGATACGCGCAACAACCTGTGCCACACCTGCAGTGGCAAGACGAGCAGCCTCCCTGAACGACCTCTCCCGGGCTAGGACAAGTGTGTCGTCTGCATAACATGTCATGCTGATGCCCGGGAGGGTAGCTCCGCGCAGGACCCAGTCGTAGCCGATGTTCCACAGGAGAGGTCCGAGGACTGATCCCTGTGGAACACCGCACGACATTTCCCTTGTGCAGACCCCGTTGCGCGTCGTGTACATGACCGACCGATTGTGCAGGTAGTCCCCGATTATCCGACGCAAGTACGGCGGCATCTGGTGGTATCGGAGCGCCTCCAGAATGCAGCTCCACGGCAAAGTGTTGAATGCGTTGGAGATATCCAGCGACACCGCCAATAACACTCCGCCTTCTGCCACCGCCTGTTCCGAGTGGGCCTTGACGCGCAGGATAGCGTCGACGGTCGAGCGACCCACTCGGAATCCGAACTGATTGTCGGACAGATCGGGGCCCACTCTCGTCATATGTTTGACGAGACGAGCGGCGATAATACGCTCGAAAAGTTTGCCCACCTCGTCGAGCAAAACGATCGGTCGGTATGCCGAGGGAGAGTCCACTGGGCGACCGTTTTTGCGAAGCAATACGAGCCTGCCCGTCTTCCACTGCTGAGGGAAGATTCCTTGACTGAGGCAAGTTGTAAAAAGCTCCCTCAGTCTTGGAGCCAGCACCTTCAAGGACAGAGCCCAAGCGCGGCCAGGGACACCATCCGGTCCCGGGGCCGTATTTTTGGCACGCATTCTCAATTCCGCCACGCCGAGTTCAGCCTCCGAAACCTCCGGTACATCGGTCGTTTCTAATGGCTCCTCAGATCCGGACCCCATCGATGGCGAGACGTGTTCAGCTCTATTTGGGAACAGGGCGGCGACCACATCTTGGAGGAAGCTGGGTTCCAAGGTTTCCGTGAGTGGAGGTGCCCAGGACCGGAGCTTGGCTCTTGCCATCTTATAGGGCCGTCCCCAGGGGTCCCTGTTTAGCATTTCCAGGAACTCTTCCCTGGCCGCGTCCTTGGCTTGGCTGATGCTCAGCTGCAGAGCTTCCTTGGCCATTTTGTAGGCTTCATACAGCTGAGCTTCCCTTTCACGATCACGACGGCGGCGTCGGCGACTTCGTGTGTACAGGCGTCGCGTGGCGGCGCACTCTGCGCGCATAGTGGCTATCCTCTGAGACCACCAGTAAACTTGTCGCCTCTGAGGGTGCGACCTGGCTCGAGGCATGGCCGCATCACAAATTTCTGACATTGCGCTCCGGAACCAAGCCACAGCCGCGTCCACATCCACTGGTGGCTCGTCAGAAGCCCACGCCTGCACTATGGCAGCCTCGATGAGGACCTCCCTGTCCATTTGACTGAGAACCCACCTTGGAATCTCGGAGGAGTTCCAGCCCGGGCGGCTGCCGCTCTGGCCCACTGAAGGCGCGGAGATCTCGAAGCGAATGTATCGGTGATCGGAAAGTGTCTCCACGCCTTCCACCACCCTCCAGCCATGGATGCGGCTAGCCAACAATGGATTAGCCAAGGAAACGTCCACAATTGAACCACCATGCTGTCGTACACACGTGTGGACGCTCCCGCGATTGAGAATTTCCAGCCCTGTAGCAACTGCCCACTCCTCTAACACGTTGCCGCGCGCGTCAGTAGCGGGGCAACCCCAAGCCGTAGATTTTGCATTGAGGTCACCGAGGAGGAGCACAGGGCGGATACGGTTCCGCCCAATCAGGGCCCCCACATCTGTGAGAAAAGTCTCGAATTCCGCAAGAACCCTGTTGGGCGAGAAATAGACCCCAACGACGAGAATGCCCTCAACCGTGGCAGCAACGAGGCCAGGACGCCTGTCCACAACCGCCATGGCAAACCCGGTAGACGAGATTATGGCCACTGAGCCCACGGGGTCGCCTGCCCAGTTATCCCTAGCAGGGACAAAGTAGGGCTCCGCTATCACAGCCACCTGGATCGACCATTCCGCCATGCTCTGGAGGAGTAAGTCCTGAGCCCTGGCGCAGTGGTTGATGTTGCCCTGCAAATACCGCTGAGCCATTATGATGGTGGAGCTTCATCGTTTTCCACCACGTCCATGGCTTGTGTAGCCGTTGGCTCCGGCGCAGCTTGAGTCGTTCTGACCCCAGTGGCGGCCCTTCCCCTTTTCCCTTCCTTAGCCGTTTTGCAGGCCTTGGAACCGACGCGATGATCTAATGCAGGCTTGCCTGCTGCAGCACACAGAGAGCAGTGTGGGCTCGCAGAACATTGTGAAGCCTTGTGCCCCGGCTGACTGCAGCGGTAGCAAAGGTTGCTGCGATCGACTTCGGAGGAGCATGTGTGCTGTACATGTCCGTTATATAGGCACTTGTAGCATTGCATGGGTCTCGCGTCCAACAATGTCAGTTTTGCAGGGACCCATCCTACTACCATATGGCCAGCGTCTGCCAATTTCTTGGCTGCAGCCACTGGGCAACGGAGCCACGCAGTGCCAAGTCCTGAGGGTCCGAGGCGAATCTCGCCGACTTTAATGTCGCTTTCGGGACATTCTCCTACTTGCGCGGCGACGGCGCAGACCTCCTTGGGTGTGACAGAATCGTCCAAGCCCGACACGCGCAGTTCTGCAAATTTAGAGGGCCTGGAGACTCTGATGTCCTCATCGTTCAGACATTCCCGGAGTTTCTCTGCTAGTGCGTCGGCTTTGTCGCCGCTTGTTGCACCGGGGACTTCCAGAATCCGGGCTCCGGTTACCGCTCGCCTGAACCGGAGTGAAGGTATACCCAAGCCCGCTAGGTCGACCTTTTGTCTGGCCTCTACCAGGACAGATGCATAGGAGATGCCCCTTTCCTCTGCACCAGGCTGCAGTGCTATGACTACCGCCGCTGAACGAGGCACTCGCAGCTTTTTCTTCGCGGCAGCCTTTTTATTACCTGCCTTCTGCGATTTTCCCTTCTTCTTCTTGCCGACTGTTTGCCATTCCCCATCTTTGGGGGTGGAAGTCGGCTGACTATTTTGGGCTGGTGCCGGCTGACCAGTTTGGGCTGGTGCCGGCTGACCAGTTTGGGCTGGTGCCGGCTGCTCTTTTTCAGTGGCCTTCTTGTTTTTCCTCTTTCTCCTCTTAGTGGTAGTGTTGGGTACCTGAGTCTGCGACTGGGAAACTTGAGGCGCCTGGGGCTGGGTGGTCTGTGCAGACTGGGCAGGCACTGACACAGCTTGCGTGCTTTCCGCAGAAGCAGATTGATTTTTCTTGCCCTGTCGGCTTGGATTTGCCGACGCACGCGGCATCGAAGCCTTCGCCGCATATGAGGTCGTTGCCGGTGCCGGTACTTTTGTTTGGACTCGGTCTCCAGCTAATGGCGGGCGCAGGACCCTTCCCTCTATAGCGCTGAATCTAGCAGCCAAACTTACCATTTCAGCCCTGATTGCACGAAACAGCTCAGATTCAGCTGCCGGAGCTGCTTCTGCTGGCATTGGAGCTGCTGGTTGGCGGATTTTTGCCACGTCAGATTTAAGCTGCTCCAGTTCCCGACGCATCTGGTCCTGCTCCAACCGAACACGTTGGTTTTCGGCTTGCAGACGACTGTTGTCTGCCTGCAACTTAGCCAGGTTTTCCTGCAGGCGACTATTCTCCTCGGAAGCAGATAGACAACTTAGTTCACTGGCCGCTGCCTCAATGATAGCCATTGCTTCCTTCAGGCTCCGTGTAAAGGTGCCTTTTAGGTTGCTAGATTTTGTCGCAACATGCTGCACCACCTTCAGACCCGCCGACACTTGCTCGAAGAGAGCAGCTGCGGTGCGACCATCTTCTGTGGCGCCAGAGGTAGCAACCGGTCTCTGGCGCTTCGACTTGGCTAACTCGACCAAGTCAAGAACATCTTCTTCTGCCCGAAGGCGAAACTCCTCCCGCTTGGCAGCCATTAGATCTGCCTTGGCCTTGGCAAGACCGACATATTCGCCAGTAGTGGGAGGACGACCTCTCCCTCTTCTGGCCGTGCCAACTTTGGCAGCCGGCACTGATTCGTCACCCGAGCCCGATTCGGACCCTGAGTGGCTCACCTCACTCGAGCGCAGACGCTTGCGCCCGTCTCTCCAAAACGGCGATGAGCCAAGCGCAGGCGCACTGTGCTCCACCACCATCAAATCACTCGATGCAGATCCGGCATCGGACACTGCATCCTCCTCTACGTCTTTGTTTGGTTTGTTATTAGAGTTTTCCATAGCAAATCCCACGAGTGTGGGGGAAATAACGGTCCACCCGAGCAGTGCCCCCTGTACCCGGGTAAGCGTAGAGTGTAACCCAACCAGGGGGTCCGCAGGTACCCTGGTGGGGGTCGCACTAGCGACTGGTTGCTCCGAGGAGCCCCGCCAGCCACACATCCTCTCGCGGTGCGCCGCCGCTTAGGATTCGGGGTGATTTGTTATCGGGGTTTTCTTCCCCGCAGTCCGGGCGACCAAGCCAAGACCGACGGAAGGTACCTCACGCTGGGCCGCGAGACATGACCACAGCACCCAGCAAATGTAAGAGTACCCTCCGATTTTACGGCGGTGGCAGGGAAGGCAGAACTCCCACTGCCGGCTCAGTGATATGGTGAGTACACACCGAGCCCGCCCTCGCTCCTCCACTGTGCTCTCTGCAAGATCAGAGGAACACGTGGAAAAACCGCCCCTAGGCCTATAAATGGCCCCTCCCACGTCAGACTATTCGCCACGAGCAACAACAGACCCCAGACTTGAAGAAAGTTATTGCTCGTGCCCAGGGTGCACCGGCTCCAAAAAGAGCACACGAGGAGGTTGTCTGACCCAGCACCCCAACCTAACCTAACCTAACCTAACCTAACCTAACCTAACCTAACCTAACCTAACCTAACCTAACCTAACCTAACCTAACCTAACCTAACCTAACCTAACCTAACCTAACCTAACCTAACCTAACCTGAGCAAAACCTAACCTGAGCGAACCTAACCTGAGCAAACCTAACATGACTTGTGTCAGATTTGTGTGTCAGTAGAATAGTAGAATAGTAGAATAGTAGAATAGTAGAATAGTAGAATAGTAGAATAGTAGAATAGTAGAATAGTAGAATAGTAGAATAGTAGAATAGTAGAATAGTAGAATAGTAGAATAGTAGAATTGTAGAATTGTAGAATAGTAGAATAGTAGAATAGTAGAATAGTAGAATAGTAGAAATTATAAAATTGTAAAATTGTAAAATTGTAAACTTGTAAAATTGTAAAATTGTAAAATTGTAAAATTGTAAAATTGTAAAATTGTAAAATTGTAACATTGTAAAAATGTAAAAATGTAAAATTGTAAAAATGTAAAATTGTAAAATTGTAAAATTGTAAAATTGTAAAAATGTAAAATTGTAAAATTGTAAAATTGTAAAATTGTAAAATTGTAAAATTGTAAAATTGTAAAATTGTAAAATTGTAAAATTGTAAAATTGTAAAATTGTAAAATTGTAAAATTGTAAAATTGTAAAATTGTAAAATTGTAAAATTGTAAAATTGTAAAATTGTAAAATTGTAAAATTGTAAAATTGTAAAATTGTAAAATTGTAAAATTGTAAAATTGTAAAATTGTAAAATTGTAAAATTGTAAAATTGTAAAATTGTAAAATTGTAAAATTGTAAAATTGAAAAATTGTAAAATTGTAAAATTGTAAAATTGTAAAATTGTAAAATTGTAAAATTGTAAAATTGTAAAATTGTAAAATTGTAAAATTGTAAAATTGTAAAATTGTAAAATTGTAAAATTGTAAAATTGTAAAATTGTAAAATTGTAAAATTGTAAAATTGTAAAATTGTAAAATTGAAAAATTGAAAAATTGAAAAATTGAAAAATTGTAAAATTGTAAAATTGTAACATTGTAACATTGTAAAATTGTAAAATTGTAAAATTGTAAAATTGTAAAATTGTAAAATTGTAAAATTGAAAAATTGAAAAATTGTAAAATTGTAAAATTGTAAAATTGTAAAATTGTAAAATTGTAAAATTGTAAAATTGTAAAATTGTAAAATTGTAAAATTGTAAAATTGTAAAATTGTAAAATTGTAAAATTGTAAAATTGTAAAATTGTAAAATTGTAAAATTGTAAAATTGTAAAATTGTAAAATTGTAAAATTGTAAAATTGAAAAATTGTAAAATTGTAAAATTGTAAAATTGTAAAATTGTAAAATTGTAAAATTGTAAAATTGTAAAATTGTAAAATTGTAAAATTGTAAAATTGTAAAATTGTAAAATTGTAAAATTGTAAAATTGTAAAATTGTAAAATTGTAAAATTGTAAAATTGTAAAATTGTAAAATTGTAAAATTGTAAAATTGTAAAATTGAAAAATTGAAAAATTGATAAATTGAAAAATTGTAAAATTGTAAAATTGTAAAATTGTAAAATTGTAAAATTGTAAAATTGTAAAATTGTAAAATTGTAAAATTGTAAAATTGTAAAATTGTAAAATTGTAAAATTGTAAAATTGTAAAATTGTAAAATTGTAAAATTGTAAAATTGTAAAATTGTAAAATTGTAAAATTGTAAAATTGTAAAATTGTAAAATTGAAAAATTGAAAAATTGTAAAATTGTAAAATTGTAAAATTGTAAAATTGTAAAATTGTAAAATTGTAAAATTGTAAAATTGTAAAATTGTAAAATTGTAAAATTGTAAAATTGTAAAATTGTAAAATTGTAAAATTGTAAAATTGTAAAATTGTAAAATTGTAAAATTGTAAAATTGTAAAATTGTAAAATTGTAAAATTGTAAAATTGTAAAATTGTAAAATTGTAAAATTGTAAAATTGTAAAATTGTAAAATTGTAAAATTGTAAAATTGTAAAATTGTAAAATTGTAAAATTGTAAAATTGTAAAATTGTAAAATTGTAAAATTGTAAAATTGTAAAATTGTAAAATTGTAAAATTGTAAAATTGTAAAATTGTAAAATTGTAAAATTGTAAAATTGTAAAATTGTAAAATTGTAAAATTGTAAAATTGTAAAATTGTAAAATTGTAAAATTGTAAAATTGTAAAATTGTAAAATTGTAAAATTGAAAAATTGAAAAATTGTAAAATTGTAAAATTGTAAAATTGTAAAATTGTAAAATTGTAAAATTGTAAAATGTATCACAAAGAACTGAATTTTCTAATTAAAGAAAATTTCTAGTGAAAGAAAAATTCGATCTCAGGCAGGGTTTGAACCTGCGTCTCTCTGGTTAAGTACACCAGTTATATTTAATGCTAAAAAAATAATAAAAAAAAAAATAAGTGTAAAATGTATGTCAGAATTATGTCAGAATTGTGTCAGAATTATGTGTCTGACATAAACTAACACACATGTCTGATGCACATAAGTCTGACAGAATAATGAATTATAGAATAGTAGAATAGTAAAATAGTAGAATAGTAGAATAGTAGAAAAATGAAATAGTAGTGTAGGGACACTGCTGACGCATTACATTTACACTGTACTAGCTTGGCGACTTAGCGTAGCGCGGCAGTCGTCTCCCCGCACCCAATCAGTTAGGTCTTTAGTAATAATGTAGTCAATAAGATTATGTATTAAATCTGGTACCAGTAAAGTATTATACAGGGTGTAAGGAGAACGCTTCCGAAGCCAGAACGTAGATTATATACAACCTAAATGCAAACGGATACAAATAACATTTCGCTTTAAATTGGTTATTTTCAAGACTTCGTATTTCGTAATCACGCAATGGAAACCGTACAAAACGTGAGGTCACTGACACGCGAGGCAACACGCCCCACAGCGGTGGCGCGTCCGCGCGTGGCTGGCGCCGGCGCAGCGCCGAGCGCTCCGACGGCCGACTTACGGGATTTATACGGAATTTACAAAAACTAGGTACTTTCAAAATGCCTACCTACAACACTTCACAAAATTATGAATTTTATTCGCATTCGTAGCCCACGTTTAACATTAAAGCTGACAGAGGCGTTTTACGTACCTGTCTAAATCCTTTGCGACCTTATGAGGTTTGGCTCGAACTGCGCTCCATCCATTTCGATACAAAGCCGGGCCCGTCGCTGTGTCGACCCGTGAACACGAGGCATTAGTGTAGGATCCTCAACACATTCTGCACGAAGTCTATCAAAAACGCTCACTATTCTACCCCGCATTTCATCAGCACTGCCACATTCCCGATCAAACACTCTTTCTTTCACATACCCCCACAAAAAGAAGTCCAAAGGCGTTAAGTCGGGTGAACGAGCCGGCCAGGCGTGCGGTCCCAGCCTTCCGATCCAGCGGTCATTAAAAAGCTCAGTGAGACGCTCGCGGACGAGGCGCGTAACATGCGGTGGAGCACCATCATGCTGGAACCATGCTCGACGAAATTCAGCCAGCGATACATTATCTAGCATATCATTTAAATGTCCATTTATAAAATTAAGATATGCTGGTCCATTGAGGCGCTGCGGTAGAAACACTGGTCCTAGAATTCGTCCATTAAAAACACCAGCCCATACGTTGACGGACCATCTGGTCTGATGGCCGGTTTCTTGAGTGGCGGACGGGTTCACGTCTGACCATACATGGGCATTCCTCCTGTTCCACATGCCGTTTCTCGTGAATGTGGACTCATCCGTCCAGATAATGTGCTCAATGAAGCCAGGCGCACGTTGTTGTTGATCTAGCAGCCAACGACAGTACGCACGACGACGAACGTGATCATTCGGTAGTAAAGCTTGTACCTTATGTATTTTGTAGGGCCGCATTCTGTTGCGGCGCAAGACTTTGTGAACTGTCCAGTGAGAGACTGTCGGTACGCCCCGGCGCCGCAATAATTTCGCTGCACTTCGTGTGCCCAGGCGTGGATTTTGGCGAATCACATTTAAAATACGCTCCTCGGTCTGAACATTCACTTGTTCTCCACCACCTGCCGCGATCGGAGCAATCGGTCGATTTTCTAAGACTCGCTGAAAAGCTGCCGTTATCATGCGAGAATCAGACGGATGCCGGACGTTCGGAAATCTGTCTCGGTAAATTCTCAACGCTAGAGAAGCATTGCCACGGGCTTCTCCTAAACACATCAACATGTTGCCGTATTCACGAGCACTGTACACGTACGCGTCAGGCATTGTGTAATACAACAAAAAACAATAAAACAGCACTAAAAACGTAACAATAAGAACTAAACACAAATTTAAAACTAACAAACTAACTAACAAAACAGTAAATACGATTCAATAGCTATCGATCGATTAAACGTAACGCACGTTCACTCACGAACCGAGTCGGAAAGGAACTAACAAGTAACTAGATTACTAAAGAAGTACTAAGAAGATCAAACACACCGCCTGCGTCGGCGGCCCTTGTCGGCTTGCCTTTGTCGGCCGGCACGTGCCGACAAACGATACCGCCACTGCCGCAGACAACGCGGCGACGCACTAGGCATAAAGCGGTGTCTTTTGATGTGCAAAGATCAACAAATTACAGAGGCGAAATGTGAAAAGAATTTCAATTGTTAGGAAATTGTACTTATGCTTTATTTTACAAACAGTTCATTTTCTAACTTTTAAATAAGATTTAACGGGTTTCTTAGATTAAATTAATTTAATTAAGCACTTTAAATTGATTGGGTTTACTTATTAAATGAAGGCTAAATAATGACTGCCTCGTTGGTCTAGTGGTCCCAATCGCGACTGCTACGCTAGAGGTCTTGGGTTCGATCCCCAGGTCGAGCAGTGTTATTGAGTTGTTCTATGAAATTCTCAGTAGCAGCTCGGAGTCTGGATTTGTGCCCGGTGAATGGCAATAGGCTCGCCCCCTATTACATGGGACCCAAACATACCGGCGAACTGTGGTTGTACATTAAGTACACCTCTGCCTAACCCTTCGGGGAATACAGGCGTGATGGTATGTTATGTTATGTTATTAAATGAAGGATACAGTAATAGCAATGACGAGCTCGCGTCGTGTGACTCTAATTACATTGACATAAAGTTCAAATTCAATTGATTCACGCGCGCTGATGAAATTTTTTTAGCCAATCACAGCTGAAGTCGGCGATCTTTTACTTTATTTCATTCGCTATCGATTATCGTCTTACATACAAAACTGTTATTAAATGCACGACACAGTGCATTAATGTAAAACTGTTGACGCCTCTGTAATGTTTCTTCTTACTTATTTTGGCGGCGATTTACAAAGGATGCCTAAGGTCGCCATCACGCCGCGCCGCGCATAGCCGTGGACGCCTCTCTTTCAAACTAGGTTGCCCGGGTTCAAACCTCGACATAATACCAATGAGTTTTGTGATCATTTACCTTGATTATCAGGATTCGAACGAAAGTTATTAGTACTAACTTGAGCACGTCGTGCAGAGTGCAGACAGAACAACACGGTCACAATTATCTCTGTACTTCGCTGGAATGTGATGGCCATCTTGCTTGCAGGTCTACAGATAATGTGACCGTGATGTAGGTAGATAAACATTTCAATTTTGTTGCTGTGCAAAATTTTAATGAACGAATTAACAAAATTGCTTGATAAGTCAATGTCTTTGCATGTACTTAATCAACTTTTTTTACTTTTATTTCCCAATCACAGTAGGTATCGAAGTACCTCTATTCGATATGGGTCTCAAGGGTAAGCGAAGTAACTGGATTTTTCTGATTTGTAAGCAAAATTTGCGAACATTCGGATCGAAATTGTAACCCTGTTCAAGGGGAAAATCATTACGATCCTTGCATGAATGGAATCCGAAAGCAGATATCCCACAGGCCCACAACTAGGTAGAAGTGAACTGAAAAGACATTTTTAGGAGGATAGGATCACATGGTACCGCCGCACGACATTTTTGTTAGCCAGCGGCCGCGCGTAGCGTCGCGTGTACTTGGGGTCGTCGACCGCGCGGCTGTCGGTGAGCGCGCTCGCACTTTGAACTCGAGGTCATGCGCGAGCGTCAGATGATTTTATTTACGAATTACATTGCGTGTTAGAGTTGTAAAGAAAAAAAATGTGTTTAATCGCAAATAATGTTTTCATTTAACCGTTCTCACAGCATAGTGTACAAAAAATGCAAAAAAAATAGGTAAAAATGTTCCTTTTTTTTCTTCAGATTTTTTGATGGTATTGTATCGAGAATCACTAGCCCTATCACCTGTCTTCGTTTTCGGAAGCGTTTCCCTTACACCCGGTATAATGTGACGACCTGGTGAAGTTCGTAGACGCGTTCAAATACGTTACACGTGTGTAAAAACGAGTGCCGTGATTTAAATCCTAAACAAGTGCAAATCATAAAAAACTGCATAGTGAAATATACTGTAATGTGCTTTAGTGAACGTATTATACTATAGCGAAGACAGAACCGAAAAATACTGAGTGGTTTTAGAAATATAAACATTTTAAAACTAAAAATTTTAATTAACGGTCAGCAAAAATCTGACACTGTGTTGTTTAGTTGGAAAGTATCGCGTTCTGTGCTTAACCGTGTCGTTCCCCGCTCACCACGACGCGCGACGCAGCGACGAAACTCCGCCCACAATACACAGTGCTGCACTGTGCCCGGTTGCTGGAAAGGATCGCGTTCTGTGTCGTACTGTGTCTTCTCGCCCGGCTACGCTTACTAAACTACGGACGATCGCTGCGCTGCATTAGTAATTGAATAAAATAGCTTAATTTTAAAAGCACATATGAACTTGATAAGATGTCGCAGTGCGCAGGTTGCCGTCAAATAATCCATAATAATAAGTATCTTACTTGTTTTATCTGTGAACAAAATTACGATCTACAATGCTCAAATGTACCAGAAAATCACTACATCAATTTGAGTTATGCGAGCAAACAGACATGGGAATGCCAAGAATGCAAATGTAAAAAGCCTAAAAATAATAACCCTAATACCCCTGCAAGACCATATAATGTATCAGAAATTAATCTCAACAATTCACTAAACTCAAATGTCACGATGAGACGAAACCCTAGCCAGAAGATACAAAATGACTCCATATGCTCAGAAGACATAAGTATATTAGGTGATACAATAAATAATGGAAAAGATGCGGATATTGAAAATATGAAAGTAGAGGTAACATTACAAAAATTAAGTGAAATAATATCATCGAAATTGAAAGAAAATAATATTTCTATAATAGCACAGATTCAAACTACAATACAAACAGAAATAGACAGAGCTATATTGAAATTAAGGCAAGACGTGAAAGAAGAAACCAATGCCCTACTTCTGCAAAATAACCAACGTAAGTCAGAAATAGCGCAAATTAACACCCAATTAGATAAATTAAAACAAGAACATGAGATGCTAAAACAGGAAATAAAAGAATTACATAATAAAATACCTTCTGAAATACAAAGTACAAATGAAAATAATGCCAAGAAAATAGTTCTCTATGGCCTCACAGAGATCTACAAAGAGCCTGAACAAGACCTACATGGAAGAATCATAAGTATATTCCGGGACATTCTACAAGTAGACCTATTGGGATACATTGAGGACACACAAAGAATTGGAAAATACAAAAATTACACTCGACCTTTAGTAATAGAACTGATTAGCAAACGGATGACGAAATATATACTTAACAACAGTCGCTATTTTCATGGAACCGGAATACATATCTCTGAACTATTAAACGAGGAAGCGCGGAAAGAGAGGAAAGATATGCGTGAAAAAATGCTACTAGCACGGAAAAAAGGTCAACATGCTGTAATTCGAAATAACCAACTATTTATAGAAGGGGAGCTAATCAATTGTAATGATATAATAAAACACCAGCTCCAATCCTTTCCCGAAAACGAACACACGACGTTATATAATAATAGAAGAAGTGAAACCCATGACAATTCTACATTTCGAAATAACAAAGAAACCTATACATTACGAAAGCAAAGACCAACAATTTAATATACTTTTTCAGAATACACAAAGCCTATATAACAAACAACATATAATGGAAGCTTTTCTTAATCAAAACCAAACTCACCAAGCAATATGTATTACTGAGACATGGCTCTCCCAAGAAAAATTAAGCATGATCCAATTTACTGGCTATAAAGTAGCAGCGTCGTACTGTCGAAAAGACCGTGGAGGAGGCGGCGTCTGCATCCTATTAGATGAACACATAGACCATAAAGAAAAATGTGACATCACGGAAATGTCACTAGAATATATTTTAGAAGTGTGCGCGACAGAATTACCGAACGAAAATATTTTATTGATTACTATGTATTGGAATAGGAGAGAGGAAGAAATATTTTATAAACAGCTTAACCAAATACTGACTTTCATAAATAAAAAATACTATAAACTTAATATAATTATCGGAGGAGATTTTAACATAGATATTTTAAAAAACAATCTAAAGACAAACAGCTTTTTGGATCTTATGAACGAATATAACTTTAAACAGCATATAAAACATCCTACTCATGTAACGCAAACCACATCAACCTGCTTAGATCTAATTTTCACAAACTTTAATAATTTAAATTTAAACGCATATGTAGAAGACCTAGGGTTTTCCGACCACAGCGGCACAATCCTTAACTTTAGCGTACCAAAAATATGTCAACCTAAAATATGGTATACTGAGAAACGCTTATATAATAAAAACAATATAGATCTATTCAAGTCTACACTAAAATCGACTAATTGGTGTGATATTATCTTAGAAAACAATGATGTAAATGAAAACTATAAAGCCTTTAACGACAAATTAATACATATACTGAACCAAACCATACCAAAACGTAGAATAAAATTAAAAACACGTTATAAAAAATACTGGCTGACTGTAGGTATAAAATTATCTTGTAAAAATAAAAGACTATTAAAAATCCTAACCACAAAAACCAACGACCCAATCCTTAAAAAATATTACAAGCAATATGAAAAATTTTAAAACAAACAGTAAATACAGCTAAAAAAATACAATACATAAATAAAATAAAATTATCGCAAAATAAAGTAAAAGCAATGTGGAACATTATAAATGAACGCACAAACAAAAAATCAATAGTAGAAAAATATAATATTAAATTAAAATTAAATAACGTGACAGTTTCAGACCCAAAATTAATAGTTGATGAATTCAATAATTTTTTTGCTTCAATAGGTGAAGCAAACTCACAAGCAATATGTAATGAACCGAATAAATTACCTATTACTAACTCCATAGAAAATACCCTTTTCCTTAGACCATTAGATTGTAAAGAAACCCATAAAATTATAAAAAATCTTAAAAATAAAAATAGTCATGGAATAGACGAATTACCACCTTCACTACTCAAACATTGTGCGGATGAACTTGCACTTCCCTTTTGCATACTGATAAATCAATCATTTGAAACAGGTACATTCCCCGAGCTCTTAAAAAAAAGCATAATAAAACCAATTCACAAGAAAAATAAAAAAACAGACCCTAATAATTATCGGCCTATAGCACTTTTGCCATCGGCCTCAAAAATTTTTGAAAGATCCATGTGTGACCGGGTATACAACTTCTGTGAGAGATACAATATTTTTGATGAATGCCAAAACGGCTTCCGTAAACAACGATCTACAGTGCTAGCCGTCTACAAATACATACAGGAGGTTATTAATATAATAAATGATAAAAAATACGCAGTTGGATTACTTCTCGATATGACTAAGGCATATGATAAAGTACAATTTAAAATTTTATTAGAAAAATTATATCATATTGGAATCCGGGGAAATACACACAAATGGTTCGCATCATATCTGAAAGACAGAGAACAGTACGTGGAAATAGAAAGCTTCGATTACGCTAAAAAAGAAATCATAAAAATTAGATCAGACAAAAAAATTATAAACGCATCGATCCCACAAGGCAGTGTAATCGGATGTCTTTTATTTTTAATCTATATTAATGACCTCCCAAAGGTCATGGAAGAGCGGTGTGTTCTCTTTGCGGACGACATATCGTTATTAACCTCATGCCAAAAAGAAGACAACATAAACGAAAAACTTCATACCATACTCAATAAAACTATTAAATGGATGAACGAACATAATCTAGAGATCAACTATAAAAAAACCAAAATAATGACTTTTTACCCCTATCAAAAATCCCCGTTGACACTTAACTTCACCATTAACGGTAATAAAATAGACGTCGTTAACGATTTTACTTTATTAGGCCTAACCATAGATACACACATCACTTGGAAAACTCACATAAATAATATGCGATCAAAAATATCTAAATTTACATACGCTCTTAGAGAAATTAAAAAAACTACCGATTTAAAAACTGCTCTGACTACGTACTATGCCTATGCTTATGCGTGGCTAAGCTACGGTATAATAATGTGGGGAAATAGTACGGAGGCACCTACCCTTTTCATTTTGCAGAAAAAATTAATAAGAATAATCACAAATATAGCACAAACTGACAGTTGCCAACCTCTCTTTATTAAACATAAAATCTTAACATTACCATGCATACACATTCTGGAGATATGTAAATTCGTCAGAAGATATATTTCATTTTTTACAAAACGTGCCGATAAAAATACTAATCGTTCCTTAAGACATAAGAATAGACTAATGCCACCAAACTCCCGCCTAACAATGCACTCAAATAGCCCATATGTGATGTGTATAAAAATATTTAATAAACTACCAGACACAATAAAAAATGAAACTAGTGATGAAAAATTTACAAATAATCTAAAGAAAATTCTTATTTACAAAGCCTACTATACAATTAACGACTACCTCAATGATACCCAAATAAAATAAGACAAAAATATAATAAAGTACACAAAAATATTTAATATAATGTAAAAATAACATTTAAATAAGGGAATAAAGACTTTGATAGTACTGACTTTTATTAATAGGTTCATTCAAACAAATAATATGATAAATAATTAATATATTTATAATATAATAAAATAATAATAATATAATTAATATATAATAGAACTATTCGAATAATAATAATATCACATGTTATTTTTAAATAAATATAAAATTAAAAAATTAAATTATATAATTACTTATAAGTACATATTTACAATAATATTAAATAAAGTAAGCCTAATTAAATGAAACAATAATCTTTACAAATATAATACATAAAAAATAAATAAAAAAATAAACTAACATAATTATCTGTATCGTAATATTCTAGTCATCACCACATAAATATATAAATACATGCTATATATACTTAATAATTCAAATAAATAATGTAAGACAAAGCCTATAATTAATATACTTAATAACATACCTTTATTTTATAATACCCAATAATTGTAATTGGTAACTACTGTAGTTAGTAAAAATAAATCCTCCTCTCTTCTAAAATTGCTGTGCCCTACAGGGTCCATAATGATTCTTGTCTAATTACACCACCTTAATGTACATTATGGTACGCAATAAAGAATATGAATATGAATATGAATATGACCTTCATTCCACAACCACCTCAATTCGAACCCTACATTGGTGACCCGCGACATTTGAACACGCAACTATCGGCGATGATACCCCTAAATTGGTGTACCCGACATTTGAACACACAACTTTCGGCGATGATACCGGACATCGGAGTACGAGCACGCGGACAACGTGGCGTCGCATCACGTGCGCATGGACAGCATGGCAAAAGCGCGCATGGGCAGCGTGGCAACAGAGGACGCACTAAGAGGTAACCGGAGCACGCAATATGGGAGGCAACTCGCTCTTTTCACGCTGGGGTCAAAGGAGCTGAAGACCTAACTGCACCATCAAGCATTCAAGGTAAACAGGCACTGGCACAGTGATCATCATAGTCTCGGGAGGACGCTCTGCAGGAGTTAGTACACGTCGTGGAGGTGTAACGCGGTCATTCGCGGCACATTCCGACGACTCTGGAGGACACGGGACACGGCGGCGACACTCTACAGGACAGTGTGCGCGTCGTATGCAACGTATCACGCTTGGAGGCGTCGACAGAACTCCGCTCCAGGTGGTGGATGGCGCAACCTGTCATTCCATGGACACGGCCAGGGAAGAGCATACCCATGAGGATATTGGCGGACGGCACCTGACAGATATATTTGCATCATCGTACGAGCAGCTTTTAATCAGCGTCATACGGAGAGCATAGTGAAACGTAAATGTGTAGTGATTTAATTATAAAAGTGTCAGTCTTAGAAATAATACAGTGCCCTGTTGTTAATTTGTTAATTGTAGAGTCTCATTCTATTTAGTCCACACAGTAACCCATTGTATTGTATTTTTGTTAAGCTTGCATTATGAGAATTGCGCTCAGGTACTTGACATGAACATGATATCTTGTTTATAAGTAACACCTTGTTATGAATTCCTTTTAACGAGTCAGATTGTAACTATATGTAATTGATTAGAATATTTGGATTGAATTTTTAAAAAATGTACCATTTTTTTGTAAAATGGGGGGAATATTGTAGGGACACTGCTGACGCATTACATTTACACTGTACTAGCTTGGCGAATTAGCATAGCGCGGCAGTCGTCTCCCCGCACCCAATCAGTTAGGTCGTTAGTAATAATGTAGTCAATAAGAATATGTATTAAATCTGGTACCAGTAAAGTATTATATAATGTGACGACCTTCATTCCACAACCACCTCAATTCGAACCCTACAGTAGAATAGTAGAATAGAAGAATAGTAGAAAAGTTGAATAGTTGAATAGTAGAATAGTAGAATAGTAGAATAGTAGAATAGTAAAATAGTAGAATAGTAGAATAGTAGAATAGTAGAATAGTAGAATAGTAGAATAGTAGAATAGTAGAATAGTAGAATAGTAGAATAGTAGAATAGTACAATTGTAAAATTGTAAAATTGTAAAATTGTAAAATTGTAAAATTGTAAAATTGTAAAATTGTAAAATTGTAAAATTGTAAAATTGTAAAATTGTAAAATTGTAAAATTGTAAAATTGTAAAATTGTAAAATTGTAAAATTGTAAAATTGTAAAATTGTAAAATTGTAAAATTGTAAAATTGTAAAATTGTAAAATTGTAAAATTGTAAAATTGTAAAATTGTAAAATTGTAAAATTGTAAAATTGTAAAATTGTAAAATTGTAAAATTGTAAAATTGTAAAATTGTAAAATTGTAAAATTGTAAAATTGTAAAATTGTAAAATTGTAAAATTGTAAAATTGTAAAATTGTAAAATTGTAAAATTGTAAAATTGTAAAATTGTAAAATTGTAAAATTGTAAAATTGTAAAATTGTAAAATTGTAAAATTGTAAAATTGTAAAATTGTAAAATTGTAAAATTGTAAAATTGTAAAATTGTAAAATTGTAAAATTGTAAAATTGTAAAATTGTAAAATTGTAAAATTGTAAAATTGTAAAATTGTAAAATTGTAAAATTGTAAAATTGTAAAATTGTAAAATTGTAAAATTGTAAAATTGTAAAATTGTAAAATTGTAAAATTGTAAAATTGTAAAATTGTAAAATTGTAAAATTGTAAAATTGTAAAATTGTAAAATTGTAAAATTGTAAAATTGTAAAATTGTAAAATTGTAAAATTGTAAAATTGTAAAATTGTAAAATTGTAAAATTGTAAAATTGTAAAATTGTAAAATTGTAAAATTGTAAAATTGTAAAATTGTAAAATTGTAAAATTGTAAAATTGTAAAATTGTAAAATTGTAAAATTGTAAAATTGTAAAATTGTAAAATTGTAAAATTGTAAAATTGTAAAATTGTAAAATTGTAAAATTGTAAAATTGTAAAATTGTAAAATTGTAAAATTGTAAAATTGTAAAATTGTAAAATTGTAAAATTGTAAAATTGTAAAATTGTAAAATTGTAAAATCTAAAAATTGTAAAATTGTAAAACCTACAGCCCACAAAACGTCCCTGCGTACTCGAACGGCAGGGGACCTTTCGCATGGCAGGAGTGTGGTTTTAGCCGGTAAGAGTCCAGCACTACCCAGACTGCCTCACGCGCTGAGCAGTTTGGGTGTCCATGAGGATTTCCCACTCCTGTCACATAAAATAAAAAACAAAACTAACCTGAGCAAACCTAACTGTAAAATGTGTGTCAGAATTATGTCAGAATTGTGTCTGACATACACTAACACACATGTAAAATTGTAAAATTGTATAATTGTAAAATTGTAAAATTGTATATTTGTATATTTGTATAATTATATAATTGTATAATTGTATAATTGTATAATTGTATAATTGTATAATTGTATAATTGTATAATTGTATAATTGTATAATTGTATAATTGTATAATTGTATAATTGTATAATTGTATAATTGTATAATTGTATAATTGTATAATTGTATAATTGTATAATTGTATAATTGTATAATTGTATAATTGTATAATTGTATAATTGTATAATTGTATAATTGTATAATTGTATAATTGTATAATTGTATAATTGTATAATTGTATAATTGTATAATTGTATAATTGTATAATTGTATAATTGTATAATTGTATAATTGTATAATTGTATAATTGTATAATTGTATAATTGTATAATTGTATAATTGTATAATTGTATAATTGTATAATTGTATAATTGTATAATTGTATAATTGTATAATTGTATAATTGTATAATTGTATAATTGTATAATTGTATAATTGTATAATTGTATAATTGTATAATTGTATAATTGTATAATTGTATAATTGTATAATTGTATAATTGTATAATTGTATAATTGTATAATTGTATAATTGTATAATTGTATAATTGTATAATTTTATAATTGTATAATTTTATA
Organism: Subacronicta megacephala; assembly: GCA_958496365.1. Lineage (NCBI taxonomy): Eukaryota > Metazoa > Arthropoda > Insecta > Lepidoptera > Noctuidae > Subacronicta > Subacronicta megacephala. The sequence continues at coordinate 7,230,192 of OY292542.1, read as the reverse complement.
ATTGTATAATTGTATAACTGTATAACTGTAATGACGACACTTGCACAGCGCTGAAACAGCAAATAGCCAGACGAAAAAACATGCAGCTGTAAGGCCGTAAAATTCATGGCGGTAAATTCATGCTTATATATCATTTTCTCTAAAGAATGTAGGCGCTCTGATTGGTCGACCAATCAGAGGCCGTTTTATTGACCAATCACAGCGCGGGTGGGCGGGCGTGCACTTTACTAATGTATGACACATCTTTACCTTATTGAGAGCCGTTTGCTATTTTCTATTTATTTTTACTATAAGATACGGAGTTACGTAATTATAGTCTTAGTTTTGACTTAGTAAAGTTTCACAAAGAACTGTATTTTCTAATTAAAGAAAATTTCTAGTGAAAGAAAAATTCGATCTCAGGCAGGGTTTGAACCTGCGTCTCTCTGGTTAAGTACACCAGACGCTTTGCCAACTAAGCTACCGAGACCACTGCCTGTGATGTCGAATTTCTCTTCCACACTCTACGTCTTGAGGCGACGTCAGCACCATCTATTGGAGACATTACTATGTCTTTCAACCAACACGACTGCCTTTACAGGTAGTTCAATGTCGAACGATGTTGCCTTACCGTATTATGCTTATTTTTTATTATTTTTTAGCATTAAATATTGCGAAATTTTCACAAAGAACTGTATTTTCTAATTAAAGAAAATTTCTAGTGAAAGAAAAATTCGATCTCAGGCAGGGTTTGAACCTGCGTCTCTCTGGTTAAGTACACCAGACGCTTTGCCAACTAAGCTACCGAGACCACTGCCTGTGATGTCGAATTTCTCTTCCACACTCTACGTCTTGAGGCGACGTCAGCACCATCTATTGGAGACATTACTATGTCTTTCAAGACATAGTAAAGTTTTACAAGATTCTTATCAGCTATGTATTATCTTATTAGACTTAGTCTAAAAATAGATTTAATTTATTAATTTTTCTCGTTTCTGAATCTTGGCTTAAACCATGTCTTCCTTCTACCAACTACTCATTGCCCGGCTTTCAACTAATCAGAAATGACCGTACAATTGGCGCTGGCGGTGGTGTTGCCATATACCTTCGCACGCAAATTCCTTTCTCTGTGGTTAACGTATCACCTCAGCCGCCACCGTCAAATGCTGGTGAACATCTCTTTGTTGAAGTCGAATTAAACCACACCAAAATTCTTCTTGGGGTTTACTATTGCCCTTCTTTACGTATCAATTTCTTCTCTTCTTTTGAAAACATATTAGAAATACTAATCCCTACATACAGTCACAGCATAATCATGGGTGACTTTAATACCTGTCTCCTTAAACAAGATCATCGTTCTTTCTCTCTACGTTCTACAATAGAATCTAGTAATCTCACTATTCTTCCGCTAGATGCTACTCACCACTTTCCAAATTCTACTCCATCACTTCTTGACCTTATTTTCATTTCTTCTCTTGATCACATTGCTAAACATGGTCAATGCTCAGCGGATGCTTTTTCATATCATGACCTAATCTTCCTTTCTTATAAAATTCGTCCTCCTAAGGCGAAGCCTAAAATCCTCATGCAGCGCAACTTTGCCGCCATTAACATGGACGATCTTTGTGAGGATGCCAGCAAGATAGACTGGTCTCCACTGCTTGCCTCTGCTTCAGTCGACGAACAAGTGGGTCTTTTTACGAATATGCTGGTAGAATTATTTGACCGTCATGCACCAGTCCGAGCAGTTAAGATGAAGCACTTGCCGTCGCCATGGCTAACCGATGACATTAAAGCATTAATGTATCGAAAAGCTACAGTAAAGTCTAAATATAAGAGTCGACCGTCGGATTCCAACAGGGAAAAATACGTCTCCGTCCGCAATCACTGTAATAAAGTATGTAGGAATGCTCAACGCCAACACATCCACAACTCGGTCCAAAACGGAGATCCAGCAAAAGTCTGGAAATTTCTAAGATCTATGGGAGTCGGAAAATCGCGTCAAGAAACTATCCCAAAAGATTTAGATATCAACTCTCTTAATCATCACTTTACTGCTTCGTCTAATTTTGATTTGACAACAAAATGTAATACTTTAAACTATCTTTCAACTCTTCCGGCTCCCGGTTATCCTCACTTCTCATTTAGTCAATTCTCCGAATGTGATGTTAAAAAGAGCATAGTATCAATAACTTCCAACGCCGTTGGTAGTGACTGTATCAGCCGTAAAATGATCCTCCTTGTGCTTGACATTATTCTACCCGGTATTTGTCATATCCTTAACAGTTCCATATCTAGCGGTGTCTTTCCACGTACATGGAAAGACGCCAAAGTTATCCCACTACCAAAAAAATCTAATCCTACATCCTTTTCCGAATATCGTCCCATCTCCATCTTACCATTTCTATCGAAAGTTCTCGAACGGCTTATCTATAATCAATTGAACACTTTCCTCTCCAAAAACAATCTTCTTAATTCCTTCCAATCTGGTTTTCGTCAAGGTCACAGCACAGCTACAGCCCTTGTGAATATTACGGATGATATCAGGTCAGGCATGGAAATCGGTAATCTTACGGTACTGGCACTGCTAGACTTTAGTAATGCCTTTAACACCGTCGATTTCGATATTTTACTTGGCATACTACGCTCTCTTAACATATCTCCATCGGCAATTGACTGGTTTCATAGTTACCTGTTTGGTCGTCGGCAACGTATTTGCATCGAAGACGCTTTATCTTCTTGGAGCAGTACGTCTGCCGGTGTACCACAGGGTGGCGTTCTATCTCCTCTACTCTTCGCAGTTTTTATAAACTCTATTTCCGAACGACTACTTTCTTCCTATCATCTTTATGCAGATGATCTGCAAATTTATTGTAGAGCTCCCCTTGGAAATCTATCACACGCTGTCCACACAGTGAATCAAGATCTAGCTTTTATTTGCGACTGGAGTAAGAGGCATGGTCTTACAGTTAATCCCACGAAGACACAGGTGATTGTAGTTGGCAGCTCCAGAACCATCTCCAGGGTTGACTGGTCAGCCCTTCCCCAAGTTTCTTTCGATAATACTGTAATACCCTTCATGGATAAAGTTAAGAACTTGGGGGTATTTATAGACAGAAATCTTTCTTGGTCTGCTCAGCTAAAGGAAGTTAGCCGCAAATTGTTTGCATCTGCCGCGGGATTAAAAAGATTACGCAATTTCCTGCCAACTGCGACCAAAGTTGCGCTCGCTCAATCACTCCTTCTTCCCATCCTTGATTATGCTGATGTCAGCTATCTTGATCTTACAGAAGACCAACTTGATAAACTTGAGCGCCTTCAAAACTTTTGTATAAGGTTCATTTTTGGTTTACGCAAATATGACCACGTTTCTGAATTCCGTGTTAAGCTCAAGTGGTTACCTATCCGCTTTCGCCGGAATGCTCATATTCTTTCACTTTTATATAATGTACTTTTCCTTCCGTCTACCCCTTTTTACCTAAAGAACCGTTTTGAGTTCTTAGGCGACACTCATACGTTATTTCTGAGGTCATCGGATAACTTGAAACTTAAGATGCCTATGCATTCCACAACATTTTATGACAAATCCTTTACAGTTCAGGCTGCTCGTTTGTGGAATGCATTGCCAGTTCCTATCAGGCGTGCTCAATCACTTCCTGTGTTTAAAAGGCTTGTGAAGGAATATTATTTGTCCTTGTAGCTCTGTCACTGTCATCACTATTGTAAAGTTTTATACCGTTTGTTGCTTATTTATCTTATTACTAGTATGATATTGTATTATATAATATATATATATATATTTATTTATTTATTTATATTATATATATTTTTAACTATTTAGAAATATTATTATAAAGTATTTTAATGTGTGCACCATGCTCAACCCCATATTAAGTTCAGTTCAGTAATGTCCATCCAAAGGTTGCCTGGAAGAGATTGCAGATAGCGATAAGGCCACCAATTGTATATTTCTATTTACATATTTGTTTTGTTTATTAAGTTTTTTTTCTGGTGTACAATAAAGTATAAATTATTATTATTATTTAAGTACAACTTTTCCTATTAAAGTGCTTAAGTCTAGGGGTAGTAATAACGACAAAACAAAATATAATTTATTTTCTTACCAACTAAATTCTTATCTACTATCAGATATTCTGTTATCAGTTTTTTCTTATTCTAATAAGACTAATTAAAAACGTAAGAAAACGTAACATGATAATCGTAAATATCTATCTATTTAAACGAGTTTATTCTATGTACACAAATCATGTTTCACTGTTCATTATTACTACTGATACAATCACCGACGTCGTCCTGCACAGGTTTCATGGCAGTCAAAATTGCGAAATTTACCAATAACATATTCACAATTGGGTGGTAAAACTTTTGCTTGAAAACTGCTATGGCTATCGGTTTAGGTGTAAATTGAAATTTTTGTCCGAATCCACTATTTTACATAAAATCTTAGAGAATAACTATTTTCAAGTCGATGTTTTAATACTTAATCCCTACTTAATATTATAAATGCGAAAGTAACTCTGTCTGTCTGTCTGTCTGTCCGTTACGCTTTCACGCCTAAACCACCCAACCGATTTTGATGAAATTTGATACTGGGACAGACTAAAGCTTGAGAAAGGACATAGGCTACCTTTTATTGCAAAAAATAGTTTTGAAGGGGTTGAAGTAGGGGGTGAAAGTTTGTATGGGAGTTCGTCATTTTTCAAGATAAAACCATGAAACTTTATATTAAGGCAATTGATAAGAAATAAATGACTATTTGATCTAGCTTTTTTTAAAATTTCGACCTGTGTGGGGCTGAAATAGGGGATGAAAGATCGTTTAGAAGTCAAACAAAGTCACGCTTTCAAGTTTAACCCCGGAACCGATTTTGATGAAATTTGGAACAAAAATAGATTAGACCTTGGACAAGGATATAAGCCCCGTTTTGTTGTAAAAAAGGGATGAAAATTTGTATGGAATAATGTCATTGTTGAAGATAAAACGATGAAACTTTGAATTTAGGCACCTGATAAGAAGGAAAAATTTGTTCCAGCGTTTTTAAAATTTCGACCTGTGTGGGGATGAAAATTCATATGGAAGTCCAAACAAAGACACGCTTTGAAGCCCAACCTCGGAACCGATTTTGATGAAATTTGGTACAAAATTAGATTAGACCTTGGGAAGGGATATAAGCTACGTTTTGTTGTAAAAAAGGGGTTGTAATAAGGGATGAAAAATTGTATGGGAGTTTTTCATTGTTGAAGATAAACAGTGAAACTTGTGTTTAGGCACATGATAAGGAATAAATAAATAAATGAATATTTGATATGGGGTTTTTTAAATTTCAAACGGTGTGGGGATGAAATAGGGGATGAAAGTCCGTTTGGATTATGACGAATTTGGTACAAAATAGACTATACCTTGGGAAAGGGCTAAGCTGCGTTTATATTTCGGTAAATAATAAAGTTGGACAAATTTTGTGGTCTACCCGAGCAAAGAAGCAGACGTAAAGAAGACGTGGGTTAATTTTCAATTTCCCGCAAGAATTGGAAAAAACTAAACAGTCAAAAGCGTGTTGTCCACGCGGGCGAAGCTGCGGGCGGAAAGCTAGTCATGAATAAGTTATTGTTGATGTCGTTCTACTGCCATGTACATCCCTAGAATGTGTTATAACTTATAGCCGAATAATTAAACTTTGTCCAGCTATGGAGTGTCATACATTATGCGAACCATTTTTTGACAGATGGAACTAGTGATTGCAGGAACGTAACAATGCGATTATCGACCCGATTATTGACACTTTGATTACTGTCTAGTAGTGATTATCGATTGTTATTCGAATCGAAAATGGTGCAACTACGACCAATAATAAATAAATATGTATAATATTCATCTGATTGTATTAATTTTTGTATAATATTCATTTTCCGTCCATTTCTTTTCAAAAAGATTGTTTAACATAACATACAGTTTGTTCGAAATAAGTAAGCCGATCGGAAGTAGTCTGCAAGTCGCTGCGCAGCAGTCATTTTTACGACAAAATCAGTAGCGCGCATGCGTGGTTATGGCGCGTGGGGCGGGGTCAGCGCCTCTTCGCTGTTTCACTCAATCCTTAGTGTTTGATGCATAATTCTGTCTCGCTCCCCCAGTGCAAGTACACAGTCAGTGCCAAAAGTGCTACGCGTTGTATTTATTTTGACGTTATTGTTGTTTAGTTCTTGGATATTATTTTTGTTATTTCTCATTGCTAATGTATTATTGTGGTTTGTACTTGTTTCTTTTTGCTGAAAAATCCTTAAACGCAACACTGTTTTGCAAATCTGTGGACTATTTAAAATTTCAATGACAATTTAATATTTTTTCGAAAAATCAAGTATGGATTTTATCAATGAAGCAATCCAGCAATATTACACGTAATGTTAGCAAATAATTTATCTTATTTTCGAAATTATTTGAATACGTTTCCGAACGCTAACACTTTATTACGCGACTGTAACTGCGCGGCCCCAGAAAACGGCTAACTTCCGATCGGCTTACTTATTTCGAACAAACTGTACATACCATCACGCCTGTATTTCCCCGAAGGGTTAGGCAGAGGTGTACTTATGTAAATACACCCACATTTCGCCGGTATGTTTAAGTCCCATGTAATAGGGGGCGAGCCTATTGCCGTTAACCGGGCACAAATCCAGACTCCGAGCTGCTACTGGGTATTTCATAGAAAAACCCAATAACACTTTGCTCGACCTGGGGATCGAACCCAGGCCCTCTAGCGTAGCAGTCGCGATTGGGACCACTAGACCAACGAGGCAGTCAACGAAGTCGAGGCAACGAAGAAGGTTGTTTAATTTATATTTTATTGATATTAGAGTGGATGCCATTTTCCGATACTGATTTAATGTCATTGTTGAAAATGATTGCAGCGAATACATTCGATTGCATCACTAGACACGGTAGAATGTGGTAGAATGTAACTAAATTTAATACGCTTAACAATAATCATTTTTTTGGAAAATCCGTTACATTTATGGTATTATAATGTCTGGAAGGAATCATAATTAAGATAATTGAATAACATAAGGTAGATAATACACTTATTTTGTTACGCATTTCAAAGGTAACTTTTACGTAATCTGGAACAGCTACGCTCTAAGGCATCTGTCAAAAAACGGTTTACATAATGGACAAAGTATAGCGAAAAAATTGACGACGACGTTACGATTAGATTATGGAGGGTAGAGATACCACACTCCATAGTTACCATTTTAAAAAAACCTGAAACGTCAAACGTTGTATAATTTTGGACCAAATAGTATAATTTTAGGTTCCATGTAGTATATTTTTTTGAGGGTCTGAATCCAACTCTGCCCACACTAGATACGGACGCGGACGCTCTTAAGGCAGATGTCAATGGCAACAATGCACGAGTAGAAGTTGGCAGGCAGGGGCTGGACACTTCTATACTTGATATTTATTGCGTAGGCAGTAGCGCTATCTCTCGATATATCCCATAAAATAAAAATAAGTTTTATTGCGTTGTGCCTCATAATACCATTGATGGAGCTTATTCCAAGAACTGGTACTAGTGTTACTGTTTTATCGACATTATGTGGAATATTCACTAAGGTGGTTGTTAAGTTTGGATGTTTTCTCTCAACTTCAGTCACTGTTTCGTGATATTTTGTGCGTTACTATTCAGAAATTGTGTTAAGTTGTAGGTTTTCGATGTGAAACCGACAAAGACAAAGTAAGTATATTGATTTACAGTTAGTGCAAAAGTGTTAATCAAATTCTGTGCGGTAAAATGAGGACTAATAATGCAATGGACGTAAATTGTAATGGCGTAAATTTATTATGAAAAACAAATATTATAAAGCACCAAAATAAAGAAATTTCTGAAAAACTTGTTTTATTTAAGCACTATGACTACATACATGAATATATGGAGTATATAAACCTAATATAGGTTAATATGTATAATTATATGTAGATACGTACATACTCAGACTAGGAAAATAGGCAGACGTTGCCCGTCGAACACGAGAGTGAAGCCACCAAAGCAAATACAAAATCATAAGCGAATACAAACTCACGTCAGTACTTAACTGCGCGTCGTACTGCTTGTACGTCTCAAATGAGTTACCATTTTATTTCAAAACATGCCGTCTTGTGTTTTTAAACTTTGTAAAAGTTGTTCCCAAAAACAAAGAAAAGATGACGGAATATCTTTCCACAGGTAAATATTGTTTAGATTATTGTTTTGTTATTTATTTTCCCTATAATATTTCTCAACATCAGGAACACAAAACCTCGACAGTAATTGGTCTGGGTTGCCAGTTTACATCGAAATAGGTCTACTTGAATTTGGGTAATGTACGTTGTGTGTAAAAAGATCGATTCATTTCTATATGTACCTATATGTAACCGTTCAGAGTTGGGCTCAATGTAATCAGTTTAATGATTTACGATTACGATATTTTTTTATCATCAATTATGCTTACAGTCCAGATTAACAAAAGTAATCATAATCATTGATTTATGATTATTAGTTTGTAATATTACATAACACCTTTTACATAATAATGATAACTTTTTCCGATTGATATTGGATGCATGATTGATTGCATGTATTATATTTTTTTTATTTGAAATCCATGATGGTGGACAGAAATGACATGGTGGACATTATTTACATATAAATAATGTCCACCATGTCATTTCGGAGGTTTTCCTGAGTGCTGATTACAAAAATGACATCAGTTTGGAAATCCAAGATGGCGGATATATATTTCTCTAAATAAATTCATAAGGGTCTTATGGGTATCAATTTCAAGGTATCTTAGGGAGCTGATTATGAAAATAGCATTACTTTGGAATCCAAGATGGTGGATATTATTTTTCTAAATAGTATGGGTGTCCATTGCAAGGTTTCTCAGGGTGCTAATGTAGAATATGAAATTAATTTCGTAATCCAAGGCGGCGTAGGTACATTTTAATAGAAAAGTATTTGATGGTACGATTGCACTATATAGCGAAATTAGAAACGAATGCTCGATGTTCAGACGCTAAACGGCAATACTATAAGAAATTGGTGCAGAACAAAGGCTGCTAAGATTTTATGTGTGTAAAATTATTGTAATAAATATGTTGGGTTTTTTTTATGTTTTTCCATGATAATATACCTAAATATGGTAAGTGTAAGTAATTATGCATATTTATTTATTTATTAAATAGTACGCACGGCTGCACATCAAGCTATATAAATCCACAGTGCGAGGCCCGCCTATACTGTATTTGTATAGCTTAATGTGTAGCCGTGTGTACAGCATACATATTTATACAATATTTAAGTATATATCACAGAGTACTACTACATCATGTATGACATACGTACATGTATGGCACTTACGTACATAGCATTGAGCAGGAAAATGAAGTAGTTTAACATTGTATAATAGACTAATATTTATATTTTGTATTATTATTTTATATTTTTCTTACGAGTATTTAACTTTATTCCACCGTAATTTATTTAATAATAATTATTCCGTTTAAATTATATTTAAGTACCTATAAAGTAAAAGCACATTTCCAATTCTAAACATTAATAGGTACAATAATTGAGAACAATAGAAAAAAATGTGGGAGTTTTTCCCAATATCTGGCAACTTTACTCACACATAGATGCACGTGTCCCTACAATGCCGCTCGGAGCTGTCACGCACACATAAATATTATGTGGCTTCGTTTGTTGCGCATACTATAACTGTCTTAATCTGTGCGTACATATATCTATATATATCTCTATATATAAAACAATCAGTGCATGGGAAACGTCAAAAGATGGCCTTAGTGTTCAACAAATGTCATTTGTGGTGAGTTGAGTGGTGACACGAAAATTGCTGAGAGGGCTCTCTTTTCCTAGTATATTATTCTACTCTTTGTTGGCAGGTGTCCCAAAGAGTATAAATATATGAGGTGTCCCTTCCACAACATTCTCAGGGTAGCATCAGATGGATATCGTCTCTTTCTAGGTCCCTCATTCGTCGAGGTAACTGTTATGGACATTGGTCATCGAGGCTGCGTTGGTTGTCGCACTGATACATATTAACGAAAAACTGAAAATGACTGCCAGAAGTGCCAGATTTTAGACGAAATTTCTGGAATGGAATTAAAAAAATATAGTTGGCAACACTGGACACAACTGTCTGTCTTGTACATGTACAACATTTGGTAAACAAAAACACGTACGTCTCTCGCATCTCGTAGGTACATGTTTTGGCGCAAATCTCGAAACCTTAACGGTTTTGCTAATTGTTTTACTGTGGCGCGAGTAGTTAAATTCCTACTACACTTACAATACGTTACAGTGTGAATAGTAATCTTGTTTTTAAAAGAATAAGATCTATACAAGCAATTGAGCGGGATCAGCTTGTACATATCTGTGCCAGTATATTGTTATGTTTCTGTAATAAAAATGGATATTAACTTCACGGATTTTACTAAAAACGGTAAGTTTAAGTACCGAATAATCATACTGATACATAATTTGTGACCTCTCGCTAACAGCTTAGTTAATAAAGTGTCATAACCTTAAAAGTTGGTTGTTTCTGACACTAGCTGCAGAGTGCACCTGCAGTTGCCAACAGGACCTCACAGCACGAGCTCGACGAGCCGCGTGACGCTGTCGGATGTGATGATGATCTGATAATAATTATTGACTGTGACACAGTCCTGTTCAAATGTTTGGTTTGAGACTGCTGAAACAACTTGTAGCATTCGTATCAGTATTTATGGTGTATTGTTATGAATTTGATGTGAGCGATGCTAATAGAACACCATAGTATATCAGTTGGAGTAGGCACTGGCAACAGCACAGATGCGGGCCTGTCACAACTCTTATTAATGTTACAGTATTTGTCCATAGTTATTGTATTATTTTGTTGATAATAAAAAAAAAATATACAAAGTATTATTGACACATTTGATATAGGTTTACATGAGATAAGAGACGTAAATCATGGCCGATCAATGAAAAGTTGCTACTCATAGTATTCCTGGCTCTGGTGCTTGGATAAACATAACATGTCCCTCTGGACTGTATTATATTCATAGTTCTACACAAGTTTTAGTCTCAAATGCACATTAAAACAATACTAATAACTTTTGTTACATTTATTAGTATGTAGTTGCTTCTATAAATTTGATAAGCTAATCATCTTTGATCACTGATGTAATATAATATAATACTTTAGTAAGTATTATCCTGTTTTAATAACAGCTCTTTGATGTGTTGATATGTATGTGGACACATGACCTATACACAATGCTAAATTGTTGGTAGTATGTTTGTTGCTTCAGTGAGCGAGGGACTCACACGGCTATCACAGTTCAGTGAATGAAGCACTGTGTGTCACTAGCTGCTTACTGGAACCCGGCAACTAACAAAATAACAGACACAACACTAAAATCATTATTGTCACTTTAAGTTTGGTAAGTTTTAATTTAAAGTTGTTTATTTGTCTGTTTCAGATACATTTGATACATGGGTGAGTGATATACATCATTAACATATGTCAGAGAGTAGGGTCTAAACTATGATCTGTTGCAGTTATTTATATACAATACCATTATATTAGTGGAGCTAACTGCGTGCTTGATGTGTGGGTGAGAACTTTGAGTGACTGGAGAGTGCAGCACTCCCTCCCACAGAGTGCCGTTGAGTGATCAGAATACTGGGCTGGTCTTAAGTGCCCTGCTACTGAACAGAACACATGCCTTTTATGGTGTAGTACATGTTATTTAAACTGTCAATCAATGCTGAAATTATCATGATTATTTGTGATAATGTAATTCTTCACCTAACCTATTACATATTTGTAATAAGAGTCCTGATCAGTGTGTGGTGTGTGTTTGTGTTTGTTGTTGCAGACGTCGAGCGGTGACATCAGCTCGAGCACGGACGTGGCCATGCCGCGCGGAGCCCCCGCCGCGCACAAGCGGCCGCACTACAACAACTACTGTAAGTCATCACCACACTATACATACACCACTCAACCGCACGACGGACTTGTGTCGACGTTACAATATTATACTATTAAGATATTATTAATGTATGGTGTAATATTAAATTATGGAAGCTTTTATACTGTATCCGAGGTAGGTGTAATATTTATGTCATTTAACATTGTATTTATCTAGAAAACTTTCTGTGTTATTACGAAATACGCCAATTAAAAGTTTTCACTAATAAACATATAGAACCAGGTGTAGAAAATACACCTATCCAAATGCAGGGCATAAATAGTATTGCCAGCACTTTATGAGTCATTTGTGTTGCCTTCTACACGATAGTCCATTGACCACATTAACAAAAATATGTTGTTGATGCACTTCCTAATTAGATAACAATGAAATGTGTTGTGTTGTTAACGTTACAAGTAATCGTTTGTTCTTTACATTATATAGGTATAATGCCTGTATTATTATAGCTAAAGTTACCATACTGTGTTGGGAATGCTGTAATAAGATATGTAGTAGATAGCTACATTACTGTTAATATACAATACTTGTTATCCGTTGCGGTCGGCGCAGGCGCAGGCACGACACACTATTCACAAATAAATCTTACATAAATTAAATACCTGCGCCATATATCAATAATGTAGGTACTTATGTTAAAATGAGTAAAATGCAAGATAATGTAGACCACTGCGGTTTATTCCGCACAAGCTTAGTCCCCTGGTACATACATTAACAAGTGTTACACTCTCGTAACATGTCATAACGTGGAGGTAGGTGCCTGTCATAACACTCATAATCTCATAAGTAATGTGGGTAGTTTAGAATAATACACCGAGTGTACGCCGCGGCTGTCGAATACGTCAGTGTTGTGTCACGTATGCGCATGCGCACTGTGACACAGTGTGTGAGCAGCCAGTAGGTTGTACGTAGTGAGTAGTGAATAGTGAGGAGTGCGACATGGTGCACCAGCTGAGCCAAGGTATAGCTATAGTATACCGCACGCACACGTGTTAAGGTTCACGTTGATACTGTCTGCGCACGAGTGGCCCTCGCGCACGCGCATATACTGATAGCTGTGACATCACGTGTGTCGTCACATTTGTCTTCAAATGCTCAGTTTTTCAAATAGTGTGCAGTGTCGAGAGTGCAATATTGTTGGGTCATTTGTGTGCTGCAGTATATAGATGTAGTCGTGGAGTAGTCGAGTGAGGTTTGTGTTGTCGCAGACGGGGAGCCGCCGGCCAAGCGCGCCGCGCCCTCCATCCGCGTCGGCGCCGGCTTCAAGTGGAACCTGCAGGTGAGTGCCACATAACACACAACTCACTCCCTCCCCCGTCCCCCTCCCACTATGTACTAACAGCCAACTCAATTACTAGCCAATTTGGAAACAAAATCCCGTATACATGATGACCACAGCTATTCATCGCCCTTTTTTCGTTAAACAATAGTACTAAAACCGAAAAGGATCCTGTTTGAATGACCAGTATTACCTATAGAACAATAACATTTATTCTATTAAAAAAGCAAGGGGCTCAGTAAATACCTGAATGCTGCGATGCTATGAGTTGATGTGCGTAGGTAAGTAGGTAAGAGCTAGTATAGCAGCCGAGCGCTGCAAGTAGGAATGAACTTAGGCTGGCCAGATATTGAATTGGCCAATAGTACCTGTACGTGACCACTGAATATTACGCACTGTGGTCGACAGACGCTGGCGCAGGCGGCGCAGGCGGTGGAGAGCGGCGGCAAGTCACCGGTGTCGGCGCTGAACGAACTGGGCGTGCGCGTGGCCTACTCCGTGCTGCGGCAGGGCGGCCCGGCGCACTGCCCCAGCTTCAACGTGCTCGTCACCGTCAGTATACACACACATACTATACTATACTATACTTTATAGAACGTAGACACCACATACCTATATAAAATGTCTGTAATAACCTTCAACCTCCTTGACGAGAAGTGTGACGTGTGTGTGAACGTGGCAGGTGGCGGACATGAGGTTT